>CM024246.1:177002-296268 GCA_013421045.1 Propylea japonica
TACTTAAAACAAGATGAAAATTTGAAAATAAGCCAAGCAGTTCCAACAAAAGAAAACATCATTCCTGAAATCAATTCTAATCCAGAAGAAAATAAAAAGAGTACCTACCTATATTCATTGGAGAAGGAATTGAAAATTATTCAAAAGTTATAGATAATAAATACTCTGTGACTTCAATGAAGGTATCGAAGAAAGAAATTTCTTACTTAAATGAACCATTCAAGTAATGATCAGCAATCAAATATTGATGAATTGATACTTGATAGCAGAAAACAGATCCATTTTTGCGAAAGATAAATATGATATCGGCACTGTGCTAGGATATGAGGCACATATAGATTTATTGGTTGAAAAGTATTGCGGTAAGAGACCATATATATAATTAAGTAAATGCTTGCAGACTTCACTTTAAAAATGATTTATTGTCACAAGTTTACAATTTGAGTATTCTCTAGTCGAGACCAAAAAGAAGACTGACTCTAGAATTTACAATGAAAGTATTTATAATGATTTCTAAATTATGGGAAAAATACGGATCTATCAAATGTATACAAGATAATGAAATGGTAATGTTCAAGAGTCCATCTAGTCGATGATGGTTTGCATAAGAATGTTTACACATGAAGATACAATAATTTGGAATGTAGTTTATGATTTCGATGTAATTGTGTGCATAAGAATGTTATCATGAAAGTACAATAATCTGCAATATCTGTAATTAGTAGTATCTCTACTATTTGACATAATTCTTCCCCCCTTTAGGACAAGACGTCCTCGTCTTGTGGTGCCGTGGGTAATTTTGGGTAAAATGACGGGATTTCTTGAAGTTGAACTGCATCTCCCTCCGTTTTTTCTTTCAACCATGGGGCAATTTTCTGGATGGAGCTTCTTTGGAATATAATGAATGTAACAATAATTCCTATAATTAAGATCATCAGGATTACAAGTGTCAGAGAGATATGATTGACTTGAGTAAAAGGGTCTAGAGAGCTTTTGTGATTCAGGTCAGCAGCTTCTTCTTTCAAAAATCTGATGTCTTCTAGGTGTTTCTGTTCAAGGCTGATGAACTTTGTTGTTTTGATTTCTTCAACTTCTATAACAGGTACATCGAATGTGAAATTTTTGTACACATTTTCAAATATTGTATCATCTATAATTAGTCGGCAATTCTCTTTCGAAGATATTAGTGAGCTACCGTTTGCTTTCTTGTATGTAATTTCGTTTCCACATTCTTCTAGAACTTTTAATGGTTCTCTACATGATAGTAGGACATTGTTATTTTCCAATTGGACCTGGATTTTATAATTATTTGTTGCTTCTAAGAAGGTACATTTGCTTAAGTTGTTCAGGGAACATTTGCTTTGTATTTGGTTTCCATAACAAACTATTTGATTTTCAATAGTCTGGCATTGTTCTTCAGTCCAAATTTCCTTTCTTGATCCGGATAGTCTGTACCTTGCTGGTGGTAGAATGATCTTCTTTGAGCGATTAGGAATTGGGTAAATTCTTTGGTACATGTATGGATAAGGATGTAGGATTGGGATGTATAATATACATGTTATTACATTGTCAATAGATAATACTTTGAATTTTGAGAATTCAATTAATTTAAATAAATGTAGATTGTCCAATTCTAGTAATTCTTCCTTTTTATATATGAGTTTAAGATGTTTTATTATATCCTTCAATTCTTTGAATGAAATAATTTCTAAATTGGTTATGTTATTAAATGCTAAAGTTACAGTTCTTTGAATAGTTTTTATAATAGATAATAATTTTTGAGATAAATAGATATTATATTGAATCAATTGTTGTTTGGGTATTCCATCATTAATCTGATTATTAGTTTCAAAAGTAATATTTATATTACTTTGTATATTTTTAATATCACTTATGTATCTATTTGTTATGTGGTTAGCAAAAGAAGTAAATCTATCATTTTGCGTTACGATTTTGTTTGGTTCTTAAAAATGTCTTTCAAATCATCCTGGTTACCAGTAATGAATCTTATCGCTGATCCGAGAAATTCCATTGCACGTTTGTTTCTTGAATTAAATTTAGAGAGTTCTTTTTCATTTCGTAGCAATTGTCAATTAGTAGTCTTTTTATTCTTCTAGGGTGGCAATTTGCTTGTTGACCGGTTTTATCTCGTGTTCCAATTTCTTTATTCCTTCCACAGTTCTGACATTAACTTTGTCATAACATGGATCGGATTTGCGGATTCTAGGCTTTTTGAAATACACGTTGGGCTCGCTTATGTTAGGAGTATTTCTTTATTAGTGTTTTGTTTCTCAATGATTTTGTCTATATCAATATGATTATTATCTTTGAAATTTGGATTATTTTCGCATTCAACATTAATGATAGGTTGAACATCAATTTGTTCATGAAAATGAATTTCTATTTGTTCTTCATTTGCTGGTAAAGTACAAATTCCGTTTTCTGCATTAGCAATAGATTCATGTAAAAAGCAATTTCCGATTTGCATTTCTGGTATAAGAACTGTTCCTTTTTCTACATTAACTGGAATTTTTATTACGTTTTTTGAGTTTTGTTCAAAAGGTATAAAATTTGACGGATTTAATTCGATAAAAAATGGAATTTTTTGATAACCTATCTGTAAGGTATTATTAGCATAGTCTATTTTAGCATTTAATCGTTGTAGATCATGACTGCCTAAAAGTGCGTCAAATCTATCATGCCATTTGAGAACATGAAATTTTATGGGTTCTTGAATTCCAAAATCTTTCAGTATTGGAAAGCTAACATTTTTGTCATTATTAACCGTTTGATTCAAAGATTTCACTGAAAATTTCTCATTGAAAAAATGATCTCTGAAATTATTCCATGCTGGGCTTGGATTCATAATACTATTACTAGCACCTGAGTCGATTAAAATTTTTAGGTTATAGCTAGGTATAGAAATAAACCGTAATTTGGGTTTATTCAATATCGCATTAACATCTATTTGTGTGGTTTTCCCGAGGCGTTTATCAAAAATTTTTCTTCGGTTTCAAGATATTGATCTTCATTTTCCATATTATGAAGTTCTTCAGAATAAAATGTTGGGTTTGCCCGTGGTTTAAAATGGTTGTTTCTCGAATTATTTGAGTTCCTGTGCGTATTCCTTGTACTAATACTCATAGGAGTTGGTTCGGGTTGTGATTTACCAAAGACTTCTGATCTTGTTGGAAAATGCGTAGTAACAGGCTGTGTTTTAAATTGAATCGGTTGGCTAGGAAATTCAATAGGAGTTGGTCTATTTGGTGTATGATTATATTGAGCAGTGTTTTTGTGTTATATATCTAGGATAATAATTCCGAATTCGTATTATTATGATTTCGTGAAGTGAACTTATTTGGGCTTTATTATTATATTTTTCTACATTCGAGAAGTGCATGTTCTAATGTTGGCACGTCAAGGTTCATCAAATGTCTACAGTATGGTTCTAATATCCCTGATTTGAATGTTAATAGCGCTTGATTACAATATGAATTTTCTTTGCAAATTCGTATATCTTTGTTTATTTCTCGAACACTCACATGTTCTATGAGAACTTGTAATTTTTGTTTTAACTTTTCATGATATTGTTCATACGATTCGTTGAACTGTTGAAAAGTCTCCGAATCTTTGACTGAGTGTTTCTTTTATTTCACTCCATTTAGTGCAACGCGAATTGATGAGAACGTCTCTTGCTTCACCACATAATTTTGATTTTATTTGTTCCAGTAATAATTTATTGAAAACGCATTCTTCTCGCTTTCTGAATAGCGTTAGATAAGTTTCCGACTGACTTATGAAGTATGCTAGGTTTTTAGAGCCGCCTGAGTATTCTGGAATCATGTCTCTGGCCATGCTCATTTCTAAAGACGTTACTTCAGTCATTGTGATAGAATTAGAATCTGAATAAGAATTACCAGAATTTTGATGTGATCTACGAAGTGGAGATCTATCGCGCACAATATTTTGCATGTATATTATAAGAATAAAAGAAGGAAAAAAAAATTTTTGGGAAACTTACAGGAAAATCGCTATTTGCATCCTCCGCAGTTGAAGACTTCTTGGACGATTTCACTGTAGTTGAAGATTTCTTCCGATAGCCGATGGTGCCCAATGGAGATTTCTTCGATGTTGGTTGGAGATTTTGCGAATAAACTCTTGAAAGAGATCGGTAAACTAACTTCTACCGCTTCGCAATCCTGTTCGCAGCGCAAATTAAGTAAATGCTTGCAGACTTCACTTTAAAAATGATTTATCGTCACAAGTTTACAATTTGAGTATTCTCTAGTCGAGACCAAAAGAAGACTGACTCTAGAATTTACAATGAAAGTATTTATAATGATTTCTAAATTATGGGAAAAATACGGATCTATCAAATGTATACAAGATAATGAAATGGTAATGTTCAAGAGTCCATCTAGTCGATTATGGTTTGCATAAGAATGTTTACACATGAAGATACAATAATTTGGAATGTAGTTTATTATTTCGATGTAATTGTGTGCATAAGAATGTTATCATGAAAGTACAATAATCTGCAATATCTGTAATTAGTAGTATCTCTACTATTTGACATAATTATATGCACGATGGATGACAGAAGAGAAATCGAAGAACAAATTTCAAAATCATTGGACAGAAAGTTGACAGAGGAATCGTACAGTCCGTTTGCATCCCCAGTAACACTAGCATTCAAAAGGGAAGAGATTCCTATTCTCTTACCTTTTAAATCAAGATTGTGTATAGATTTCAGAAGCCTTAACAAAATTGTAGTTCCACAAGCACAGCCTTTTCCCCTTATTGTTTATTTGGTCGAAAAAACTAGAGACTGTGAATTTTTTTCAACTCTGGACATAAATTCAGCGTTTTGGTTGGTCCCACTACGAGTCACGGATAGACACAAGACTGCTTTTGTCACACAAGGAGGACATTTTCAGTGGAATTGCCTACCATTCGGTTTGAAAACTTCACCAGCGATATTTCAAAGAATTATGTCCAATATTATAAGGAAATATATTTTTTCAAATTTCACTGTGTGTTACATTGATGACCTCTTGGCTTTCTAAAAAAATGTATCTGAACAGATGGAACATTTGACGGAATTATTTCAAGCAATTAAGGAAGAAGGCTTCCGGTTGAAGTTTGTAAAATGCAAATTTGCAGCTGATTCAATTGAATACCTTGGCCATATTATTCAGACCAATTCGGTTGAACCGTCAAAAGATAATTTAACCGCAATCAGAAATTTTCCAGTTCCTTAGAACCAAAAAAATGTAAGGCAATTTTTGGGTAAAATAAATTTTTATCGCAAATACATTTCTAATGCAGCCATGCTGTTAGATCCTCTGCACAATTTCCTTAGAAAAGGACAGGCATTCATTTGGTCCAGAGAATGTCAAAAATCATTAGAAAACGTGAAAGATGTATTGTGCACGCAACCAGTATTGACAATATTTGACCAAAACTTACCAATACATATGTTATCTATACGGATATAATTTTGTTGGGTGTAGGTGGAGTACTAAAACAACAACAAAAAGATGAAGAAGAAAAACCAATAGCATATTTCTCAAAAAATCTGAATGAGGTAGAAAAGAGGAAAAAAGCTATTTATATAGAATATTTAGCTATAAAGGAGTGCGTGAAATACTGGAAACACAAACTGATTGGAACAAAATTTACAGTATTTTCGGATCATAAATCCTGGAGAATATGAATATAAAAGCAAGGACTGATGAAGAACTAGGAGATCTATCTTACTGCCTCTCACAATATGACTTTCAAGTGAAATATTATCCAAGTAAATATAATGCAGAAGCCGATTGTCCTAGCAGATATCCTGTTCTGGAACCAGATGAGAACAAAGAGGAACAACTAAAATAGTCTATTTAATAAAATTAGAGGATATACTAGAAGATCAGAAGAAGTATCCAAAAACAGACAAAAATTTGACAAAGAAAGCTAATGTTTACCTTAAAAAAGATCGAAAAAAATAGAAAATCATATTATCAGGAACTTTCAGTATAAAATTCATCGAATCTATACATAGAGACTTATGCCATGTAGGAATCAGGCAATTGCAAAATATGATCGGACTTTCAACATAAAAAAAGTAGGTGAAAACTGCACTACATGTTTAAAATATAAATCAAGAGTAGAAAAAAAAATTGGATTATTGTCACATCTTAGCCCAGTAACAAAACCTTTTGAAATTATGTCGATTGATACCATTGGTGCTTTTGGAGGATCTCGTTCAACAAAAAAATATATGCACCTACGTGTCCGTGAAGTTAGCACCCACTTTTTCGAAAATGAAAAAAAATTTTCTTGCATTCGTTAGTAACTCGTTAGTAACTATTTGTAACATCAAAATTTTCGTTTGTACCTCAAAGGAACTGGTGGAAAAACACCGCATTCCGCTAGGTGCTAACTTCACGGGCACCCACATTTTCGAAAATTAAAAAAAAATTATTGCATTCGTTAGTTACTCGTTAGTATCTATTTGTAACGTGAAAAATTTTGTTTGTAACCTTACCTGTCATGAGAAAATTACACCCCTAAAATGCGAAGTTAGCACCCACTTTTTCGAAAATGAAGAAGATTTTTTTTGCATTCGTTAGTAACACGTTAGTAACTATTTGTAACTCAAAAATTTTCGTTTGTAACCTAACCTGTAATGGTAAAATCACACCCCCGAAATGCGAAGTTAGCACCCACTTTTTCGAAAATGAAAAAATTTTTTTTGCATTCAATAGTAAGTCGTTAGTAACTATTCGTAACATCAAAATTTTTGTTTGTTCCTCAAAGGAACTGGTGAAAAAATACCGCATTTCACTGGGTGCTTACATTACGGGCACTCACATCTTCAAAAATTAGAAAAATGGTTGCTTTCTTTAGTAACTCGTTAGTAACTATTTGTAACGTAAAAAATTTTGTTTGTAACCTTACCTGCAATGGAAAAATCACATCCCTAAAATGCGAAGTTAGCACCCACTTTTTCGAAAATGAAAAAAATTTGTTTGCATTCAATAGTGAGTCTTTAGTAACTATTTGTAACATCAAAATTTTTGTTTGTACCACAAAGTAACGGGTGAAAATACACCGCATTCCGCTGGGTGCTAACTTCACGGGCACCCACATTTTCAAAAATTAAAAAAAAATTGTTGCATTCGTTAGAAACTCGTTAGTAACCATTTGTAACATCAAAATTTTTGTTTGTACCTCAAAGAAACTGGTGAAAATACACCGCATTCCGCTGGGTGCTAACTTCACGTGCACCCACATTTTCGACAATTAAAAGAAATTTTGTTGCATTCGTTAGTGACTCGTTAGTACCCATTTTTAAAGCAAAAAATTTTGTTTGTAACCTTACTTTGCATGAGAAAATTACACCCCAAAAATGCGAAGTTAGCACCCACTTTTTCGAAAATGAAGAAGATTTTTTTTGCATTCGTTAGTAACTCGTTAGTAACTATTTTCAACACAAAAATTTCCGTTTGTAACCTAACCTGTAATGAAAAAATGACACCCTCAAAATGCCATATTAGCATCCACATAATGGATTTCAGGTTGAACTAAACCCTAAAACGAAATTGACGACTTTCCAAAAATCTTGATATCTGCTAGAAGACGGCACCTCTTCTTTTAAATGTTAAACCGTTTATGAATTATTAATTAGTAGGTATGTGATTTATTAATTTCAGACAAGTTAAATATTTGTATGCTCTAGATTTTACCGATCCATAAGTAACTTTCGATATCTCATAAAATGTTGTATGTTCATACATTCATGAAATAAATTGTATTATATTTTAACAAAAAATATATTTCCAAAACAAAAATAATTTTTTTACTACATATTATAATTAAATACTATACAATAGTAGGTGGACATCAAGCCCCATTGTTTTTGGTACAAGCTTAATTTTTTTAGTCATATCATCATTTATAACTCCAAAGCCCCATCATTTCTACGACATACAGCAAGGTAGTGTCCTAAACCATTTCTAGTAGATGACTTCTGGTGTGTAACAAGACCACGTAAAAAAAATGATGTTCACCACATTGAAATTTGTGAGGCAAATCCTCCAACTTCAAATTTTCAGCTTCACTGGTGTCAATGAAAATATGACTGCTGAACTCATTTTCTATGGTGAGTGCATCAGAACAAATCCTGCAATTGAACCGTTGCTGAAGCGATGCCATAAACGCACTTTCAAAGTTTTTATAATTGGATCCTAGCTGAATCGTCTTATATAGGTGGGTAAACGTTTTCTGATAGGAGCATTTCATGCAATTTTGCTTCTGTAATAAGCTATATAATCCCTGTCCAATTTTTTGTAGGGCAGATATAATATTGTCTTGACAATCGACTTTGGTGATTCCGCTGTTTACCGCGAGCTTTTGTTGCTGGTAGATCTCACTCAGAAAGACCGCTCTTTCTTTATAAAATTGGGATCCCGTTTTTGTGTTACTAATAGTTACTAACGAGTTACTAACGAATGCAAAAAAAATCTTCTTCATTTTCGAAAAAGTGGGTGCTAATTTCGCATTTTTGGGGTGTAATTTTCTCATGCCAAGTAAGGTTACAAACAAAATTTTTTGCGTTACAAATGGTTACTAACGAATTACTAACGAATACAACGAAATTTCTTTTAATTGTCGAAAATGTGGGTGCTCGTGAAGTTAGCACCCAGCGGAATGCGGTGTATTTTCACCAATTCCTTTGAGGTACAAACAAAAATTTTGATGTTACAAATGGTTACTAACGAGTTACTAACGAATGCAAAAATTTTTTTTTCAATTTTCGAAAATGTGGGTGCCCGTGAAATTAGAACCCAGCGGAATGCGGTGTATTTTCACCCGTTACTTTGAGGTACAAACAAAAATTTTGATGTTACAAATAGTTACAAACGACTTACTATTGAATGCAAAAAAATTTTCATTTTCGAAAAAGAGGGTGCTAACTTCGCATTTTAGGGGTGTGATTTTTCCATTACAGGTTAGGTTACAAACGAAAATTTTAGAGTTACAAATAGTTACTAACATGTTACTAACGAATGCAAAAAAAATCTTTCTCATTTTCCAAAAAGTGGGTGCTAACTTCGCATTTTAGGGGTGTAATTTTCTCATGACAGGTAAGGTTACAAACAAAATTTTTTACGTTACAAATAGTTACTAACGAGTTACTAACGAAAGCAACCATTTTTTTAATTTTCGAAGATGTGGGTGCCCGTAATGTAAGCACCCAGTGAAATGCGGTATTTTTTCACCAGTTCCTCTGAGGTACAAACAAAAATTTTGATGTTACAAATAGTTACTAACGACTTACTATTGAATGCAAAAAAAAATTTTTCATTTTCGAAAAAGTGGGTGCTAACTTCGCATTTAAGGGGTGTAATTTTCTCATGACAGGTAAGGTTACAAACAAGATTTATTACGTTACAAATAGTTACTAACGAGTAACTAACGAATGCAATAATTCTTCTTTCAATTTTTGAAAATGTGGGTGCCCGTGAAGTTAGCACCAAGCGGAATGCGGTGTTTTTCCACCAGTTCCTTTGAGGTACAAACGAAAATTTTGATGTTACAAATAGTTACTAACGAGTTACTAACGAATGCAAGACAAATTTTTTTCATTTTCGAAAAAGTGGGTGCTAACTTCACGGACACATCTCCTACTTGTGGATCATTTTACAAAATATGCTTTTATCTTAACCTCTAAAACACAAAATGGAAGTGACTTCGTCAAATTAATGGAAAAAATTTCTGAATCTGAAGAAGTAGGAACTATTCTCTCAGATCAGTATCCAGGCATCAATTCAAAAGAGTTTCTGGAAGAGAAACAAATCAAATTAATTTTTACTGCCGTTGATTCGCCTGTTTCAAATGGTTTGAATGAAAGGTTAAACCAAGCACTAATAAATGAAATTAGATACAAAATAAATGAAAATGAGAAGAAAGTGGCTCGGACCACTATAGCTAAAAAGTGTGTCGGAAAATACAATGATACGGAAAATACCGTTACAAAATACGTCTT
Source organism: Propylea japonica (assembly GCA_013421045.1). NCBI lineage: Eukaryota > Metazoa > Arthropoda > Insecta > Coleoptera > Coccinellidae > Propylea > Propylea japonica. The sequence continues at coordinate 187,042 of CM024246.1, forward strand.
ATATGATGTTTGCAACAGACGTCACAATCTTGAAAAGAAAGCTTAAACAAAATAGTTCTGAGAACTGGATTGAGGACGAGAAAATTGCTCTGATAATTCAATTAAAAATCACAATTACAACAACAAAATGTTTGAAGAGGTTGTAAAAATGATAATTTCAACGTAGGTGAACTGGTATTTATGCAGAATGGGAACAAATTGAACAGGAAAAAACTGGATGAACACAAAATTCGACCGTTTAGAATAAAAGAAAAAATTTCCAACTCTATCTATAAAATTAACACAGGCCACAAGAAACTAGAGTCGAACTATTTTCTCATTTCAAAATGAACTCTTGTACATCTACTTCTACATCACCCCTCCCCAGGGGTGATGTAGAGGAAAATTCACCTTTTTCCTTCAAAATCGCGTTACTCAGTTTTACGTTACTATGTAATTAATTTTTGTTTGTCAATGACATATTTTAGGAAATTGTCAGATAAACGTGTTTTTAAAGAATTGTAATTAATAGCTTTAAGTGTCGTTTCTTTAGTCTAGGTGAGCTTTTCCCATTACCTATGTTTGTATCTTCGAATATTAAATAGAATAGTAAGTTCAAATCAGGTCGAAAAACAGGAGCCAAGTTAAATAAATTACCATCAAGCTGAAATTTCGTACACTTGTTCAGAACACAATTAAAAACAACTTATCAAAAGTCCCCATCATTAAGACCCGAGGAAAGAAAATTATTCAAGGTCAAAGGTAAAAAAAATGGGTTTTCTTTAAAACGGTAAGTTTAATCGTGAAAATGACCTCAGACAAAAATTGTGAATCATAAAATTATTTATAGAAAAGGTATCAATAATTTTTTTCCTAAAAGTTACCGCTTTTGAGATAAAAACGATTCAAGAAGTTGTAAACGTCATGTAGCTGTAATATAAGTAAAAATATGTTGCTATGGGTGATTTCACTTATTTTTAAAATATAAAATATACATAACTACCACTATGACCATGGGCGTAGCCAGCGAGACGCATGGGGGGCGCCCCCCTGGCGATGCGAATGTTCTGGCAATTTCCACGATACAATTCATCATTTTGAATGACTATGGATCATGACCATAGTTTGCTTTCCCTCTTTTTATAAATCCTTAAATTTAGTTAAATGTGCTGAAGTTTTCAGAAAAAGTAATTCAACATCACACAAGTAATCACCGACGGAATTTGCTTTCTTCTTCGTATGTACGGAGCCCCTAAAATAACTACCTGCTTAGATAAGTATCGACATGCATGTTTGTTAAAAATTCTCGAAAAAAAAGTAAAGGGTTTTTCAATAAAGGCGGGTAGATTTTGAAACGAAATTAAACAAGCTGCGTATGAGGTATCAACAATTTTTTTAATTTATTCAAAAGGCCCATATATGCCATTAAGTATGGAAGATGTCATCATTCAAATGCCCACCTCGGCTTCTCACAGTGGCACGGATCCGAGTGGTCCAATTTTCAATGACTCTTCCGCATGGCATGAGCGATGGACCAAAATCCACAACAAACCGTAACTTTTTGAGGATGTATTACCACCTGGTGAACCTCGTGTGGGTTTATGTCGTCCCATATACGGCAATTTTGTTTGTTAACAAAGCCATTCATCCAAAAATGCGCCTCGTCACTAAAGATAATTTTTCGCCCGAAATTGGGATCCTCTTCCAAACGATTCGATGCCCAGGCAGCGAACAAACGACGTTGTCTATGGTCATGAACTTTGAGCCCCTAGGTCAGTTGAATCTTATACGGGTGTAACCCTAAGTCCCGTCGCAAAATTCGCCAAGTTGAAGTTTGCGAAAGGCCGAGTTCTTGTGCACGGCGAGGAATCGACTGCCTCGGGTTCTGCTGTACACTTTGACGGACCGCCGCGATGTTTTCGGCTGATCTTGCGTTTCTTGAACGAACAGATGTGGGTTGATCGATTAACGAACCGGTTGTTTCAAATTTTGCCACCAAACGCTGAAGAGTCGACTGTGAAGGGCCACCACGTAAAATGGGCGCAATTCACGCAACGTTTGCACTAACGAACACTCATTTTGATAATAAAGTTTTATCATTTGTACGCGCTCTTCAATCGTGTAACCTGCCATGGTAATTTGGCATAAGCAACTGAATAATAAGCAAAAGATTTGACAATTGTCACCAAAACAAAATGGCCGCCACGGGCCGCCAAAATCTACCCGCGTCAATTGAAAAACCCTTTACAATAAGCTGGTCTTCCTGTAACCTCAGTCGCTGCTCATCAACATCTTTTTCGGTTATATTATCAAGTTCAGACGTGGCTTGGTTATCAGCTGGGCCCAACAGATTGGGGTTGGATGTTGGGTGATAATGTATTGGAACCAATCCCGACTTTACTCCCACTTGCGCCGGAAAAACTGCTGAACTCAATTTTTTGCAACTGTAAAAGAGGATGCAGTGCTAAATGTGGTTGCAAAAAAGTTGGACTGTTTTGTTCTCTTGCATGCACGAATTGTCAAAGCTGGTCGTGTTCTAACGTTGAATCACCAACAGCAGAGGATTCGTTTGATACTGATGGAGAAACATGGGATAATCGCTTCTCACGCAATTTACTTGGACTCGAGATGAAGAAGAAAAAGAAGGAGATGACGACGACGAAGAAGAAGACGACGAAGACTAAGATTAACAAGAAGAAATTGAAGATTACGAGTAGAAGTAATACATTTTTCAAGTGTTTTTTAATTTCCAACGCTTTTATCAAATCAACATTCCATTTTCATCAATTTCAAATTGTGGAATAGGCCTACAGGGAAAACCACGTTAAAAAAGTTCACTACCCCAGAGGTGGCGTGGAAACGTGTGCATAAAATGACGCTTACAACATTTAGAATCGTTTTATCTCAGAAGCGGTAGCTTTTAGGAAGAAAATTATTCATATCTTTTTTATAGATAATTTCATGATCTAAAATTTTTGTCTGAGGTCATTTTACGATTAAACTCACCGTTTAGAAGAAAATCGTGAAAACCCATTTTTTTGACCTTTGACCTTGAATAATTTTCTTTTCTCGGGTCGTAATGATGGGGAGTTTTGATGAGTTGTTTTTAATTGTGTTTTGAACAAGTGTCAAAATTTCAGCTTGATGGTAATTCAAGTTACTTGCAATGTCTAAATTGGCCGGACTAAGAATCTTCATTCCAGAGAAACTCAATTTAGTTATTAATCTACAATAAGAATTCTAGAAAAACTATCGATTTATTATATAGATATATACAGGGTGTCCCAAAAATACCACGCGAAAGTGACACTGGAGATAGATTGGCATTAGGTCTATCAGATAGCATCAACATGACCTCAGTAAAAGTTCGTTGGTTTTCGAGATATCACCACTTTTGTGTATATTTCAAAAATCTCCAGTTTTCGGTCATTTAACGCCTAACATTGCTAGAAATTACTTCAAACTCATGTTTTTTTTTACCTAGGCAAGTTGGCTAGCTGCATTAAACAATGAAGTACATAATAACTTCACCGAGAACTAGAACAAGATCCTTCAAAAAATGTCTAACTTGTTGTATTTTATGCCGAAGTTAAAACGTTAACTTAAGTTTGACTGACTGCTGTGAAAAAAATTATATCAGACTGAATTGACAAATAATCGTAAAAACTGGTCCATTTTATGCCCTTTTCAAAATGATACAACAATACCAATTTTTTAAGTCAGAAGTGTCAGAACCTTAAAAATTTTAATTTTATCGTGCTATTCAGGATAGCCTAGGAAAAATAAACATGAGTTTGAAGTAATTTCTAGAAATGATAGGCGATAAAAGACCGAAAACTTGAGATTTTTAAAAAATACACAAAAGTGGTGATATCTCGAAAACCAGCGGACTTTTACTGGGGTCATGTTAATGCTATCTGATAGATCTAATGCCAATCTTGTACCCCTGTATATATGAAAATAAATCAATTTCAACCATTGGTTATAATACATTGTGGAACAGCCAAATGGAATAAATGTAGGATTTTTTACGTTGTCTAGGTTTATTGTAAAACTACCACGAGATTTTAATAAAACTTTATTCACGAAACAACAGCGAAAATCGGGAGGAAATACAGCCTCTGAACAAACACGTCTGAATCTGATTGACGTCTACCTTTTTTTTATTTCTCGCCTACTTTCTCTACTTTATTGATAATGTCATTATAATAACATAGAATATCATAATTCACATTGAAATAAAAGTGCGAATCCCACATAAATTCGATAAGGAATAAATGAGAGCGTGTTGAGAAAAAAGTTTGGACAAGGCGATTTGTATTTTTTTTCGAAACAAAATAATTATATAGGGTAAGTCATGTGACAGTGACCGATATATACCTTCCTATGTCAAACACAACCACCAGTATATTATTAGTTTTTCGGATTCTTCATAAAATTCTAGACATAATTAATGCATAATGTCTATCTATCTTCAACTGTTTCGGAAATATTGAGTGTTTTCAAATGTATTACAAAAATTAACATTAAAAAACGAAAGTTGTTTTATTTCACAGATAATGTAAAAAAAAACAAAAAACATAATTTTCAATGTAAGAGATGTTCAAAATGTTCGCCGCGAACGTATTGGCAACATGCTACATAGAAATGTCTTCTAACGTTACTCAACATCTCATGACTATTTCCAAACAGTTGGAGATAGGTATGGAACATTGTACCTACATGAATTATGTCTAGAATTTTCTGAGGAATCCAAAAAACTAATAATATACAGGTTGTATTCAAATAAAAAATAATCTGGCTACCTTTTGATGTCCTTATCCGGTGGTTGGAAGTGGTAGGGTTTCAAGGCTCATTGTCCTCATTTTTGTCTTTTGTTGTTTGAGATTGTACTCTTTGAATTGATAATATTCACGTGCGTCGAATAAATTATATAAATGTCCACACGGTTCCATGCACTCCAGGAGCACAGCCACAAAGCTTACTGCATTTGTAGAGTACCTACATGTGTCTGATTGTTTAGATAGTCGTAGACACATCGATGTAATTTATACCAATTTGCATCTTTAACACTCAACACCAATTTCACTGTCTAGTAGCGTCCATTTGTAGAAGCTTGAATAGTTAACTCTCCGTTGACGAATTTTTTCTTTCATTTGAAAATGAAGAAAACGATTATTGTATTTATTTGTTTATAAAAATAATTTATTCGCTCTAATTTGATCTGACGACGGCGTTACTACATTATAAAGGGTTTTTCATTAAGAGGTGTTATTTTGAATAGCCCGCTATTTCGGTGGATGTCAGCTTTGAAGCTGTCATTGTTGGACATTTGACAAGTAGAAACTACGCCATTAAAAAAATGGAACGATACACGATTCAAGAACGCATTGAAATTATTGAAATTCACTATAAAATGTTGAAAATTTGGCAAATACAGTTCGTAAAACTCGAACATTTTTGGGTCGTCGTTAAGCAACTTGTCAGACCCCAATAAAGAAATTGGTGCAAAAATTCAGGCTCTTGAGACAAGTTAGTGATGTGAAGAATAAAACCCTTGCACGTCGCTCAAGAACAGCCGAGAATATTGCTGCTGTAGCAGAAAGTGTTGGAGAAAACTCAGGTTTGTCCATTTCTGGTCGTTTTTTGGAATTAGGATTTTTTATGGCGAAATTGTATAGTATTGATCTTGACAACGTTTACTCTAAATAAAACGGCGCCAAGTTTCCTACAAGCGACGAAACCATTGATCTTTTGCGGGAAAAGTTTCCGGACTCTGTTATCTCTCGAAGAGATGATCAGAATTGGTCCCCGAGATTTTGTGATTCAACTCCTTGCGACTTCTTCCTTTGGGGCCAAAAGAAAAGGTCTACGCCAATAATAGCCCAGCGTCGATTCAAGACCTCAAAGATGGAATTCGTGAGGCTGTCGGGGACATAGGTCAGTCACTTCGCGATTTGGTTAGGGAAAATTTCATTAAAAGGATATGGTCCTGTGAGCGTGGTCGTGGTGGTCATTTGCCAGATGTTATTTTCCACTATCAACGGCTTCTTCTTTATAATGAAATGAACATCCGATAATTTATATTGAAAAATGGAATTTTTCAGTTTGTAAGAACTGTTTAAAGGTCAGCTGTAAATTGTTTAATAAATAATAAATAAATAATAAATGAATAAACCTTTTAGTGGAAAAGCCTTTATCATATTGGTATGCTTTTTTACTTGTTGGTCTTATACTATATAAATAATTAATTAATCAAATTCGGGAAAAAAATAAACATTATTTTTTTATTTGTCGAAATCAGGTTGATTTCAATCAGGTGTCCTAATACCTAAGCTAAGCTTGTTCCAATGGATTATCCAAGCCATTTCGAAAGATACAAAATCAAATATTTGTATCTTCGATTTGTTCTGCGATTCGTTCAAGAAATGTTCATCTCAGGAAAACAAAAATTGATGTTGACTTCAATAAAAAACAACTGATGATCCGTGGAAACATGCAAATAAATTTTTGGTCACTTTGACAGTTCTCAATACTTATTTTGTGCGTGTCAGAGTATCTAACATTCAATAATGAACAACCAGCATCACATCCAATATATTCAGCATATCCATATTTTCACGGTTGTTCATTATTGTACAGTTAGTCACTTTGATACGAATACAACTATTGTGAATTGTCAAAGTTGCAGAAAATAATGTTTCATGGATTCTCAATCTCAATTATTAATTAAGTCAGAATCAAGACAACACCGTTATATCGTAGTCTACTGCATTTTTTCAATCAGAAGTATAATACAAAGCGTGATACCACTTTGACCGGAAGTGACTTTCAATTTTGGTTTTTCTCAGATGAAGGTTCCTTGAACGGATTGCAAATGGAATTTTCAAATTTGTATCTTTCGAAATGCCTGAGATAATCCATTGGAACAGGCCTACTGTACACCCGGTATATATCTTGAATTGACTGCTAGGAACTTCAACAACACGTGTTACCGTTCATCTAGGTACTTTATAAGTCTTCGGAAGACCATTCAAGACATGACTCACAATATCCACATTTGGTCAAGTTACTATATCGCGACATGTAATGATAGCATATAATGGGAATACGATCTCTTAAAGTACTAACGCCGCTACTTCACAAGACACATTTCAAAGAAGAATCTTAATAAAAAACGTTGCTCTCAACAGCTGACATAAATGATTCTTTCTTGTTTTCACGAGGAATGAATTTCAATTGTCTAGTGGAATAAAATAACCTATGTAGTAGGCATCGTAGCTTTTTCGCTTTCATAAATTATATTGGAAGATGCATCAAATCGTTTTCACGCTCACGTTGTAAACAACTCTTTTCTTCTACACGCCCCTGATATACCTTATATCTTTCCCACCTGAAAGAACATATTGAGTTCATAAAGCACTATTATATCACTAAATATTTAATCAAAATAATAACTTTCAGGAACGTCTGAAACGTTATCCTTTCTTTTCAGTTGTTTCGGTATGATAAAGTTGATGTGCAGGGTGATTCATTGATCCTGGTAACCTATTTTTTTCGAAAAGGGATAAATATTTTGTTATTCTGTTGACAGTATTTAGTACACGTCAACGTTGACTTAAGATGCGCGTAACAATCGTAGAAAAAAACATTTTTTTTGCCTAGAAACATACATTTTTTATTACGTCATTCGATAGATGATTTAAATTCAAAATTTCTCTTCAGAATACCATTTTTTTTATATTTCTTACCGTCAGCGACCTGTAGCCTGTTTTATTTTATTGCATTAATTTTTTTCTGTATTGTGACCGTATGTCTTAATTTAGAGATATAGATACAAGATATGATTGTGTTTCTTGAAATCAAGAAGGAGTTGTAACAAACCATTTCTCAATTATTATATTCAACAAATATAATATTTTATAACACTAAAAATTTTAACAACATACGCAACATTTCAGATCATATGTTTGCTAATGAAAAAATGTTTATTGTTATGAAATATTATATTTGATGAATATTAGTATTGAGAAATAGTTCGTTACAGAGCCTCCCTGATTCTCAGAAACACAATCATATCTATGTCTCTGGTCGCTGCAGGTCGAAAAAAATGGCATTCGGAAGAAAAATTTAGAATTAAATCATCTATCGAATGACATAATGAAAGATGTATGTTTCTGGCGTCTTAATTTTTTTCTTCGACTTTTACGCGCACTCGAGACTCGACATTGACGTATACTAAATACCGTCAACAGAATAACAAAATATTCATCACTTTCCGAGGAAGATTAGGTTAACAAGATAATTGAATCACCCTGTACAAGTTAATATTAATATCATAAGGATCTGATTTTGTTTGTAAAGTTCATGTGTAAATTTATGTTTTTGAACATTTCAGGTTCTAATTGTAACTGGGCGAACGCTGAATTAATAAAAAATATATTAGATAGGTATGTAGTCGACTGTTCTGATTTATTCGGATTCGGGTTATTTGGGTTGCAGTCAAAATTCAAATACAATACTCTTGTTGCTTTAGCTCGAGTTTTCGGACTATTTCAGTCCTTCATCAGGAGCAGCTATAATTTCAAAAAACTTATATTAACAAAAATACACACATGGTTTTAGAGCACTTACAATTTGAGGTTTATTTGTTAAAAGTTGTAATCATACATATATAGGAATGCAAATACACCTGGAACTGTAGTCCACGGTACTTCTACTTTTCTAAGATTACAGGTAGTAATGAATTCTAATTAGGATTATACGGATTAGCATTGAATTATTAATATTGCTGTAATATCTTCGGCTATGTTGAACAGTTGAACATTTGGATGACGTATGTCAACTGTCTTATTCTGCTTAGTTAAGTCATCGAAAAAAATAAATGAAAGCTTTTATAACTGAAAACATATCATCTAATGCTTCTTTTGGAAATATATTCATTCCTTCTTTTGTACAAAAACAGCAGATTTTTTTGGGTTTGTAACCAATAGATTTTCTTTTGAGGAATGCTATGAGGGTTGCAAACTTGGATATGTCGATACCCCTGTTCAGGAATATTGTGCTCCCTCCTTGAAAGTATTGTTTGTAACTACTCTAGTAGCGGACTTTAGATTTCATTACCAAGAGAACGCCTTATGTTATATTCCTACAAAGCATTGATGAAATCACGAATTTATCGGAATATTTCCTTTCAGTCAAAAATTGTATGCGAATGGAGTGCAATTACCTTATAATTACAGCGCTAATTGCATTGTAGAAAGGGAAAGAGAACAGCACATCATCAGTTTGACACTTTTTTCGGCTAAAAATTGGAAAATTAATATATAATAAATGTGGGATTTTTATAATTCAACGTTGTCTAAGTGGTATGATTGGGAGCGTTGAAGGTTGGTACACAGTAAAAACACTGTATTAACTATGTACAGTTTATTTACACAACTCGAAATGGTATGGTCACCTACACATTTACAGTGTATCACAAACTACTGAACTTCCAAGATACTTTTACTCTTTCGTCTACTGACTCGAAGCTACTCTAAGCTCTAACTCTAACTCGCGACGTCTTCTCAACTGACTCTTAGCTACCCTAAGCTCTCTCGTCTACCAACTGACTCTAAGTCTCGACGCTACTTCAAACTCTGCCGTCTTTACACTCAACTCCTAGTTACTCTAAGCTCTCTCGTCTAATCACTCTAAATCTCGACGCTAACCTACTCTGACTCTAAGTCTCGACGCTACCTCAAGCTCACCCGTCTTCACACTCAACTCGTAGTTACTCTAAGCTCTCTCGTCTAATCACTGACTTCTTCACGAAGTTGCCTGTATCCCGTCGATTCTACCCCCTTCCCTTATTTTTTTTTTTGGACTGGAGGAGAAATGCATTTACGCACACCCGAATATAAAGAACATTACAGGTAGTGTGAGGCTCAGGCAAAAAGCCTACTACTCACTAAAAAACCTCCAGTGATTATGCCTGAGTGATGGAACGGCAGGCAGCACCGTGGGATTCACCGAGTTGGCGGTGCCAAGGCTAACCAACCCCGACCCGGGGAAGAGCACCTCGCACCATTGTGCGGCGGTTGAAGGTCTTATAGCAAATCATGCCTCCAATAAGAGCTCTAGACGACATCACCTTCAGATCGTTCACACGTATAAGTCCCAAGTCCCTCAGATCACGGGCAGACTTTTCGGACCACAAACCTCGCCAAGTCAGCGTGCAAGATGTAAACTGCACTGAGGAGGCACCAGTGAGCTGTTTAATGTGCACCTCATGGGGCCTATATTTTGACACTTTGTTCTCGTGCGCGGCGTCGGGGTCAAATTGATCGTTGATGATCTGCGCATCAACAACGATGGCCTTCTGGTGTTGAACAGCCACAATGTCTGGTTTCCTAATCCCAACCGCAGTACGAAGAACGGGTTCCTCCCAAACCGTGAAACCTTTGGTACGCATTTTATTGGCCAGATATTTCGACGCCGCGTTATGACGTTCAATGCGGGCATCGTGCGTACGGTGGCATTGCTGAAGGATGTGATTCAGCGTTTTGGGTACTCTGCAACCCGCTCGGCACAACCGATCATAGTCTCGCCCCCTGGCCACCCTAGATCGAGTAGTCGAGTAGGGAGCGCGTTAATACGCAGCTTAACGCTGTTCACAAAATCGCTGCCACCTAGAAACTTGGTCCCGTCCGATATCCAGCGATGCTGCTGTGGAATCTTAGAAGAACCCCTCAGTGCCATACCATCTACAGAGCCAAAAAGAAGATCTGCCCAGCGTCGTTGGATCTTAGCCGGTGTGTCCAAAATTGTCCCCCTGTCGTTAAGCCTGCGAGCGCAGTCGGCGATTTCTTTCTGAAGGAAGGGCCCCGCTACCCGAACGTCTAGGGGCAATCTCTGAAGGCGTCTTATCCGCAGCTGTGGTATTACCCAACGGAGCGAGGGCAACCCCAAACCTCCGTCGCGCACTCCCGTATGGAAGTACGCATTTGGGCAGTCGGAGGGGAGAGAGAGCCATTTTCTGCAGGAGGATCTTATCTCCTTGTCCAGCCGGTTCAGATAGCTAAGGGTAAACCAACCCAGTGCCAGTTGATGGAGGAGACTAGGGATGACAACAACACGTAGGGCAAAAAGTCGTTGCTGGGGTTTCAGGGGTGCCCTGGTCAAGATATTGAGAGACCCTGCGAGTGACGACATCATCTCGGGCTTACATCTTCCCTCAGGGTTAAATGTCACACCCAGATACCTCCAGGAAGACGACCTGCTGAGAGAAGGTAAGGCGACCCCTGCGCAGAAAAATTTCTGCTTCTCGTCGATGACGATTTTCTTTAGATGTGGCACCGTCTTCCAGGATATTGTCTGGCTCTTAGCAACGTTTATGACCAGTCCACATGAGGCCAGATACCGAACAACCCTATCTATAAGGCTCTGAAGTCCAATAGCCGAGGAAGCCATTAGGACAATATCATCGGCGTAAAGAGAAGCCGCTATCTTAACACCGCCCAACTCCGCACCAATCTCATCAGGCAGGGAGCGTAACAAAAAGTCCATTATGAGGTTGAAAATAATGGGGGATAGCGGATCTCCCTGCTTTACCCCACAGGAAGGTGTGATGGGGTCAGATTGCCACTCACTCGACGTCAACTTAGTGAAGCCATGCTTGTACGTAGCCATAATGTAGTTAGCAAGGAACGATGGAACTCCCTTAGCCGAAAGAACTTTCTCGATACATGCATGGCTCACGCTATCGAAAGCCTTCGATACATCAATGAGGGCGTACTACTACCCTTAAATCCCTACCAAATCGGTTCTCATTGGTCCACTCTCGGAACGACTTAAGCTAGGTGGAAGGAACTTATACCAATAAGAATTGCCACAAGAAATAACGTCTTTCTTGCCACACACGGAAAGAATTCTAAGAATTATCACATCTGGTAAAATGCACTTCACCAGAACCGATAACTCTTGCAAAAATGTCAACCCAATGTAGGAGTTCGAATTTCCCTACAACATCTTCTCGAAACCCCTATATCGCATTTCACGTTTGGTACAAGTTTTAAATGCGTCTTCGTGGCGCCGGTCCTTATCTGGACCACCCTATTGCTACATACACAGCCAGCTAAAGCTTTCCATACATTTCGAGATTTATTACTTAAAATAGTCTATTTACACAGAATAAAAAATCAATTTCTTCACGCAGAAATCGAATTCCTACACTCGGCCCTCCTGAAAAACAGAATTCGACCCGAATTCGCCATCAGAATCCACATCACTCCCTGAATAAGGCTTCATTACCTCAGCACAAATGGCAGTTTTCTTAGGCTCTTTGTAGCAGCCTACTTTTGCTACGTTGTATCTTTCCTTTCCCTTCAATACCTCATATGGTCCCAAAAATCTTCTGTTGACTGACTCCCCTCTATTCTCCCTTCGTCTGAATTTTCGCCTTTTTGATTCATCTTTACCTCTGGATGAATTCAAACTCTTTTCTACGACCAATTTAACTAAATTGCTAACCCCTTTCTCTGAAGACTTCGTCTTCTCTTCTTTCCTTTCCTTTCCTCTATTCTCAGTCACGGCTTTTTTCGTTGGGATAACTCTAACCCCAATGTCTCTAACCTGCACCGTTGCATATTTCAAAATATTACTTCCCAGTATTGCCTGAAACCTGGAACTACTCTTTGACATTACATGAAAATTGAGATCGTATTTGTTCCCGTCTATCTCTACTTCTGATTGGAACGAACCTAAGCATTTCTGGTAAACATCCTCCCGAATGATACTGATGTCACTACCAGTATCAAACAACGTATCGAGTTCCACTGACCCGATGTTTATCAGAAGAGTATTCTTTGGAACACCCTCATCTACTCTAACTTCCGCATCATCATTGCGAGATTTCCCGAATTTACAATTCGCGGCTATATGCCCGAAATCTCGACACTTAAAGCATCTTGTCCCCTTTCCCTTCAGTGGACAATCTCTGGCTTTGTGCCCTCGGCCACCACAGTTGAAGCACGAAAAATATTTCCCAAATATTTTCGGCTCTCTTATGTTTCCCCCAAATTTTCTCCAATTTGGGTCTACCTGACTTTTGTCACCTTCCTCTGCAAAATTCCTCCAAACAGTTTCAATAACCGTAACATTTTTGGGCTCAGGTTTTCGAGCCTCCTCACTCGCACATTTTAAGGCAATATGTCCAAATTGCTTGCATTTGAAGCACCTGACTCCCTTTTCCTTATTAGGACATCCGCGAACTTTATGTCCCTTATCACCGCAATTAAAACAGAATTCCTCTTTCGGCCCTCTATCGAATCGATCTTTATTTCCCATAAACCCTTTGTCCACTTTTTCTGTGTCCCTCCAATTATTTTTTGCTTGAGGTTTAGGTACAAAATCACGCTTGCCGGAGACTTGTTCGTATACCTTGGCCTTTTGCTTGAAATCGGCGAAATTGCTCGCTCCATACAGAACAATTTTGTTAGCAGAATTATCCGGTATACCGTCGATTATGTACTGGATAATTGCCTCGTCTTCGATAGCCGCCCGACTACCGATCTCTCTCATAATGAGAATATACTCTTGTATATTCTCATTCAACTTCTTCTTCCGATTCATCAGAAGTTTATGAATTTGGGCCGTACTCACACGAACCTCAAATTCCTCCATCAGGCTTTCCTTCAAAGAATTCCAGCTTTTAATACCCGACAGAGACTGCACAAACAGTCTTGCCAACCCGGTAAACGATTTCTTTGCAAATAATAATTTTTGTAAATCTGACCACCCAGTTATTGATGCAATTTCCTCGAAATCATCAATCCACCTATTCACTGGGTAATCATCATTACCAGAGAAGTGTCTGATAGATTCTTCGACATCTCGAAATGTAAGGGAAAACCCAGCTAACTTACTACGTTCTCTTAAACCGTTAGTCGATGTCGATTCTCTGGACATCCCCTCAACTACCTCATCATCTGAGTCTTCCTCATCATTTACAAGATCTTTCAAACTAACCAAAAAATCGCAAATTCTTTTTAATATCTCGTCTTTACTCCCACAGTACTCCAAATTCAAGATTCCGCAAACCGCAATGAGATCAGAGTACTCTAATGCCCGATTGCACCGTTCGTCTAAGCAGAGATTAAGCCTTTAAGTGACGTTTATTCCATTGATGAAACGTCATTTCAGGACTTAAACGTTGCTTAGACGAACGGTGCAATCGGGCATTACTCTTGCCCGAGGTTGGCGATTTTTTCAGAATGTTCCTCCGAATTTATACTCCATTCAAACCCTTCAAATTTCCGCAGAGCTCGTCTTCTCGCATGAGGTCTTCCCTCTTCACCGAAGCGGATTATATGAAGAACCCTAATCGCGGATATTTTCGCGTTCGTTATATTCCTTTCAACCTTGAATATGTCCCCTAACGAACTCATTTTAAATTTAAAAAAAACAAGCAAAAATGGAAACCAAAATGAAATAAACGAAAGATATCAAACGCAATAAAGATAGCAGTGAACTACTTCTTTCTCTCAATCTAGTAAAATTAACGTTTTCTCAGAAATTCAGCAGCCGTTCACAAATATTCCAGAAATATACATAAAACACTCAATAATCAGAATTAATCACACAAATCTTAATTTCCAAAAATTCCTGATTCAAATTCACACATAAATTCAATTGAATATAATCGTCTGAAAAGCACAACAAAAAAAACTTTGAAACAAAATTTCCTCAACTATACAAAATTAAAGTACCGCAGAATTCGTCGTTGTCGAATATAGCAGTTACTGAAAGGACATGAAATTGTTGTAGCAACCAAAATAAATTACTCGAATTTATCCCAACTTCGTCTATAAAGGGTAAATCCTACCTTAGTATTTATTCCTCGTCCAAGTTGGTTGCTCACTACACAATTCACAAATTGCCCTTATTCACAACACTTCACTATATTCGATTTCCGCTCCTCAGTACTGCAACTGGACTTCTTCCCGTCTTCGTCTTCTTGCTCTCTTGTGCCTCCCCAAGATTTCCAAGCAATCTCCAATCTTCTTCAACTCCAATCTTGACAATCCCTGAATTAATCCAATCCCGGTTGAGCCCCCAATTTGTGGGATTTTTATAATTCAACGTTGTCTAAGTGGTATGATTGGGAGCGTTGAAGGTTGGTACACAGTAAAAAAATTAACTATGTACAGTTTATTTACACAACTCGAAATGGTATGGTCACCTACACATTTACAGTGTATCACAAACTACTGAACTTCCAAGATACTTTTACTCTTTCGTCTACTGACTCGAAGCTACTCTAAGCTCTAACTCTAACTCGCGACGTCTTCTCAACTGACTCTTAGCTACCCTAAGCTCTCTCGTCTACCAACTGACTCTAAGTCTCGACGCTACTTCAAACTCTGCCGTCTTTACACTCAACTCCTAGTTACTCTAAGCTCTCTCGTCTAATCACTCTAAATCTCGACGCTAACCTACTCTGACTCTAAGTCTCGACGCTACCTCAAGCTCACCCGTCTTCACACTCAACTCGTAGTTACTCTAAGCTCTCTCGTCTAATCACTGACTTCTTCACGAAGTTGCCTGTATCCCGTCGATTCTACCCCCTTCCCTTATTTTTTTTTTGGACTGGAGGAGAAATGCATTTACGCACACCCGAATATAAAGAACATTACAGGTAGTGTGAGGCTCAGGCAAAAAGCCTACTACTCACTAAAAAACCTCCAGTGATTATGCCTGAGTGATGGAACGGCAGGCAGCACCGTGGGATTCACCGAGTTGGCGGTGCCAAGGCTAACCAACCCCGACCCGGGGAAGAGCACCTCGCACCATTGTGCGGCGGTTGAAGGTCTTATAGCAAATCATGCCTCCAATAAGAGCTCTAGACGACATCACCTTCAGATCGTTCACACGTATAAGTCCCAAGTCCCTCAGATCACGGGCAGACTTTTCGGACCACAAACCTCGCCAAGTCAGCGTGCAAGATGTAAACTGCACTGAGGAGGCACCAGTGAGCTGTTTAATGTGCACCTCATGGGGCCTATATTTTGACACTTTGTTCTCGTGCGCGGCGTCGGGGTCAAATTGATCGTTGATGATCTGCGCATCAACAACGATGGCCTTCTGGTGTTGAACAGCCACAATGTCTGGTTTCCTAATCCCAACCGCAGTACGAAGAACGGGTTCCTCCCAAACCGTGAAACCTTTGGTACGCATTTTATTGGCCAGATATTTCGACGCCGCGTTATGACGTTCAATGCGGGCATCGTGCGTACGGTGGCATTGCTGAAGGATGTGATTCAGCGTTTTGGGTACTCTGCAACCCGCTCGGCACAACCGATCATAGTCTCGCCCCCTGGCCACCCTAGATCGAGTAGTCGAGTAGGGAGCGCGTTAATACGCAGCTTAACGCTGTTCACAAAATCGCTGCCACCTAGAAACTTGGTCCCGTCCGATATCCAGCGATGCTGCTGTGGAATCTTAGAAGAACCCCTCAGTGCCATACCATCTACAGAGCCAAAAAGAAGATCTGCCCAGCGTCGTTGGATCTTAGCCGGTGTGTCCAAAATTGTCCCCCTGTCGTTAAGCCTGCGAGCGCAGTCGGCGATTTCTTTCTGAAGGAAGGGCCCCGCTACCCGAACGTCTAGGGGCAATCTCTGAAGGCGTCTTATCCGCAGCTGTGGTATTACCCAACGGAGCGAGGGCAACCCCAAACCTCCGTCGCGCACTCCCGTATGGAAGTACGCATTTGGGCAGTCGGCGGGGAGAGAGAGCCATTTTCTGCAGGAGGATCTTATCTCCTTGTCCAGCCGGTTCAGATAGCTAAGGGTAAACCAACCCAGTGCCAGTTGATGGAGGAGACTAGGGATGACAACAACACGTAGGGCAAAAAGTCGTTGCTGGGGTTTCAGGGGTGCCCTGGTCAAGGTATTGAGAGACCCTGCGAGTGACGACATCATCTCGGGCTTACATCTTCCCTCAGGGTTAAATGTCACACCCAGATACCTCCAGGAAGACGACCTGCTGAGAGAAGGTAAGGCGACCCCTGCGCAGAAAAATTTCTGCTTCTCGTCGATGACGATTTTCTTTAGATGTGGCACCGTCTTCCAGGATATTGTCTGGCTCTTAGCAACGTTTATGACCAGTCCACATGAGGCCAGATACCGAACAACCCTATCTATAAGGCTCTGAAGTCCAATAGCCGAGGAAGCCATTAGGACAATATCATCGGCGTAAAGAGAAGCCGCTATCTTAACACCGCCCAACTCCGCACCAATCTCATCAGGCAGGGAGCGTAACAAAAAGTCCATTATGAGGTTGAAAATAATGGGGGATAGCGGATCTCCCTGCTTTACCCCACAGGAAGGTGTGATGGGGTCAGATTGCCACTCACTCGACGTCAACTTAGTGAAGCCATGCTTGTACGTAGCCATAATGTAGTTAGCAAGGAACGATGGAACTCCCTTAGCCGAAAGAACTTTCTCGATACATGCATGGCTCACGCTATCGAAAGCCTTCGATACATCAATGAGGGCGTACTACTACCCTTAAATCCCTACCAAATCGGTTCTCATTGGTCCACTCTCGGAACGACTTAAGCTAGGTGGAAGGAACTTATACCAATAAGAATTGCCACAAGAAATAACGTCTTTCTTGCCACACACGGAAAGAATTCTAAGAATTATCACATCTGGTAAAATGCACTTCACCAGAACCGATAACTCTTGCAAAAATGTCAACCCAATGTAGGAGTTCGAATTTCCCTACAACATCTTCTCGAAACCCCTATATCGCATTTCACGTTTGGTACAAGTTTTAACTGCGTCTTCGTGGCGCCGGTCCTTATCTGGACCACCCTATTGCTACATACACAGCCAGCTAAAGCTTTCCATACATTTCGAGATTTATTACTTAAAATAGTCTATTTACACAGAATAAAAAATCAATTTCTTCACGCAGAAATCGAATTCCTACACTCGGCCCTCCTGAAAAACAGAATTCGACCCGAATTCGCCATCAGAATCCACATCACTCCCTGAATAAGGCTTCATTACCTCAGCACAAATGGCAGTTTTCTTAGGCTCTTTGTAGCAGCCTACTTTTGCTACGTTGTATCTTTCCTTTCCCTTCAATACCTCATATGGTCCCAAAAATCTTCTGTTGACTGACTCCCCTCTATTCTCCCTTCGTCTGAATTTTCGCCTTTTTGATTCATCTTTACCTCTGGATGAATTCAAACTCTTTTCTACGACCAATTTAACTAAATTGCTAACCCCTTTCTCTGAAGACTTCGTCTTCTCTTCTTTCCTTTCCTTTCCTCTATTCTCAGTCACGGCTTTTTTCGTTGGGATAACTCTAACCCCAATGTCTCTAACCTGCACCGTTGCATATTTCAAAATATTACTTCCCAGTATTGCCTGAAACCTGGAACTACTCTTTGACATTACATGAAAATTGAGATCGTATTTGTTCCCGTCTATCTCTACTTCTGATTGGAACGAACCTAAGCATTTCTGGTAAACATCCTCCCGAATGATACTGATGTCACTACCAGTATCAAACAACGTATCGAGTTCCACTGACCCGATGTT
The DNA here is from genome assembly GCA_013421045.1 of Propylea japonica. Classification (NCBI taxonomy): domain Eukaryota; kingdom Metazoa; phylum Arthropoda; class Insecta; order Coleoptera; family Coccinellidae; genus Propylea; species Propylea japonica. The sequence goes on from CM024246.1 coordinate 205,614, forward strand.
TATCAGAAGAGTATTCTTTGGAACACCCTCATCTACTCTAACTTCCGCATCATCATTGCGAGATTTCCCGAATTTACAATTCGCGGCTATATGCCCGAAATCTCGACACTTAAAGCATCTTGTCCCCTTTCCCTTCAGTGGACAATCTCTGGCTTTGTGCCCTCGGCCACCACAGTTGAAGCACGAAAAATATTTCCCAAATATTTTCGGCTCTCTTATGTTTCCCCCAAATTTTCTCCAATTTGGGTCTACCTGACTTTTGTCACCTTCCTCTGCAAAATTCCTCCAAACAGTTTCAATAACCGTAACATTTTTGGGCTCAGGTTTTCGAGCCTCCTCACTCGCACATTTTAAGGCAATATGTCCAAATTGCTTGCATTTGAAGCACCTGACTCCCTTTTCCTTATTAGGACATCCGCGAACTTTATGTCCCTTATCACCGCAATTAAAACAGAATTCCTCTTTCGGCCCTCTATCGAATCGATCTTTATTTCCCATAAACCCTTTGTCCACTTTTTCTGTGTCCCTCCAATTATTTTTTGCTTGAGGTTTAGGTACAAAATCACGCTTGCCGGAGACTTGTTCGTATACCTTGGCCTTTTGCTTGAAATCGGCGAAATTGCTCGCTCCATACAGAACAATTTTGTTAGCAGAATTATCCGGTATACCGTCGATTATGTACTGGATAATTGCCTCGTCTTCGATAGCCGCCCGACTACCGATCTCTCTCATAATGAGAATATACTCTTGTATATTCTCATTCAACTTCTTCTTCCGATTCATCAGAAGTTTATGAATTTGGGCCGTACTCACACGAACCTCAAATTCCTCCATCAGGCTTTCCTTCAAAGAATTCCAGCTTTTAATACCCGACAGAGACTGCACAAACAGTCTTGCCAACCCGGTAAACGATTTCTTTGCAAATAATAATTTTTGTAAATCTGACCACCCAGTTATTGATGCAATTTCCTCGAAATCATCAATCCACCTATTCACTGGGTAATCATCATTACCAGAGAAGTGTCTGATAGATTCTTCGACATCTCGAAATGTAAGGGAAAACCCAGCTAACTTACTACGTTCTCTTAAACCGTTAGTCGATGTCGATTCTCTGGACATCCCCTCAACTACCTCATCATCTGAGTCTTCCTCATCATTTACAAGATCTTTCAAACTAACCAAAAAATCGCAAATTCTTTTTAATATCTCGTCTTTACTCCCACAGTACTCCAAATTCAAGATTCCGCAAACCGCAATGAGATCAGAGTACTCTAATGCCCGATTGCACCGTTCGTCTAAGCAGAGATTAAGCCTTTAAGTGACGTTTATTCCATTGATGAAACGTCATTTCAGGACTTAAACGTTGCTTAGACGAACGGTGCAATCGGGCATTACTCTTGCCCGAGGTTGGCGATTTTTTCAGAATGTTCCTCCGAATTTATACTCCATTCAAACCCTTCAAATTTCCGCAGAGCTCGTCTTCTCGCATGAGGTCTTCCCTCTTCACCGAAGCAGATTATATGAAGAACCCTAATCGCGGATATTTTCGCGTTCGTTATATTCCTTTCAACCTTGAATATGTCCCCTAACGAACTCATTTTAAATTTAAAAAAAACAAGCAAAAATGGAAACCAAAATGAAATAAACGAAAGATATCAAACGCAATAAAGATAGCAGTGAACTACTTCTTTCTCTCAATCTAGTAAAATTAACGTTTTCTCAGAAATTCAGCAGCCGTTCACAAATATTCCAGAAATATACATAAAACACTCAATAATCAGAATTAATCACACAAATCTTAATTTCCAAAAATTCCTGATTCAAATTCACACATAAATTCAATTGAATATAATCGTCTGAAAAGCACAACAAAAAAAACTTTGAAACAAAAATTTCCTCAACTATACAAAATTAAAGTACCGCAGAATTCGTCGTTGTCGAATATAGCAGTTACTGAAAGGACATTAAATTGTTGTAGCAACCAAAATAAATTACTCGAATTTATCCCAACTTCGTCTATAAAGGGTAAATCCTACCTTAGTATTTATTCCTCGTCCAAGTTGGTTGCTCACTACACAATTCACAAATTGCCCTTATTCACAACACTTCACTATATTCGATTTCCGCTCCTCAGTACTGCAACTGGACTTCTTCCCGTCTTCGTCTTCTTGCTCTCTTGTGCCTCCCCAAGATTTCCAAGCAATCTCCAATCTTCTTCAACTCCAATCTTGACAATCCCTGAATTAATCCAATCCCGGTTGAGCCCCCAATTTGTGGGATTTTTATAATTCAACGTTGTCTAAGTGGTATGATTGGGAGCGTTGAAGGTTGGTACACAGTAAAAAATTAACTATGTACAGTTTATTTACACAACTCGAAATGGTATGGTCACCTACACATTTACAGTGTATCACAAACTACTGAACTTCCAAGATACTTTTACTCTTTCGTCTACTGACTCGAAGCTACTCTAAGCTCTAACTCTAACTCGCGACGTCTTCTCAACTGACTCTTAGCTACCCTAAGCTCTCTCGTCTACCAACTGACTCTAAGTCTCGACGCTACTTCAAACTCTGCCGTCTTTACACTCAACTCCTAGTTACTCTAAGCTCTCTCGTCTAATCACTCTAAATCTCGACGCTAACCTACTCTGACTCTAAGTCTCGACGCTACCTCAAGCTCACCCGTCTTCACACTCAACTCGTAGTTACTCTAAGCTCTCTCGTCTAATCACTGACTTCTTCACGAAGTTGCCTGTATCCCGTCGATTCTACCCCCTTCCTTAATTTTTTTTTTTTGGACTGGAGGAGAAATGCATTTACGCACACCCGAATATAAAGAACATTACAGGTAGTGTGAGGCTCAGGCAAAAAGCCTACTACTCACTAAAAAACCTCCAGTGATTATGCCTGAGTGATGGAACGGCAGGCAGCACCGTGGGATTCACCGAGTTGGCGGTGCCAAGGCTAACCAACCCCGACCCGGGGAAGAGCACCTCGCACCATTGTGCGGCGGTTGAAGGTCTTATAGCAAATCATGCCTCCAATAAGAGCTCTAGACGACATCACCTTCAGATCGTTCACACGTATAAGTCCCAAGTCCCTCAGATCACGGGCAGACTTTTCGTACCACAAACCTCGCCAAGTCAGCGTGCAAGATGTAAACTGCACTGAGGAGGCACCAGTGAGCTGTTTAATGTGCACCTCATGGGGCCTATATTTTGACACTTTGTTCTCGTGCGCGGCGTCGGGGTCAAATTGATCGTTGATGATCTGCGCATCAACAACGATGGCCTTCTGGTGTTGAACAGCCACAATGTCTGGTTTCCTAATCCCAACCGCAGTACGAAGAACGGGTTCCTCCCAAACCGTGAAACCTTTGGTACGCATTTTATTGGCCAGATATTTCGACGCCGCGTTATGACGTTCAATGCGGGCATCGTGCGTACGGTGGCATTGCTGAAGGATGTGATTCAGCGTTTTGGGTACTCTGCAACCCGCTCGGCACAACCGATCATAGTCTCGCCCCCTGGCCACCCTAGATCGAGTAGTCGAGTAGGGAGCGCGTTAATACGCAGCTTAACGCTGTTCACAAAATCGCTGCCACCTAGAAACTTGGTCCCGTCCGATATCCAGCGATGCTGCTGTGGAATCTTAGAAGAACCCCTCAGTGCCATACCATCTACAGAGCCAAAAAGAAGATCTGCCCAGCGTCGTTGGATCTTAGCCGGTGTGTCCAAAATTGTCCCCCTGTCGTTAAGCCTGCGAGCGCAGTCGGCGATTTCTTTCTGAAGGAAGGGCCCCGCTACCCGAACGTCTAGGGGCAATCTCTGAAGGCGTCTTATCCGCAGCTGTGGTATTACCCAACGGAGCGAGGGCAACCCCAAACCTCCGTCGCGCACTCCCGTATGGAAGTACGCATTTGGGCAGTCGGCGGGGAGAGAGAGCCATTTTCTGCAGGAGGATCTTATCTCCTTGTCCAGCCGGTTCAGATAGCTAAGGGTAAACCAACCCAGTGCCAGTTGATGGAGGAGACTAGGGATGACAACAACACGTAGGGCAAAAAGTCGTTGCTGGGGTTTCAGGGGTGCCCTGGTCAAGATATTGAGAGACCCTGCGAGTGACGACATCATCTCGGGCTTACATCTTCCCTCAGGGTTAAATGTCACACCCAGATACCTCCAGGAAGACGACCTGCTGAGAGAAGGTAAGGCGACCCCTGCGCAGAAAAATTTCTGCTTCTCGTCGATGACGATTTTCTTTAGATGTGGCACCGTCTTCCAGGATATTGTCTGGCTCTTAGCAACGTTTATGACCAGTCCACATGAGGCCAGATACCGAACAACCCTATCTATAAGGCTCTGAAGTCCAATAGCCGAGGAAGCCATTAGGACAATATCATCGGCGTAAAGAGAAGCCGCTATCTTAACACCGCCCAACTCCGCACCAATCTCATCAGGCAGGGAGCGTAACAAAAAGTCCATTATGAGGTTGAAAATAATGGGGGATAGCGGATCTCCCTGCTTTACCCCACAGGAAGGTGTGATGGGGTCAGATTGCCACTCACTCGACGTCAACTTAGTGAAGCCATGCTTGTACGTAGCCATAATGTAGTTAGCAAGGAACGATGGAACTCCCTTAGCCGAAAGAACTTTCTCGATACATGCATGGCTCACGCTATCGAAAGCCTTCGATACATCAATGAGGGCGTACTACTACCCTTAAATCCCTACCAAATCGGTTCTCATTGGTCCACTCTCGGAACGACTTAAGCTAGGTGGAAGGAACTTATACCAATAAGAATTGCCACAAGAAATAACGTCTTTCTTGCCACACACGGAAAGAATTCTAAGAATTATCACATCTGGTAAAATGCACTTCACCAGAACCGATAACTCTTGCAAAAATGTCAACCCAATGTAGGAGTTCGAATTTCCCTACAACATCTTCTCGAAACCCCTATATCGCATTTCACGTTTGGTACAAGTTTTAAATGCGTCTTCGTGGCGCCGGTCCTTATCTGGACCACCCTATTGCTACATACACAGCCAGCTAAAGCTTTCCATACATTTCGAGATTTATTACTTAAAATAGTCTATTTACACAGAATAAAAAATCAATTTCTTCACGCAGAAATCGAATTCCTACACTCGGCCCTCCTGAAAAACAGAATTCGACCCGAATTCGCCATCAGAATCCACATCACTCCCTGAATAAGGCTTCATTACCTCAGCACAAATGGCAGTTTTCTTAGGCTCTTTGTAGCAGCCTACTTTTGCTACGTTGTATCTTTCCTTTCCCTTCAATACCTCATATGGTCCCAAAAATCTTCTGTTGACTGACTCCCCTCTATTCTCCCTTCGTCTGAATTTTCGCCTTTTTGATTCATCTTTACCTCTGGATGAATTCAAACTCTTTTCTACGACCAATTTAACTAAATTGCTAACCCCTTTCTCTGAAGACTTCGTCTTCTCTTCTTTCCTTTCCTTTCCTCTATTCTCAGTCACGGCTTTTTTCGTTGGGATAACTCTAACCCCAATGTCTCTAACCTGCACCGTTGCATATTTCAAAATATTACTTCCCAGTATTGCCTGAAACCTGGAACTACTCTTTGACATTACATGAAAATTGAGATCGTATTTGTTCCCGTCTATCTCTACTTCTGATTGGAACGAACCTAAGCATTTCTGGTAAACATCCTCCCGAATGATACTGATGTCACTACCAGTATCAAACAACGTATCGAGTTCCACTGACCCGATGTTTATCAGAAGAGTATTCTTTGGAACACCCTCATCTACTCTAACTTCCGCATCATCATTGCGAGATTTCCCGAATTTACAATTCGCGGCTATATGCCCGAAATCTCGACACTTAAAGCATCTTGTCCCCTTTCCCTTCAGTGGACAATCTTTGGCTTTGTGCCCTCGGCCACCACAGTTGAAGCACGAAAAATATTTCCCAAATATTTTCGGCTCTCTTATGTTTCCCCCAAATTTTCTCCAATTTGGGTCTACCTGACTTTTGTCACCTTCCTCTGCAAAATTCCTCCAAACAGTTTCAATAACCGTAACATTTTTGGGCTCAGGTTTTCGAGCCTCCTCACTCGCACATTTTAAGGCAATATGTCCAAATTGCTTGCATTTGAAGCACCTGACTCCCTTTTCCTTATTAGGACATCCGCGAACTTTATGTCCCTTATCACCGCAATTAAAACAGAATTCCTCTTTCGGCCCTCTATCGAATCGATCTTTATTTCCCATAAACCCTTTGTCCACTTTTTCTGTGTCCCTCCAATTATTTTTTGCTTGAGGTTTAGGTACAAAATCACGCTTGCCGGAGACTTGTTCGTATACCTTGGCCTTTTGCTTGAAATCGGCGAAATTGCTCGCTCCATACAGAACAATTTTGTTAGCAGAATTATCCGGTATACCGTCGATTATGTACTGGATAATTGCCTCGTCTTCGATAGCCGCCCGACTACCGATCTCTCTCATAATGAGAATATACTCTTGTATATTCTCATTCAACTTCTTCTTCCGATTCATCAGAAGTTTATGAATTTGGGCCGTACTCACACGAACCTCAAATTCCTCCATCAGGCTTTCCTTCAAAGAATTCCAGCTTTTAATACCCGACAGAGACTGCACAAACAGTCTTGCCAACCCGGTAAACGATTTCTTTGCAAATAATAATTTTTGTAAATCTGACCACCCAGTTATTGATGCAATTTCCTCGAAATCATCAATCCACCTATTCACTGGGTAATCATCATTACCAGAGAAGTGTCTGATAGATTCTTCGACATCTCGAAATGTAAGGGAAAACCCAGCTAACTTACTACGTTCTCTTAAACCGTTAGTCGATGTCGATTCTCTGGACATCCCCTCAACTACCTCATCATCTGAGTCTTCCTCATCATTTACAAGATCTTTCAAACTAACCAAAAAATCGCAAATTCTTTTTAATATCTCGTCTTTACTCCCACAGTACTCCAAATTCAAGATTCCGCAAACCGCAATGAGATCAGAGTACTCTAATGCCCGATTGCACCGTTCGTCTAAGCAGAGATTAAGCCTTTAAGTGACGTTTATTCCATTGATGAAACGTCATTTCAGGACTTAAACGTTGCTTAGACGAACGGTGCAATCGGGCATTACTCTTGCCCGAGGTTGGCGATTTTTTCAGAATGTTCCTCCGAATTTATACTCCATTCAAACCCTTCAAATTTCCGCAGAGCTCGTCTTCTCGCATGAGGTCTTCCCTCTTCACCGAAGCAGATTATATGAAGAACCCTAATCGCGGATATTTTCGCGTTCGTTATATTCCTTTCAACCTTGAATATGTCCCCTAACGAACTCATTTTAAATTTAAAAAAAACAAGCAAAATGGAAACCAAAATGAAATAAACGAAAGATATCAAACGCAATAAAGATAGCAGTGAACTACTTCTTTCTCTCAATCTAGTAAAATTAACGTTTTCTCAGAAATTCAGCAGCCGTTCACAAATATTCCAGAAATATACATAAAACACTCAATAATCAGAATTAATCACACAAATCTTAATTTCCAAAAATTCCTGATTCAAATTCACACATAAATTCAATTGAATATAATCGTCTGAAAAGCACAACAAAAAAAACTTTGAAACAAAAATTTCCTCAACTATACAAAATTAAAGTACCGCAGAATTCGTCGTTGTCGAATATAGCAGTTACTGAAAGGACATTAAATTGTTGTAGCAACCAAAATAAATTACTCGAATTTATCCCAACTTCGTCTATAAAGGGTAAATCCTACCTTAGTATTTATTCCTCGTCCAAGTTGGTTGCTCACTACACAATTCACAAATTGCCCTTATTCACAACACTTCACTATATTCGATTTCCGCTCCTCAGTACTGCAACTGGACTTCTTCCCGTCTTCGTCTTCTTGCTCTCTTGTGCCTCCCCAAGATTTCCAAGCAATCTCCAATCTTCTTCAACTCCAATCTTGACAATCCCTGAATTAATCCAATCCCGGTTGAGCCCCCAATTTGTGGGATTTTTATAATTCAACGTTGTCTAAGTGGTATGATTGGGAGCGTTGAAGGTTGGTACACAGTAAAAAAATTAACTATGTACAGTTTATTTACACAACTCGAAATGGTATGGTCACCTACACATTTACAGTGTATCACAAACTACTGAACTTCCAAGATACTTTTACTCTTTCGTCTACTGACTCGAAGCTACTCTAAGCTCTAACTCTAACTCGCGACGTCTTCTCAACTGACTCTTAGCTACCCTAAGCTCTCTCGTCTACCAACTGACTCTAAGTCTCGACGCTACTTCAAACTCTGCCGTCTTTACACTCAACTCCTAGTTACTCTAAGCTCTCTCGTCTAATCACTCTAAATCTCGACGCTAACCTACTCTGACTCTAAGTCTCGACGCTACCTCAAGCTCACCCGTCTTCACACTCAACTCGTAGTTACTCTAAGCTCTCTCGTCTAATCACTGACTTCTTCACGAAGTTGCCTGTATCCCGTCGATTCTACCCCCTTCCCTTATTTTTTTTTTTGGACTGGAGGAGAAATGCATTTACGCACACCCGAATATAAAGAACATTACAGGTAGTGTGAGGCTCAGGCAAAAAGCCTACTACTCACTAAAAAACCTCCAGTGATTATGCCTGAGTGATGGAACGGCAGGCAGCACCGTGGGATTCACCGAGTTGGCGGTGCCAAGGCTAACCAACCCCGACCCGGGAAGAGCACCTCGCACCATTGTGCGGCGGTTGAAGGTCTTATAGCAAATCATGCCTCCAATAAGAGCTCTAGACGACATCACCTTCAGATCGTTCACACGTATAAGTCCCAAGTCCCTCAGATCACGGGCAGACTTTTCGTACCACAAACCTCGCCAAGTCAGCGTGCAAGATGTAAACTGCACTGAGGAGGCTCCAGTGAGCTGTTTAATGTGCACCTCATGGGGCCTATATTTTGACACTTTGTTCTCGTGCGCGGCGTCGGGGTCAAATTGATCGTTGATGATCTGCGCATCAACAACGATGGCCTTCTGGTGTTGAACAGCCACAATGTCTGGTTTCCTAATCCCAACCGCAGTACGAAGAACGGGTTCCTCCCAAACCGTGAAACCTTTGGTACGCATTTTATTGGCCAGATATTTCGACGCCGCGTTATGACGTTCAATGCGGGCATCGTGCGTACGGTGGCATTGCTGAAGGATGTGATTCAGCGTTTTGGGTACTCTGCAACCCGCTCGGCACAACCGATCATAGTCTCGCCCCCTGGCCACCCTAGATCGAGTAGTCGAGTAGGGAGCGCGTTAATACGCAGCTTAACGCTGTTCACAAAATCGCTGCCACCTAGAAACTTGGTCCCGTCCGATATCCAGCGATGCTGCTGTGGAATCTTAGAAGAACCCCTCAGTGCCATACCATCTACAGAGCCAAAAAGAAGATCTGCCCAGCGTCGTTGGATCTTAGCCGGTGTGTCCAAAATTGTCCCCCTGTCGTTAAGCCTGCGAGCGCAGTCGGCGATTTCTTTCTGAAGGAAGGGCCCCGCTACCCGAACGTCTAGGGGCAATCTCTGAAGGCGTCTTATCCGCAGCTGTGGTATTACCCAACGGAGCGAGGGCAACCCCAAACCTCCGTCGCGCACTCCCGTATGGAAGTACGCATTTGGGCAGTCGGCGGGGAGAGAGAGCCATTTTCTGCAGGAGGATCTTATCTCCTTGTCCAGCCGGTTCAGATAGCTAAGGGTAAACCAACCCAGTGCCAGTTGATGGAGGAGACTAGGGATGACAACAACACGTAGGGCAAAAAGTCGTTGCTGGGGTTTCAGGGGTGCCCTGGTCAAGGTATTGAGAGACCCTGCGAGTGACGACATCATCTCGGGCTTACATCTTCCCTCAGGGTTAAATGTCACACCCAGATACCTCCAGGAAGACGACCTGCTGAGAGAAGGTAAGGCGACCCCTGCGCAGAAAAATTTCTGCTTCTCGTCGATGACGATTTTCTTTAGATGTGGCACCGTCTTCCAGGATATTGTCTGGCTCTTAGCAACGTTTATGACCAGTCCACATGAGGCCAGATACCGAACAACCCTATCTATAAGGCTCTGAAGTCCAATAGCCGAGGAAGCCATTAGGACAATATCATCGGCGTAAAGAGAAGCCGCTATCTTAACACCGCCCAACTCCGCACCAATCTCATCAGGCAGGGAGCGTAACAAAAAGTCCATTATGAGGTTGAAAATAATGGGGGATAGCGGATCTCCCTGCTTTACCCCACAGGAAGGTGTGATGGGGTCAGATTGCCACTCACTCGACGTCAACTTAGTGAAGCCATGCTTGTACGTAGCCATAATGTAGTTAGCAAGGAACGATGGAACTCCCTTAGCCGAAAGAACTTTCTCGATACATGCATGGCTCACGCTATCGAAAGCCTTCGATACATCAATGAGGGCGTACTACTACCCTTAAATCCCTACCAAATCGGTTCTCATTGGTCCACTCTCGGAACGACTTAAGCTAGGTGGAAGGAACTTATACCAATAAGAATTGCCACAAGAAATAACGTCTTTCTTGCCACACACGGAAAGAATTCTAAGAATTATCACATCTGGTAAAATGCACTTCACCAGAACCGATAACTCTTGCAAAAATGTCAACCCAATGTAGGAGTTCGAATTTCCCTACAACATCTTCTCGAAACCCCTATATCGCATTTCACGTTTGGTACAAGTTTTAAACTGCGTCTTCGTGGCGCCGGTCCTTATCTGGACCACCCTATTGCTACATACACAGCCAGCTAAAGCTTTCCATACATTTCGAGATTTATTACTTAAAATAGTCTATTTACACAGAATAAAAAATCAATTTCTTCACGCAGAAATCGAATTCCTACACTCGGCCCTCCTGAAAAACAGAATTCGACCCGAATTCGCCATCAGAATCCACATCACTCCCTGAATAAGGCTTCATTACCTCAGCACAAATAGCAGTTTTCTTAGGCTCTTTGTAGCAGCCTACTTTTGCTACGTTGTATCTTTCCTTTCCCTTCAATACCTCATATGGTCCCAAAAATCTTCTGTTGACTGACTCCCCTCTATTCTCCCTTCGTCTGAATTTTCGCCTTTTTGATTCATCTTTACCTCTGGATGAATTCAAACTCTTTTCTACGACCAATTTAACTAAATTGCTAACCCCTTTCTCTGAAGACTTCGTCTTCTCTTCTTTCCTTTCCTTTCCTCTATTCTCAGTCACGGCTTTTTTCGTTGGGATAACTCTAACCCCAATGTCTCTAACCTGCACCGTTGCATATTTCAAAATATTACTTCCCAGTATTGCCTGAAACCTGGAACTACTCTTTGACATTACATGAAAATTGAGATCGTATTTGTTCCCGTCTATCTCTACTTCTGATTGGAACGAACCTAAGCATTTCTGGTAAACATCCTCCCGAATGATACTGATGTCACTACCAGTATCAAACAACGTATCGAGTTCCACTGACCCGATGTTTATCAGAAGAGTATTCTTTGGAACACCCTCATCTACTCTAACTTCCGCATCATCATTGCGAGATTTCCCGAATTTACAATTCGCGGCTATATGCCCGAAATCTCGACACTTAAAGCATCTTGTCCCCTTTCCCTTCAGTGGACAATCTCTGGCTTTGTGCCCTCGGCCACCACAGTTGAAGCACGAAAAATATTTCCCAAATATTTTCGGCTCTCTTATGTTTCCCCCAAATTTTCTCCAATTTGGGTCTACCTGACTTTTGTCACCTTCCTCTGCAAAATTCCTCCAAACAGTTTCAATAACCGTAACATTTTTGGGCTCAGGTTTTCGAGCCTCCTCACTCGCACATTTTAAGGCAATATGTCCAAATTGCTTGCATTTGAAGCACCTGACTCCCTTTTCCTTATTAGGACATCCGCGAACTTTATGTCCCTTATCACCGCAATTAAAACAGAATTCCTCTTTCGGCCCTCTATCGAATCGATCTTTATTTCCCATAAACCCTTTGTCCACTTTTTCTGTGTCCCTCCAATTATTTTTTGCTTGAGGTTTAGATACAAAATCACGCTTGCCGGAGACTTGTTCGTATACCTTGGCCTTTTGCTTGAAATCGGCGAAATTGCTCGCTCCATACAGAACAATTTTGTTAGCAGAATTATCCGGTATACCGTCGATTATGTACTGGATAATTGCCTCGTCTTCGATAGCCGCCCGACTACCGATCTCTCTCATAATGAGAATATACTCTTGTATATTCTCATTCAACTTCTTCTTCCGATTCATCAGAAGTTTATGAATTTGGGCCGTACTCACACGAACCTCAAATTCCTCCATCAGGCTTTCCTTCAAAGAATTCCAGCTTTTAATACCCGACAGAGACTGCACAAACAGTCTTGCCAACCCGGTAAACGATTTCTTTGCAAATAATAATTTTTGTAAATCTGACCACCCAGTTATTGATGCAATTTCCTCGAAATCATCAATCCACCTATTCACTGGGTAATCATCATTACCAGAGAAGTGTCTGATAGATTCTTCGACATCTCGAAATGTAAGGGAAAACCCAGCTAACTTACTACGTTCTCTTAAACCGTTAGTCGATGTCGATTCTCTGGACATCCCCTCAACTACCTCATCATCTGAGTCTTCCTCATCATTTACAAGATCTTTCAAACTAACCAAAAAATCGCAAATTCTTTTTAATATCTCGTCTTTACTCCCACAGTACTCCAAATTCAAGATTCCGCAAACCGCAATGAGATCAGAGTACTCTAATGCCCGATTGCACCGTTCGTCTAAGCAGAGATTAAGCCTTTAAGTGACGTTTATTCCATTGATGAAACGTCATTTCAGGACTTAAACGTTGCTTAGACGAACGGTGCAATCGGGCATTACTCTTGCCCGAGGTTGGCGATTTTTTCAGAATGTTCCTCCGAATTTATACTCCATTCAAACCCTTCAAATTTCCGCAGAGCTCGTCTTCTCGCATGAGGTCTTCCCTCTTCACCGAAGCAGATTATATGAAGAACCCTAATCGCGGATATTTTCGCGTTCGTTATATTCCTTTCAACCTTGAATATGTCCCCTAACGAACTCATTTTAAATTAAAAAAAACAAGCAAAAATGAAAACCAAAATGAAATAAACGAAAGATATCAAACGCAATAAAGATAGCAGTGAACTACTTCTTTCTTTCAATCTAGTAAAATCCACGTTTTCTCAGAAATTCAGCAGCCGTTCACAAATAATCCAGAAATATACATAAAACACTCAATAATCAGAATTAATCACACAAATCTTAATTTCCAAAAATTCCTGATTCAAATTCACACATAAATTCAATTGAATATAATCGTCTGAAAAGCACAACAAAAAAAACTTTGAAACAAAAATTTCCTCAACTATACAAAATTAAAGTACCGCAGAATTCGTCGTTGTCGAATATAGCAGTTACTGAAAGGACATTAAATTGTTGTAGCAACCAAAATAAATTACTCGAATTTATCCCAACTTCGTCTATAAAGGGTAAATCCTACCTTAGTATTTATTCCTCGTCCAAGTTGGTTGCTCACTACACAATTCACAAATTGCCCTTATTCACAACACTTCACTATATTCGATTTCCGCTCCTCAGTACTGCAACTGGACTTCTTCCCGTCTTCGTCTTCTTGCTCTCTTGTGCCTCCCCAAGATTTCCAAGCAATCTCCAATCTTCTTCAACTCCAATCTTGACAATCCCTGAATTAATCCAATCCCGGTTGAGCCCCCAATTTGTGGGATTTTTATAATTCAACGTTGTCTAAGTGGTATGATTGGGAGCGTTGAAGGTTGGTACACAGTAAAAAAATTAACTATGTACAGTTTTTTTACACAACTCGAAATGGTATGGTCACCTACACATTTACAGTGTATCACAAACTACTGAACTTCCAAGATACTTTTACTCTTTCGTCTACTGACTCGAAGCTACTCTAAGCTCTAACTCTAACTCGCGACGTCTTCTCAACTGACTCTTAGCTACCCTAAGCTCTCTCGTCTACCAACTGACTCTAAGTCTCGACGCTACTTCAAACTCTGCCGTCTTTACACTCAACTCGTAGTTACTCTAAGCTCTCTCGTATAATCACTCTAAATCTCGACGCTAACCTACTCTGACTCTAAAGCCGGTCCCAGACAATGCGTGCATTCGACGAATATTCGGCATTGGCGGTGCTTCGCGTAGTGTGTGGGAGCTCAACTTCGTGTATCATTCGGCATTGGCCTTCTATCCAAAGCCTTGTCGGTACGGGCTGCACGAACCAAAGGAAGACGAAGTACATTCGCGCACATTCGTGTTAGCTCCCAGACAATGTGTTTATCTACGCGTACTATACGGCCTATTCTGTCTTCAGTCAGAGTAGTGCGACTTGATTACACGGTGTTTTTAGGTATTATTCGTTTAGCCTCTCCGCTACTGTTCTATACTGAGGCCGTTTGGCGAACGTTTGTCAACAGAATGACGAATGTCGAATATTTCGCAATTGGCACAGTGTCTGGGAGGGTACCCGAAGGCGAACTACGAAGGCACATTGGCCGAATGCACGCATGCATGAAGTTTCCTCTTTTCAATATTCCAATTGAATTTTCTATGGTTCTGTGTACACTGTGGCCACAAAATTTTGCATGAGGCATATTATGAGCACCTTACATGGGACTGCGACATTTCATTTCGATTGGTTTTGTTTTGTCGGAGATATCGAGGAACAAAAGTTTTGAATGGCCATATGTTATGGAAAATCCTGTACGATTTGGCCTGTTAATGAACTTAACGGAGGCCTTTAGGATCCGAACTGACCCTGAAAATCCCAAGTCTCTAGCACAATACCTTCGAAAGTTATCGTGCTAACGGCCGGAACTGCGGGACAAAATTGAGCTTGACCACGGATTCTTCATCATCTTGAACCCTATCGTTCGAGACCATTTTACCCTCAAAATTCGTGAATTTCAGACACTAGGGCAAAACGATATAGTACTCGTTTTGTATATGGAGCGCTCAAAAATAAAAAAAATATATATGTTTCGATCAGAAAAAGTTGTTTGATATTTCCTTGTCGTTGTGAAGTCAATCGATACATCAATAAATTTGAATCACCGGAGATTGACGCTGTCGTTCTGAATGACGAAATTGCTCCTGAGAACTATGTAGCTGGTTCTAGGTATTTTTTCAAGTTCTAATCCAACCTAAGATTTCTAATCACCAACTTCTAAAATGTGGAAATGAGCATAGACAATATACAAACGCGAAATATAAATAAATATTTCATTTTAATTCCTTCAATCGAATCAGATACCAATAGAATAGAATCTTTACTCAATGTTTCAGACAATAACATTCCTGATTTCGCAAAAAAAGCAGTTCTGAATGTGCTTATAATTTACTAATATTTTTTGTTTGAAATCGGATGAAATCATTACAAATTACTTTAACAGAAATTAAACACAACCGATCCGTATATGTTAAGAATTTATAGGACTTCTCACTAACAAAAGGCGGAAATAAACCCACAAATCAAGACAATGTTAGAAAACGATATCATCGAATCCTCACACGATATTTATAACTCGTCGGTTATTTTAGTTCATAGAAACCAGAAGAAATACCAAATAGTAGATGATTATCGTCTAGTTAATGAAAACTCATACCAGATGGATTTCCACTGATTAGAATAGATGGTATGGGATCAACTTGAAAGAGCGAAGTAAGTACCTAAGTAGGTATATTGTAGTATGTAGTACATTGAGATTCTAGAGATATCACATGTTTCGGACTGAAAGTTAGTCAAAACTTCTTCACTAGAATGATATCCATTGCTTTTCTGGTTTGAGTCCTGATAATGCTTTCTAATAATGGAATGACCTGCTTATCATTTGTTGCTTCAAAAATCACCATTTAGGTGAAATATGTGAAGGTTTTGAAATTTGTCGGAAATATAATCTCAAGCTGAATACCGAAAAATTAAATTTTATTAATTGTGAAATAACGTTTGTCGGTGACAAAATTACAGACAAAGGCATTTTACCAGATGAGTTGAAATACGATAATATGAACAAATACCCTGTGCCGTTCTACGCTGACGAAGTTAAGAGCTTAGTTGCATTTGTGCAATTAATATCGTCGCTTCATTCCGGATTCTCCTCTGAATAATTTGACCTGAAAGAATTGTGTTTCATTTTGGTCGCGACGTGAATGAATGCGACATTCATTCACAAAAGGTGAATTGAATAGATTAACCCTTTAACGCCGGCATATACTTTTAAAAATCTTTCATTATTTTTTCTGTTCAAATATGGTTAAGGGGGAACTAATTTAGTCATTTATAAACAAAAAATCATATATTTTTTTTCAACAGTGGTTTTATAATGAGGTTTCGCAGTGAAACCAGTAGGCAGAATACGTAACAATGAACTCTGTAGAAAAATAAAAACTAAACAAAAAAACTCAAAAAAAGCGCTTCAGCAGATGAAACAGTTTTTTTTTCGGTTAAACATAGTCCGACATTGCATCTAAAAATTAAACTTAAGAATGTTATTATTTTATTATATATGCTTCTAATGTCACTCACCGAGAGCACATCCACCTTGTTCTATGAGGTACTGCTGTTGTACTACACCCTGCACACCTTCTGGATGTGCCATGAACACGCATATGGGCACAACGATAACTTTGAAGGAAATCAAACTAGATGAAAAAGACCGATTCGTCTTAAGAGTGTTTTTTTCAGCCTCAATAAGTTCCAAAATAACGACAATTTGGAAATCTTTTAATTTTATAGTTTTACCCATATTGTCTTCTCTTGACCTCATCTTGAAGATTATAAATGCGTTTAGGGCAGAAATACCATAATAGAAAATCACTGTTTTCTGCCTAATAAAAAATATGTTTACGTTTTTTGCCTACTGTGGTTTCAATTTGTGACCACATACATTTGTTCACAAAAAAATATATAAAATACTTTACAATATGGAAAATGAATATAAAAAATGTTATGCCATGCCTTTTTCTACATAACTACATATATTTCATACCCCGTCATGCTCAATAACACTCCAAAAATTATAAAAGATGTAGCCACTTGCAGCACGCGTTGTTTACCGCCAATTTTGGGTGACACAATGTAAATATGACAATAATTTATAGGCGCGAAATTTGCATCTCAAATGCGGAAGAGTCTTTAGACCACGTGACTAATTGTGGTGTCACAGCGAAACCGCTAGATCGCTAGATAAAAATTATTATTTAGGAGGTTTTCTCGCGAAACCAGTAGGCGTCAAAGGGTTGACTATCGAAAAGGAATTGACTGCGATACATTGGGTCAAGGTGGATCATCGTCCTCTGGTATATTTATTTTCTCTCGAGGGTCCATCATCGAAACTGTCTAGAATGCGTCTCGATCTTGAGTCGTAAGATTTCGAAATTCACTCTTGGTCCATAGTAGCAGTAGCATTAACCTGTATAGAAATCAAATACTTCGTAGAACTATAAGACAACTCTGCCAAAACTTTAGCCACAACAAGTTCAATTACGCAATGAATATGTTGACTCATGTTACGAATTCATATAAATTGAGGTTTTCCTCATAGAAGGGAGTTTTTGCAATCCTTAAAAACCATTTTAGTGATCTTATTATTCTCGTTGAGTTAAATAAAGCTGATTTAAATTATGTTATTTATTATCAACAATCACTTGACTGCGAACGCCAATCAGAGGTAATTGACGTCACTCTCCAGGTATTGTCATTGCAAATTCGAATGTTCGGTGCTCAGATCAACAAAATACATTCATAGGCCGGGTTCCACAAAACTCCAAGCAGCTTGAATATTGAAATGTCATCATCTCCCCGCAATTTTCAGTTCATTTTTGACATAAACCATCGACTTACTTCAATATAAACGACTTGATGGCCAATCAAGCTTTGTGAAACCCACGGTTCTGTGACTTGAACCATAGTAAATATGTAATAAGTAAGTATATCATATCTATGATTCGAACTTATGAAGTTGAAAGCTGAAAGAGAATAGAATACCTATTCGTTACAAGAACAATAATCTACAATTTTCTCTATAATGGTGATAGGATTCATCAAGGGTAATAGTAGTAACTTACCGAAGATAGATTCCCTAATGGTCGCCAGTTTCTTTGCTGAAAACAAGGATTTTTGTGCAGCGGAGCTTAAAAACGTGAAATTGTCTTTGTAAGTAGCAAATTATCAACTCACATTTTTTATTACAAATAAAAGAAACACCTCATTCAGCATTCATTTTGAAAGCTTAGATTGAACTTTTCCACAAGGGATCGGGCAAAATCAGTTTGCTTTGACAGAAGTCAAAGTATGTTCACTGAATAATGACGTAAGTCAATGCAAATTGAATATACAGATGAGGAAAATGATAATAATAAGAGAAAGTGGACTTTATTTACTGCCAACTTACAGAAAGATCGCCAACGTTTCGAGGAAACTTTCTCCTCTTTTTCAAGGCTGCAACAAAATTCAAGTTCAAGGCAAACAATATACAAGAATGTTAAAACTACTATTACCAATATTCTGCTACTTTCAAATGCAGCCAAGAATTAAAAGATATGTGAACATCTATTCTAATTATGTTCTTGGCGTCGCAGTGTACAAGAAGTGCAAGGAATATGTTAACCTACACAAAAAGTGGGCATCGTTAGTCAACAGAAGAATATTTTTGTTACGTTGCAGATGAAACAATGTATTTCCGAAACATATTGTCGGCAATATTAAACAGATCTTTTCATTGGAATTGGAAAATCATCCGTACAAGAATAATGTCCATGAAACCTTGCACAACTTCCGCAAATCCATCCTGAAGTTGGAAATAAAATAACCATTTGGAAGTTGAACAAATTGATAAACTCTCTTCCTGATATGGAACACAGACTTCAACAGTCATTAGATTCTGACAGTTTTAGATGCCTGAAGGGATTCTCTCGAAGATTGTTGGAAAAGAAAATAAACCAAATCAGAGAAAACAATTTAAAAAAGTATAAAGACCTTGAATTCAACCAGAGAACTGGTATCACGGTCACGATGTCTGACAAGTATGTCAAAAATTACACTAATATACAAGTCCCAAGATCTGTAATGGCAATACTAGGATTGGGCCCAAAGTTTGGTATTCCTGTTCGACAAGATAGAGCACCAAAGATCAACCTTATTAAAGATGTGGAACATTGCATCTCAACATGCCCATTTGATGAAACAAGCAAGAATCATTTC
Source organism: Propylea japonica (assembly GCA_013421045.1). NCBI lineage: Eukaryota > Metazoa > Arthropoda > Insecta > Coleoptera > Coccinellidae > Propylea > Propylea japonica. The sequence goes on from CM024246.1 coordinate 224,918, forward strand.
AGGATGAAATGTGTTAAAGCTATAAACAACTATTTTAACTTCAGCAGAAGACATGAATACTCTTTTCCGGATCAAAAACAACTAACCAAAACATCTAAATTTATCAAAGATAATCCCAACATCATCATTGGAAATGCTGATAAAGGTAACACCACGGTGATTATGTATTATGATGAATATATTGTGGAGGTGAACAACATGCTCAACAACAGTGAATTCTACCTGAAATTGAATTGAATATCTATGAAGATACAAGATTTCATCAACAAAACTTTAAAAACTTTCAAAGATAACGCAAGTATAACTCCAAATGACTACAAGTTATTGATTAGACATAACAGTTCCACACCTAAGCTATATTGCCAAAGAAAAGTTCATAAACCTAATTTATGTCTTAGACCCATAGTAAGTAGTATCAATACACCAGGATACAACATCGGTAGATTTTTACATATCATTCTTTCACAAGTCCTATCTACTTCGACTGTAAGTGTTAAAAATTCTCATGAAGTGGTTGAAATAATAAAAAACATTGTTGTGCCAGAAGATTACATTCTTGTATCGTTCGATGTTGTATCACTGTTCACAAATATACCAAAAGAATTAGTAATTAAGGTTGTAAAGAAACGTTGGAGATATATATCAAACTTTACATATTTAGATAAAGATGTGTTTGTAAAATTGGTAGAAATATGTTTTGATAGTGGCTATTTTGCATTTGATGGTGCCTTTTTCAGACAAATATTTGGTACAATAATGGGCAGCCCTGCTAGTCCATCTTTTGGTGGTATTGTGATGGAGGATCTATTAGAGTTCGTGATTAGCCAAATTCCATTTGTTATACCCCTTTTAAAACTATATGTAGATGATACCATCACATTGATCCCCAAAAATAGTTGTAATTTTGTACTACAATTGCTCAATTCATACCACACTTCCATAAAGTTCACCATGGAACTAGAAAATCAAATGTGTCTTCCCTTCCTCGACATTAACATCATTAACAACAATGGTAGACTTTTGTCCAATTGGTACTATAAGTCAACAAATTCCAACCGCCTACTTAACTACTACAGTAATCACAGCATATCCCAAAGAACAAATATAGCCTATAATTTGATTAGAAAATCGTTAACCCTTAGTGACCCTAGTTTTCATACTGAAAATTTGAAAATCGTAAAAAGAATCCTGTCAGATAATAACTACCCAGCATATTTTACCAATAAGATTATAAATCGAGTTGTAGAACAGTTGACTAATGTGGGGGATGGTTCTAGTGTTAGATTAGATGTTGGAATAAATATGATTAGATACTGTAAGTTCCCCTTTATACCCGACCTGTCTTATAAGATCCAAAAGATTTTTAATGAATACAATTGCCGTTGTGCTTTCTATAATTTAAATACGACCAAAAAGTTTTTTACTCCTCTCAAGGATCCAACCCCCCTTAGTTTACAAACGAAGGTAGTATCCAAGATCCCGTGCGGTGATTGTGAAAAATGTTACATAGGACAAACTAGACAATATGTGAAGGAAAGAATAAACAACATAAATCAGATTTGAGAAATACACGTAACGTTGACAAAACAGCTCTCACAAACAATGCAATAAAAGAAAAACACCACTTCGACTTCGAAAATACCACGATTCTTGACAGAGAAAAGTTCACACAAAAACGCAACATCAGCGAAATGTTACATATAAAATTAAACAACTCAGTAAATTTCAGAGATGATGTCAAGAACCTTAGCTTAGTTTATGATTTCCTGTTAGATATAACATAACTTGGTTTTAATTGTACAAGATAGGATTTAACAAATTGTTCCATGTAATAGTGTTAATTTATAATTATTTAAATGTCTTCTTCTTGTGTGTTGTTCAGTGTTTGTGAGGTTCAGTGGTCTAACCCACTGCTCCTTATAATTGTGAAATTATTAGGTTAATTGTATGGTTCCTTCTACATGTGCTTGTTGAACATAATTAGAATAGATGTTCACATATCTTTTAATTCTTGACTGCATTTGAAAGTAGCAGAATATTGGTAATAGTAGTTTTAACATTCTTGTATATTGTTTGCCTTGAACTTGAATTTTGTTGCAGCCTTGAAAAAGAGGAGAAAGTTTCCTCGAAACGTTGGCGATCTTTCTGTGAGTTGGAAGTAAATAAAGTCCACATTCCCGACAACCGTTGCATTTTGTTAATAATATGGATGAAAATCTTGAACCAAATAAGAGAAAGATTATTACTTATGACGAGGAATACCTGGAATATCGTCGCCTTAATATGCAAATCACATAAGTACTAAAACCCAAAGTTTACAGGAGAGGAAAAAAAACTGTGAATTTGGGGATTTTCCTAAGTGATTTTTTTTATATTCTTAGATAACGTTGTTGCGGGTTTCGTCAGCTAGAAGATTTTTTGGATTGTGTGAATTTATGCACAGGTGCCCACAAACTCCTTGACATAACTCACATTTTCAAATTTGCCGAAAGTGGACTTATGTGATTTGCATATTAAGCCGACGATACGGTACTTCCTCCTCAACCCAATAGACAATTAGTTAACAGATTCACCTAAATACCACTTAAGATAACTTCTCAATAACGTGTTTTCTTTACCATCACTTGAGTTTTGATTTCAGACCACAGGTCCAGTTCTCTCACTTGGTCAGCATCTCTCACTTGGTCAGCATCTCTCACTTGGTCAGCACCTTGTCGTAGTGTGAGAGCTTAAGTAGCCGCAAGGAATCTTGGAGCTATGGTGACAGGAACTGCAGGGCTTCCTGGTTCCTGGTAGGGTCTTCCATGTCACAAAGGTCTGAGATGAGCGGTGAAACTAAGGCTGGCCAACCATCTTTCCTCCCTGGTAGGGCGAAACCCGGCTCTAGCAATTTCATCAATAACCCAAATGGCAGAAATGCCAATCGTTGTTCCACAGTCAAGTAGCAGCGAGGAATATTGAAGCTATGGCAGCGGGAACTGAAGGGGTACACCTGGTTCCTGGCAGGGACACCCATGCTGCGTGAGGTTCAAGAGGAGCTGTGAAAAAGGCTGATCACTATTTGCCCTAAGCGGTTTATGCGGTGGCATAAACCCTGTCCCATCCACCTCCTTTTATCCTAGTCTTTTCTTCCAGGACGGATTTTTTTCTGGTACGACCCGGCATGGAACAGGACGGGGATGTGTGCATAGCACTGCCGCAAATAGATAAATGACAATGGTTGGTAAAAAGAAACCAAATGTTACGGTGCAGGGGAAGGATACCCCAGTACCGGTCGAGCAAGATGGTCGCGCGGGCCGAACTCGATTGACATCCGGCTACCGTGTAGCTCCTCTCTCACTCCAGGGAGAGGCAGCTTCTTTAGCTTCTGGAGAAGAACCCTGTTTCGGAGCGGGGAATGGAACTGAAGTGGAACTAAGAAAGGAAGAAGAGATTGCTTTTGGTCGATCGGGAAAGACAGAAGGAAGGAAAAGGAAACAGGAGAGGAAATAGGCACACCAGATTTCGAAACTGATTCTTTAACACCAGGCGAGGACGATATCATCAGCTGGCTGGTGACAGGTGGCCCAACAAAAAGAAAAAGAGTGGAGAGCCCACTCAATATCAGTATGAACAGCGATAGATACGCCGGAATTATAAGCGTTCTTCATAAGGTAGAAGAAGGATTGGCAAAAGTGATAGAAAAAGAAGATCTAAGAGAGGAAATAAGGGAGGAACTCATAGCCCCCAAAAACATGGTCAACGAAGAAGCAACTGAAGCCCACAGGGCAGTATTGCCCGTAGAGAATAGGGATTTCTGTTGCCAGGTGGAGGAAATGCACATAAAAAAGGAAGTAACAGTGGCCGAAATAAGAGGACAGTTTAAAGAAGAAATTAACCAAGAGGAGCTGGAGAACCTCCTTTCATTAAAATGGCCTGCAGAAACATACAGGGGCAAAACAGTGGAAAGTAGCCTACTGGAAATAAAAGAAGGTGATATAGTGGTTATGGCCCCACACAAAAAGATGGTCGAAATAAAATTAATAAAACCGCTGATAGGTAGCTCGAGAAGGATGATGGAGCATATAAGGAATGGAAAACTTAAGGAGAGAGAAATAATCACCCACCGCATGGAGGGATATGCAGAAATAGATGGGGAATTAATACTGGATAAAAAAATATACATCTGGTTGGTCTACCAACCGAAAAGGAAAGTTTATTGACCCTCCTTCAAATGAGTACAAAAATAAAATATGCCCTACCAGGAGGAATCGATCAAAAGGTCCATGTAGCGATTCTAAACGATATGGATCTAGAACTTAAAAGGAAAATTCTAGAGTGTGCCTTCTATGACTTCGAGGGTGAAATAATACTACATGAACGAAGAGCAGTACTGGAAAAAACGAAAAAAAGAATATATGACACAAACGCCCTCCTCATAGAGAGCAACGAACAAATCACGTACGCTCAAATGGTGACAAATCTAAAAAAGGAAATCGACAACAAACACAAACTCAGAAATGAAATAAATGGAGTACGCAGGACCAAGGACGGACATCTGCTATTCGAAATTAAAAAAGGTAGTAAAGAGACGGATAAAATATATAAAACAATCAAAGAGAAAATGAGTGACCAAAATGTGAAAAAATACTTGGGGGGGAGACAGAAAGCATCCGCAAATATATACGGACTAGATATTGATACCAAAGAAGAACAAATAGCGGAAACACTGAAAGAAACCCTGGGACTGCACAAAGAAAGCGGCGAGGTTGAAATCAAGGCACTCAGGCCACTTAGAGGAGGCAGACAAGCGGCTACAATAATAGCTAGCGAAGATTTAGTAAAAAAATTGTTAGAGATAGGAAAAATCAAAATAGGCTTCTCCATGGCAGATATTAAGAAAGAACGGAAATTATAAGATGTAATAGGTGTTGGGAGGTTGGACATTTCGCGAAGGTATGCCCAAATGAAGATAGGAGCAACCAAGTGAAAGACTGCATGGATGAGCCATACTGCCTGACATGCAAAAAAGAAGGGCACCGGACCGCCAGCGAAAGCTGCGGAAAAGAAAAAGTGGCAAACCATTCGAAGGGGGCCAATAAAGAAAAAGCAGTACAGTGATGGCTCCAAGATTGAAAAGTGTATATAGTGTAAATTAAAGTGCTCGTAACTGTGAAGTGTCCTATATTTATAAGTTTATTTATTGTTTTATCTTTTCAAAACCCATAGTTATCGGTATAGTAATTTATAATTTTATTTATACAACCTTAACTTATCATTTTACAGGTAAAATAACAGTTCTTATTTCTACAAGATTTTATCATTTTATTTATACATATTATTGTGCTGTTTATACACCTGATGAAAATTCTATCTCTACAATCCAACATGTTATCTTTACACTAACTTATTATTTTATTTATACAATTTTAACTCATTATTCTATTTATCCAAAATCAGTTTCTGTTTTTATTTATACAAGATTTTACTATCCTATTCATGGAAACTATTGTCATGTTTATACACCGGTCGAAAGTTTTATTTTTACATATAACCATTTTCACACAGTACTAATTCATTATTTTATCTATACACATTTAACTTATTTTTTAGTTCATATAAAATTTGCGTCTTCTTCAAAAGATCTCAGCATGTTAATTATACCTTAATGTATTCTCTTACTTATTTCCGCGTGATGGTGTCTGAACGTATATACAGGGTGTTTCATCATAAACTGGACAAACATATATTTTCGTGTAGAGGACATCGGGAGAATCATTTTTGCTTTATACAATATATCCCGTTTTCGAAGCATAAGCGAGATACAGGGTGTCAAACGTCATTTTTGAGCATGATTCTTATGAGTGTGGTCAGTTATGTATAACACTTGGTGTAATGGTTTTTGGTTAAATCTCAATATTTTTGGGTCCTCTATTCAGAAAAGTTGACGAACTCCGAAAAACAATTTACAAAATAGCGGAATACCTGCAATGTTTCAATTTTTGTTTTGCGGTTCTCAAATTGACTTTTATTTTCTGAATGAACATAATTTTCTTAGAATTTCTGTGAAAAAATTTTTTCAAAAATCGAACACAAATTTTTTTTTACATGTCTACAGCGATGAAAAAATTTCACTCGAAATGGGGGGGAAATTTTGTACAATTGTACTTCTTGAATTATCAATCACGAATATGAAAACAGAATTGTGAAATATCGAACGGTTTCGTTACTACAGTCATTCAAATGTTTCGTTCAGACCTCTGAATAATGAAAATGAAATTGTTTTGGGTTCTAGAATCAAAAATAATTAAATTATTGGCATGTTTAAACATTCAAGATGAATTTATAAGAAAAAAATCAGTGAAACTTAGTTGTGACTCGAAACGACGTAGGTATTAAATAGGGAAATGGCACTGTTTTAAGGATATTAATATTCGTTGCCAAGCAACAGTAGTTCGTAGTTCATAAAATACATAAAATAGAACCAAAATATATATATCTGAAAGTGGAGATGTTTACAGAAAAAATAAAAAACGATAAGAGGGAAGACGTCTATGCGAGCTTATTGGAAGCATTCAAAGAAAGTATTAGGGAAGAAAATGAACCACTCAGAAAACAGCCCTATTGGTGGAACGAGAAAATAGAGAAAACCAGAAACGAATACAAGAAAATAAGAAGAATTATAAATAAGATGAAGAAATACGGGGAGACGGCGGAATCTGAGCGTAGCAGTTGGCAAAAAAAGAAAAAAAAACATTTGCAGAGAACTTAGAAAGCTCATTAGAAATTCGAAGAGAGAGGAGTTCAATGAAATGCTGGTAGGACTAGAAGAAGATATTTGGGGACAAGGGTACCGCATCGTGACAGGACAGTTCATGAGAGGGAAGAACGCACATAAAATACCGGTGAAACGAAGAAAAGAAATAATAAGAGAATTATTCCCGGTATGCAGATCAAGGCCTATCGAAGACTACCAACAAAACCTCGAGCCGGAGCCTTTCTCCGAAAGAGAACTAGAAGAGGGAATTATGAAAATGAGAAATGGCAAGGCTCCAGGTCCTGACGGATTTACGGTAGAGGCCTTGAAAATAGCGTTCTAGGTGATCCCTCTGAGAATTCTGTCACTGATGAACAGTCTGCTGAAAAACCAAAAATACCCGAAGGAGTGGAAAGTAGCTAGAGTGGTGCTATTGCCGAAAGGAGGAAAAGACCCAAATCTCCCCTCCAGCTACAGATCGATTTGCCTAATAAACACAGTGGCAAAGTTATTCGAGAGACTGCTAGTGACGAGACTGGAGGAGGAATTAGATATCAACGAAGCAATAGCGCCAAATCAGCACGGTTTTAGGAAAAAAATCTACGGTTACCGCAATGAATGAAATGAAAGATAAAATAACGACAAGTAAAAAAAAGTGGACCGTGCTGATTACTCTAGATATAAAAAACGCCTTCAATACGGCTAAGTGGGATAGGATTATCAGCAGACTGGAAGAAATAGAAATAAGTGAATACCTCATAAGAACAATAAAAAACTATTTTACAGAGCGGTTGGTAAAGGCGGGTATAGTGACACACAAATGTAGCATGGGAGTACCGCAGGGCTCAATAAAAGGCCCTACATTGTGGAATGTCATGTACAACGGAGTCCTGCGGCTACAATACGGACCGGGGTGACGGCCATAGCGTACGCAGACGACTTACTGTTCATAATAGAAGAGGAGGAGGAGGCACAAATAATAAGCAAGGCGGAAAAGACAGTAAAGCTAGCAGTAGAGTGGATGAAACAACAAGAATTAGAAAAAGCACCACAAAAAACAGAGCTAATGGTAGTAAGAGGCCCAAGAAAAATCAAAGAGATTGAAATAACGGTGGAAGGTGTGAGAGTAAAATCGAAAAATGAAATTACGTACCTAGGAGTAAAATTCAGTAGAAACCTGAACTTCTCACACCACATAGCCCACGCCAAAGAAAAAGCAGAAAAAAAGTGCAGCACATTGGCGAAAATAATGCCAAACGTGGGCGGGCCTAGCTACGGAAAGCGTCTACTGCTATGCGGAGTGATACATAGCGTCTTGCTGTATGCTGCCCCGGTCTGGAGAGAAGCACTGAAGATCCAAAAAAACCTCAGAGCAATGGTAGCTGTACAGAGAAAAGGCCTGCAAAGAGCAGTGTCAGCCTACAGGACGGTCTCGGCGGAGGCGGCTCAAGTGGTTTCGGGTCTTCCACCAATCGACCTGATGGTGGCGGAAAGATGTTTCTTGTTTAAGGTGGGAGGACGCCTGGCAGGGAATAGAAGAAAGGCCCGTGAGAGAACGATTAAAAGGTGGCAGAAGAGGTGGGATAAACTAAAAGATAAGGCAGAATGAACCAAAAAACTGATAAAGAGAATAAAGCCATGGGTGGAATGTCGTCACAAGACAACATCGTATTTCTTTACCCAATTCCTCACGGGTCACGGATCGTTCGGCAGTTTTACATATAGAATTGGGAAGACGACAGACGATAAGTGCCGACAATGCGGAAGCCAGGACAGCCCGAGCCACGTTTTCTATAACTGTACCAGGTGGGAGGAGGAGAGAGAAAACGTAAGAAAAGAAATAGGTGAACTACCTCCTGTAAAAGAGATCGTCTCAAAGATGATACAGAGTAGGCAATAATGGGATAAAATGTACAGCTACATAGTGAGAATAATGAAAAGAAAAGAGGAAGAGGACAGAGAGGCCGAAAGAGGAGGTGGGTGAGTTATATGTCAGATGTGATTGTGTATAATTATCTATGTTAATTTATGATTACTGTTGAATTTTATTTATTACTGTGAGCGTCATTATATCTTCATGTTGGTTATTTATTATTTTATTTATACAATGTATATGGCTATTTTATCTTTACACCTTCTGCGTTGTGACCTGTCAAGTGTGATGTAAACATGTTGAATGTCGTAAAATGTTGTGGTCGGAGTGATGGGATGGGTAAGTGTTCTGTGAGTCGGATGGAAGTGAAAGGCAGAGGATCATTCGAAGCATGGACTTAAAGTCCCCTCCGATGTTCCTTTGCAGAAAGAGGAGGGGGTTTTAGTGGGTGCGAGCCCCACACGAACTGACAGCATTGCACTGCCCGCTGTCGGAAAGGCTGGTAGAGCTTTCCCCCTACCTCAGGGCAAAAAAAAAGACCACAGGTCCAGTAAGATAAATTTGGATTGTAGTATAAGATGATCTAAACCGGTCGATATATAAGATGATTAAGATTCTGCAATGGAATATCAGATCCCTGCTTTCGAACTTTAATGACCTAAAAATTCTCATAAGGGATACAGCACCGGATATTATCGTGCTCAATAAGACTTTCCTGAGGAACAATGGTAATGTTTCCATCTCCGGATTCTCTCTGGTAAGAGATGATAGGGATGATGGTTATGGCGGCTTAGTTACTGCAGTAAGAGATGGTTTGGATTATGATGAAATCGATCTACGGGGGCTCATCGTACCTGACAGGGTACAGGTCCAGGTTATAAAGTGTGCTGGATATAAAATTTTTAATATGCATGTTCCTCCTAACGTTCCATTACAGGATACTTTCCTGGAACAGGTAGCTAGGTTGGCTGAGATAAATACATTGATATTGGGTGACCTCAATGCCCAAAACCCCCTGTGGGGGTCGGGTAAATCTAATCATAACGGTGAAAAGGTACAATCTCTGTTAAGGGATAGCAGCCTCACTCTTCTCAATGATGGTTCGCCAACAAGGCTCACGCGCCCTCACGAAAATGTAAGTGCATGAGACCTGTCCATGTGTACTGGAGACATAGCGACGAGGTGTGCATGGTCGGTGATTCCTGATTCTGGCCCAAGTGATCATTTCCCAATATGTGTAGAGGTGCAGGATGGCTTCAGTACTCCGCCTATCACCCGGAAATCTCTCCGCAAGTATAATACTAAAAAAGCTGGCTGGACACAGTTTATCCGAGGCCTTGCTGAGCTGATGATAGGCCGGCGGGTTGACGACTTTTCTGTACTCGTTGACATCATACAAAGGGCAGCGGATAGATCTATTCCGAGATATAAAACTCGAATCGATCCTAAGCACAATGTCTACTGGTGGAACGATGAGGTGGCGGCAGAAATTGATCTCAGAAGAAAACTTATGGCAGAGTATAATAGACACTCCAATTTAGAAAATTTTCTAAAGCTAAAACAACAGATTGCCAAAACTAGGCGAATAACTAGGAAGAATAAAAGAGAATCCTTTAGAGAGTTCACGGAAAATCTAACTGTTGGGGACACTAATCACTTTTGGAGGGTTGTCAAGAGATTTTCGGGTAATCTTCAAGGGCATAGAGAGAGCGGTGTATCGGTTCAATGCTGCAGGGATATAGGTACTGTAACGTAAATTGAATCTATATCAAAGATATTACTTAATTTTCAACTAATAATCTATTTAAAAAAAACAGTTTACACAAGCGTACGGCAGCTTTTCGCCGGTGAGCAAATTGGAAGTGGGTTTTTAAATGAAATGTCTAATATCAAAAATTTAAGGGCGCCAATTGGTTTTTATCAAAAAAAATAAGTTCTTCTATCACAAAACCAATAAATGACAGAGTTGTTAAAGATTTCAAGTAATTGGTGTATATACTTAGAATGTCCATAAAAAAATACCTGAGGTACAAACACTTTATTCGCTTTTTCTGGTGGTCACGATACAGGAGTTCTCTCAGAGTGGATTCCACAGATTTCCGTGTAATATTTCTCAACAGGGGGTCTATCAATTGTATTGGGGATGAAATTGGAGTCGTCAGAACTGATTGAATACAATTTGATGTCGTCCAGAATGGCAGGCGTAATCAAAATACCAAAACTTCGTATACAAAAAAAAACCCTGAAACTTCATATTCTGTTACCAACTGTTATCAACAGAATGGCCGTTAAAAAAATGTTAAATTTATTCAACTCACCTTCTAGAGAAGGGTTTCAATATTTCCAAATTCGTACTATGACGTGATTTTGAAATATCGGCAATTGATATCGGGAACAGTATGAAAATCGATCAAATCCTTACAACAAGTTATTATCTCTTTAGCTCTCAAATATCGGAATCGGAATGAATATTATTTCAAGAAAATGGACGTTAATAAGATTCGCGTGCCATCTGGGAAACATCAATGAAAATGAAATCAAAAGACAATGTGTTCTAAGTTAATAATTCAGTAATGTGATATAATTTCGTAATTGGAATAAAGATGGTGTTAACAACAACATCGCAACTTCAGCTTAAAACATTTCAAACGCTACAGTACTAAGCAGACTTTCACCTCCGCTTCCATCCCTGGGATTGAGACTGGAATATGAAAGCCTGTATGAGCCATTTTCCCTTGGGGAATTACACTATGTACTCAGGGTTGAAAATAATTCCACGCCGGGTTTGGATGGAGTGGATTATGTCATGCTATTTTAAGATAAAGAAAAAATGACAAACAAAAAATTTATTTGCCTTTAAGGAGGCTAACCTAACACTGACGAGGCCTAATGAGGCCGAAACCAATCTGTCTCTTCCCTCATTGACAACATCTTGAATAATCATCCCAGTCCGCCTGAAGAAGGTTCTGTGAGCCTATAAATTGAAGATTGTATTCATTTCGATGATTACTGTTTTGAATTATCTATGTTTCAAAAATATGTTATGCTAGCCCATCTTTCCACTTCTGCCAAGATCACCCTCTTGGAGCTGTATAACGGCCTATTGCAGGGAAACGATCCCCCATCGCCATGAAAACTTCCCTCGCTGTCCCCATCCTCAAGAGAGGACTCCCCAAAAATGTTGCCACTAGCTATCGCCCAATCACCATTTCCCCTTGCATAACCAAGGTTCTCGAAAAAATGCTGAAGGAGAGAATTGAGGGGATTATCGAGGATCGGCTTGACTCGGCTCAATCTTTTGGATTTCGCAGAGGTAGATCAATCACCGACTCATGATCCGGATTCGGTAGGTTATGGGGTGTGGATCCCGGCATGGGGTGTGGATCCCGGCATGGGCAGTGAAAGCATGCGGGAAACTCCCGGATCACTGGTCTGTATTTTCTGCGGAGATGTATGCCATAAATAGAGCGGTTCAATTCATTACAGAAAGAAAAGTTCAGAAGGCCATAATAATATCTGACTCCTTTGGTGCCCTAAGTACAGGGTCTATATAAATGATTGTAACAGCGCAGTTGGCTTTGAATTACAGAATACCAATCTCTAACCAATCAGAGCATAGGATGATCACAGAACTCTGTGGTTTGCATAATCCAAAGCCAACTACGCTGTTACAATCATTTATAGAGACCCTGTATATTGAAATATGGAAGAATGGATGCCAACATAGACATCATTACAGTAAGTGTCCTATCTATGTTTTTCAGGGCAAAAACCATGGGAATACGGATTGTCCTCCTATGGATGCCTAGTCATTCCTATATCCCTCATAATGATACCGAGAAAGGGGACTCACGGGAGAGTCCAATCTAAAAGGAGATCTTCGTGAGTTGTGGCCGAGCTTTATAAAAAGGATTTGGACTGAATGGGGTAGGGAATATAACAGGATAGGTTTGAGTAAGGGTAGGTTATATTCGTCTATGATTGAACCATAGACCTAATAAGAATGGACACCGCATGAGAAAGAGAGGTCACTTGGTTGAATGTGATGGAGCTATTGTGGGCAATGTCATACTTGTTCTATGGGCAATGTCAGTTGAATTATATTCAACGCATCAACTCCTTGTGGGCACAGCAATGTCTGTGGTCACATAAATATTTGTTTACATCTTCCATATGATTTTGACAAGTTGCCCACAAACTTTCTTCATCTCTTTTCTTTTCAATAAGGTCGCATATGTCTTTCTCTCTCTTATGTATCCAAGTCGTCGATCTTCTGTTAGGTCACGTGATTCTGCATCCATAGTAATTATAGATCTATGGATTGAACCAATAGGCAAGACATGGTTCAAGGGAGTTAATATACATAGAAAGATGATAACGACCATGATTAGAATTAGATCCGGACATTGATCTAGTTCCTCACATTTGTCAAAAATTGGGATCAAAAACTCTCCCCTTTGCAGCTGTGGTGAGCTCGGTGATTTGGCCCACCTATTCTTTAGCTGTGGTGATAATATTTCAAGGGTCAATTTATTATATCGGGACCTACTTGCCTGTGGGCTCTTGTTGCCTATAAATATATATGAGGTTTTCTTTACTACCAAAATTGAGATAATGAGCTTCCTAATGGAATTTCTAAACAGTTCGGGTATCAGACTGTGATCAATGTTGCTTAATAAAATAGCTTGCATTATTTTCTGAGTTCAGCATCTAATTGTTCCTTAACCTTCTTGTCCTTAGGAATCACCTACCTTATATGTGCTAACATGTTTCACTCCTGAGGGAAGTATAAGTGTATACAGTCAACGCCTAACTGCCATAATAAAACATAGAATACTTATCCTACCAAGATTGAGTTAACGACTATTTACGAACCGTGAGATATAACTACACCACAGGCTGGGATAGACTCGATCCAGACCCCCTACTCCCCTGCGAACCAGCCTGCTGATCCAGGACAAATACGAAGAGATTGGAAGCATAGCCGAGAGGCTGTTCCATGGTTACCAGCTTCTCTCAATTGGGGGAAAGCATATGAGAGAACTGGAACAATTTGAGAAGATGAAGAAGAAGAATAATGACGTAATCATCAGAACGTGACAAAATTGAGCATTTCTGCGGGAATTTTGAATTGTCTTTTAATTTACTCATTTTTATTGGCAATTACTATATTTTCAAGAAAAAAGTAATTTTTTCGTGTTTGTATAGAGCTTATCTTTAAAATGAAATAAATTCCAAAAAGTAGTCAACATCCCTATTGTATGTGAGAATGAACAAAAATGCCCTGTAGATAAGAATAAAATAACAGAACCGAAAATGTATGAAAGTTAAGATCTTGTAAGTTCATTGAAAATTCCTGCATTTATCTTTCAAGTTAAGCAAAAATACCATTTTTGAAAAGAAACGTAAAATCAGTGCTGAAAAAGTATTGCCGATTACCAACAGCTATATATATGTTTTAAAGAAGGTGTTGTCTGAACCAATTTTTGGTTGATAATCATTAGATCGAAATTGAAAACAAATGATGTAATATTCGAAATATGCACACAAAATGAGTTGAAAGAAATAAGTCAAAGAATATTTCGCAAAACAATTCAAGTATTGTAGAGGTTCCACAAATGATCAAAAATAGAAGTGAAAAACAGGAATTGTTCAAAACATTTCACGATTACACTATTTTGGGAGAACATAGTGGTCAAAAAAGATTATTGAAAAAACTCCGATTGAAGTGAAGGTGAAAAGAGATGTCCCGTGATGTAGCGAACTTGGTTAAGTCTTGCGCGTTGTGTCAGTCTAGGAAGAAAAAGGTCAAACATGTTGAGTGTAGAGCCAATATTTAATACTCCAAAAACTCAATCTCCATTTGAAAGTATACTTACTATTCAGTGCGAATAAGTCAAGTACAAAGTAATCATCCCCTATCCGAATAAAAAAGCTCGAACAGTATGGCGAAAGCTATTTTTGAAAATTTCATTTTGATATACGGAAATATGAGAGCAATTAGTACAGATTCAGGTACCCACTATAAAAATCAAATTTCGAAGAACTGACTATACTGACATAAAACATCAACTCCGTACCACAGTCATACAATAGGCGCCTGCGAAAGAAATCATCGAGTCTTCAATTAATATTTGAGGTTGTATATCAAATACGTCAAAACAGTTTGGGATCAAACGACTAACCATCAAAAAAGAAAGTAAACAACCTCAACAAAATAAAAAATCTCCAAGGAAAATCTGTAAAAATCGAGTAAAGTGCAGAATAAGTTGTTCAAAAATTTGTCTGCAACTGAAGTACCACCTGAAGTAAAAATTATCTTTTCACTAGGGTCAAAATTCAATATACCTGTCAGCCCCAAAGAAATGAATATAAAAAATTGAATAGCATACTTAAAGAATATTTCAGAAGTGGTTGAAGAAGATAGAAAAACCCTCTTAAAGCAAAAATCTCCAGCATAATAACCAATGAAATTCACAGAAATAGAACTCTGAACCATACCAGAGAGAGATTATACAATAAAACAAAATATTTTCTCAAAACCAACGATGAACTTTTGGTACTTAATAGTGACAAGGGCTCAGTTACAGTACTTATGAATAAATCAGACTATTTCACGAAAATGTATGAAATTGTCAACTCGGATAGTTTCAAAAAAATACCTAGGGATCCAACATCTACAATACAAACCAAGACAAACAAAATTATTAGTACACTAGAGGATCAAGGGATAATAAACACTACTCAGGCCAAACAAATGTAGTCATACAATTCCACCAGCCCAAGAATGTATGGTAATCCTAAAATTCACAAGGAAAATAATCCAATGAAGCCAATAGTACCAGATGTACAAGGACCAACTTGCAAATTATCCGACTATATAGCTCAAATTTTGACTATTGCCTATGATGAAACTAACAGTTACCATTGAAAGATTCCTTCGACTTCTCGACTAAAATTAACAACTTCGAACTACCACCAGATTACGTCTTAATCTCCCTAGATGTTGTCAATTTGTTTGGGAATATTTCCAAGGAACTAATTCTAGCTGCGTTGGACGATTGCTGGGAAAAAATAAAGGCACGCTGCACGATTCCACAAGACAAATTCAAAGAAATTATTATATTTCTCCTAGATTCGGGGTATTTCATGTTTGATGGGGAATTTTTCAGCCATAGAGTTGGATGCATTATGGGTTCTAAACTCAGCCCAATTTTATAACTTTATGTAATGGACTACCTACTTAAGAAATGTATAAAGAAATTACCATTTAAACTTGAATTCGTCAAGAAATTCGTAGATGACCTGATAGTCTCTTTACCTTCTTCAGGAATAAAGAGAATTTTGGACGTATTTGATGACTTCGATCAACATCTGAAGTTCACAGTTGAAGTAGAAGATCATAACCAATCTTTACCATTCCTGGGTACCAAAGTTTGTGAATTAAAAACCAAGTGGAACTGGATTGGTACAGAAAAGAAACGTCCTCAGGTAGATTCATACATTTCCTGTCAGACCATTCCATCAACAAGAAAGTGAATTTCATAAGGGAAAAAAACAGGATTGAAAGAATGTGACCCTATGTTCTCTGAAACCAACCTGAAAAAATTATTCCATTTTCTATCAGAAAATTCGTACCCCAAACACATGTTTCTATTTTCGTCATCTGAAATAGAGAGACAAGCAACGAAATTATTAAATAACAATAAACTTATTATATATCGTTGTCTTCCGAACATTCAGTGTCTGACAGGTAAAATAAGTGTTTCAAGTTCTGGAGTCCATAAAAATTATGCCGAAGTCAATCAAAAAGTTTCAACACTCTATTCAAAACTGAAAGAGCCGATACCTGATTACCTGAAATCAAACGTGATATACCAAATAAAGTGTTCAGATAGTCACCAAACATACAGGGTTTTCCTTTTAAGTTGGCCTATTAGACGTTTCTGGAGAACTAGTGGATATTTCGTTCTGAAATTTCAGGTGAAGCTTTGAGGGTGAAGGAACTCTTCGCCTAAAATATTTTCAAGTCGACAGTGTTGCCACGTCTATCCCAAACACATATCTACTTTCTTATTTCAAATGGAACTACCTATATTTTCATTTATGTATCGATTCAATACCAAATTCTCAGTATAACATACTGAAAAAAATTTCTCTTGCATGCACTGTTGCCAAGTTATGCACAAATTCTTGAAAATTTCGACATCTGCATTGCCAGTTTGGAAAAGCAATATCTCGATAATTTTCTATTCGAACGGAACCAAACTCAGCAGTCTCATAGTAAAGAAATCGTGCATTCATGTGGTATATTCTGTATTCCGATACGTCTTGAGGTTTTTCGAAAATATTGCTCCGAAAATGTGTGACTTAAAATTGAAATATTTCGAGATTTTCGAATGGCAACCCCATATTTATTTTACAGCATTCGATTCGAAATGAAAAATAAATGGCAGCCTTCTTTCACAGTAATTATTTATTTTGGATAGTTTTCGAATGAAATGAAAAAAACTGAAATTCTTCAGTATTTGTAGTCATGATCTATGATTGTGTTCACGATGAAATGGCTCTATGATTATGAGGTAAATTATTGAAGTAGATTCTATGGTTGAAATCATAAAGAGTGTTCGATGATCTCGGATGTCATAGAAAAATTTTTCCCATGTTATTCAAACATGATTCAGGTTGTTTCACAATTCACGGGGAAGGCCAAAAAATCATTGAAGGGACCTGTAGGACCTTCAACAATCGTTATCCATATTTAGCAAGAATGACTGGAAGAATACCTATTCCGAAAACTGTTTTGACTTTTTGTAATTCTGGCCCAATGTTCATAATCTCAACCATAGAATTCGTTCCGATTATTCACTTTATAATCACACACATTATGTCCATAGATCATGACTCTAAATACTGAAGAATTTCAGTATTTTTCAGCTCTTTCAAAAACTGTCCGCAATAAATAATAAGTGTAAAAGGAGACTGCCATTCATACAGGGTTTTCCTTTTAAGTTGGCCTATTAGACGTTTCTGGAGAACTAGTGGATATTTCGTTCTGAAATTTCAGGTGAAGCTTTGAGGGTGAAGGAACTCTTCGCCTAAAATATTTTCAAGTCGACAGTGTTGCCACGTCTATCCCAAACACATATCTACTTTCTTATTTCAAATGGAACTACCTATATTTTCATTTATGTATCGATTCAATACCAAATTCTCAGTATAACATACTGAAAAAAATTTCTCTTCCATGCACTGTTGCCAAGTTATGCACAAATTCTTGAAAATTTCGACATCTGCATTGCCAGTTTGGAAAAGCAATATCTCGATAATTTTATATTCGAACGGAACCAAACTCAGCAGTCTCATAGTAAAGAAATCGTGCATTCATGTGGTATATTCTGTATTCCGATACGTCTTGAGGTTTTTCGAAGATATTGCTCCGAAAATGTGTGACTTAAAATTGAAATATTTCGAGATTTTCGAATGGCAACCCCATATTTATTTTACAGCATTCGATTCGAAATGAAAAATAAATGGCAGCCTTCTTTCACAGTAATTATTTATTTTGGATAGTTTTCGAATGAAATGAAAAAAACTGAAATTCTTCAGTATTTGTAGTCATGATCTATGATTGTGTTCACGATGAAATGGCTCTATGATTATGAGGTAAATTATTGAAGTAGATTCTATGGTTGAAATCATAAAGAGTGTTCGATGATCTCGGATGTCATAGAAAAATTTTTCCCATGTTATTCAAACATGATTCAGGTGGTTTCACAATTCACGGGGAAGGCCAAAAAATCATTGAAGGGACCTGTAGGACCTTCAACAATCGTTATCCATATTTAGCAAGAATGACTGGAAGAATACCCATTCCGAAAACTGTTTTGACTTTTTGTAATTCTGTCCCAATGTTCATAATCTCAACCATAGAATTCGTTCCGATTATTCACTTTATAATCACACACATTATGTCCATAGATCATGACTCTAAATACTGAAGAATTTCAGTATTTTTCAGCTCATTCAAAAACTGTCCGAAATAAATAATAAGTGTGAAAGGAGACTGCCATTCATTTTTTATTTAGAATGAAATGCTGTAAAATAAATGTGGGGTTGCCATTTGAAAATCTCGAAATATTTCAATTTTGAGTTCCACATTTTCGGAGCAATATTTTCGAAAAACCTTACGATGTATCAAAATCCTGAATGTACCACATCAATACATGGTTTCTTTACTATGGGAGTGCTTAGTTTGGTTCCGTTCGCATAGAAAATAATCGAGATATTGCATTTCCAAACTGGCAATGGAGATGTCAAAAATTTCAAGAATTTGTGCATAACTTGGCAACAGTGCATGGTAGAGAAATTTTCTTTATTATGTTATACTTAGAATTCAGTATTGAATCGATACATAAAAGAAAATATATGTAGTTCCATTTGAAATAAGAAAGGGGATATGTGTTTGAGATAGACGTGGCAACACCGTCGACTTGAAAATATTTTAGGCGAAGAGTTCCTTCACCCTCAAGGCCCCACCTAAAATTTCAAAACGAAATATCCACTAGTTCTCCAAAAACGTCTAATAGGCCAACTTAAAAGGAAAACCCTGTATAATTATGTTTTTAGGGAGAAAAACCGTATTTTTAAAAAATCAACTTTTTTCTGTGACGGGAAAAAATGTGACATTTTATATCTCATGACAGGACATAAAATATGACTTTTTACGAAATTACTTTTTTCCCCTGTCAAAAAAATGATTCTCTATGTAGCCGGGAAAAAAGTAATTTCGTGCTGGAGGTTATGTGTCTTGCACTATTAAATGGTCGTTTTTCCTGTCACAGAAAAAAATAGTGTATTATACACGGGAAAAATATTAGATTTTAGCTCTCGGTTTTTTGTCTCCCTCCGCTTCGCGTCGCGTTGTATAATAAATAACTATTATTAAGTGAAGCAAAGCGTACAATGTCTCGATACTTAATCTTCGAGAGAGAGGCATTCACATTCTTTTATAATGATATTGTCATAAGTCAGCAAAATGATGAGTTGCAATATGCACGTTATAACATAGGTATATGAAATAGAAAAGCTGTAATAATACTATCTTAGTAAAAGGAATCCAGGGTTGGGATTACATAATTCCTCCCCATTTTGGTGAAAGCTATCACCTATGGGTGTAGCTTTATTTTTACATAAATTATTTTTGGATGAAGCAAGCTTGAAAATAATATAAAGAGTAATTATTATAATCATTAGAATTATTAAATAGAAAAATGAATTAAATGTAGTTTGAGGAAGGTTCCACTGGCTGGTTTCTTCCAATTCGATGTCAGGGATGTCTTCTTCTGGTTGATGTTCTTCTTTTGTCTATTCCTGGGGTGACTTGTGTGGTGTTTGTAGAAGGAGGATTCTCTCTTCGCTGATATTTGTGGTTGGAACTATTACCTTTTCTTTGTTACTGATGGTACATTTGGTACGTAGAGTGGCCATCGTAGGAAGGAAATGATGCTTCGTTTGGAATGGACATTTCTCGATTATTTTCTCATTTTGGATTGAGAGAATGCTTCCATCTTCTAGGATCTTCAGGTCCTGGGTTGGACTTTTCGGTATTATCTGGCAATTTTCGGTGTGGTTAGTGAGAGTATTTTCCAGGCACTTGGGAATTTTTTCGAGTGATTCTTGATCGCATAAGTAGTCGTTTTCCATTGGATGGTAGTGTTTGGTGGACCATTTCAGCTTTTCTTCTTGCAGTCTAAGATTCCAATATAAAACGACCTTCACTGAGATGCTTATTTGATCAAACGTATTTTATATTTAATTTAATATGTCAATAAATATAATCCATATGGATTGCCTAGCAAATTTCAGTCCGGAGTATGTTTAATTAATAATCAAAAAAAATATTTTTTTTAAACATTTCACCAGTATGATCATTAGATAAATTCTATACCAATCGAAAGTATGAAGCCCATAGAATATGCAAACGTTAGGTTGCCTGTTCTTTTCCGGTCACAACTATTGGGTTGCCAGGTATAAACAGGTAAATCTGTACTAGCATTCTGCAACGGTTTGTTTATTGAATAAAATTTTAATGAAATTGAATATCATTCTATTCTGAACACGGTGGTATAGGGTTGCCTGCGAAAAATCAGTCCAGAATTGCGGTTGTCGAATTTTAAAAAGAAAAATATTGCTCAGAGTGAATGTGTGCGACTGAAAGGTCCCAACCGGTAGAAGAGGACAGCATAGCAGCTGTTTGAAGTATATTCAGCACTAAAATTAAGAAATTCTTCGTAATATTTTTTATTCAAAACGGTCACTTTTTTGTAGCACGTGGTATGATAACCTACAAATTGAAGAGAAGCACTGGGTAGCTCAACAAAATTGTATTTAAAGTGTTTTTTTTACGAGAAGCTAACTTTAATACACAGTTTTTTAAAGTTTCATGATTAATAGTTATTTTATCAACTAGGTTAATAAAGACAGCGACTAATGGCCAAGATATTTTAATGCGTGAGCGGAGCGAACACGTTAATAGTTCGAGACCATTAGTCGCTCGATTAATAACCGAGTTGATTACAAGATTTTTCCGACGATTTCAATATGAATTGTGTTTAAATTCTTGATTGAAATAAATTCTCATTTTGCACATACATTTGACAATATGGAATTTCTATGTTTCTATGTTCCAGTAGAGTTTTGACATTTCTCGTAGTGCTTCTGAATACTTTGTGTACGGTTGCCATGAGGATTGCACATTGAAATGGCTGAAAAATTGAGCATTTAAATGGGATATTAATGCTCAATTTTGTACACATTAAAATCACCAATTATTTCGAGGTCGGCGGAAAAATCAATTATTTCATCATTCGATCCACACAAAAAACACTTTTTTGCCATTTTTTCCAACAATAAATAGTAGCACATTTTTTTGAATTGTATTTATAGCGACACTTTACTCCAAAATGATGCATAGTATATACGAGTCTATCGCTATCCTTTTCTTTTCCAAGCCCAAATAGCATGCGCACTCTCTTTCTTTAAACGGGCGAACTACAGCTGCTCTGCTAAGCTGTGTCCTCTTCTATCGCATGGGATGGTCGGTTGGGACCTCTCAGTCGCATACATTCAGCAATAATTTACTTTTTTGAATTTGACAACCGCAATTCTGGACTGATTTTTCGCAGGCAACCCTATACCACCGTGTTCAGAAGAAAAAAATCTTTAATTTCATTAAAATTTCATTCAATAAACAGACCGTTGCAAAATGCTAGTACTGTTTATACCTGGCAACCCGGTAGTTGTGACCTGAAGAGAACAGGCAACCTAACGTTTGCGTATTCTATGGGCTTCATACTTTCGATTGGTATAGAATTTATCTAATAATCATACCGGTGAAATGTTTGGAAAAATTTTTTTTAAAATTATTAATTAAACATACTCTGGACTGAAATTTGCTAGGCAACCCATATGGATTATATTTATTGACATATTAAATTAAATATTAAATACGTTTCATTAAATGAGCATCTCGGTGAAGGTCGTTTTATATCCGGATCTTATACTATTGCGAGAGCAAATAAGGATTGGTATATGGAAGGGATTCATTATTTTGTGGGAGATAGTAAATTTGTATTGATCATACCTACTATTATTTTTGAACTAATGGAATTGAAATCAGAAATAATAAAACTTTGTTTTTGAAAATAACTTTCGTGTGACACATTGATAATAGTCTTTCAGGTGATGGACTGGTATAATATTTTCATTTTTGATCAATTCTAGAAATTTGGAATATGGTAAAATGATGATTCTTGCAATAAATGTAACCTCGCAAAGCTAACAGCTGTTTCTATTTCAACTGAAATATTTTTTATGTCATTCAATTCGAAAATCAAAAAGGTGAATTTGTTGTACTTCATGCAGTTCAGGTACTATTTGAAACAATTTGAGATTTTCTGACATTTTCTGGAATTTACTGATGTACTTATTTTTCAAGTCATTCACTATTTTTTTTATTTCGAAATAATATTTGTTCGTTATTTTTGATACTGTTGAAATAACTGTGATATAAAGCTTCGTCATCAGAATCGAGTGTTCCGAATAGAAATTTTGAAATTTTTCCACCTAAGTTGTAACGTTATTATTTTGAATTTATCATAAAATGTAGTTTTGCCAAATTAACTAAATCTTTTTCGAAATTTATTAGTTAGTAAACTTATTTGGATGGTTCATTTTCAAAGTTTCCTCATTGTTGTAGTTATTCACTTCGTTTGCCTCCCTTTTCGCGAATTGTTTTCCATCAGAAAACGGTTGGTTTATTATTTAAATTGTGAGGTTAGTGGTTGTTGTCATTTTGTAGTTGTCATTTTGTAGTTCAAAATCAGTGGTTGGAATTATTTGGCCTCAGTTAAGTACTTCGGAAAATCGTGAAAAAATTATAGAAATGGATTTACAGAAGCCCTCCTCTGGTGTAAACTGCGTAGATATCAGTACCGTAATGATTCCTTTATATTATTTTGGTTTTGATGTGTTTCTCTTCTTCTTCACTGTGACAACTGATAGACTCTGTGAACATTGAACATCCGGAAAATTTCTATGCGACTGTCAGGCCGGCATTTTGGTTGTGCGGAGGTCGTGTGGAAGGTTTAGGCATTTTCGAAGAGAATTTTGAAACTAGATTCATCCTCGTTGTGAGGGATTATATCTTCGAGTGTCATTGTTCCCTGAGAAGTATTTTGGAATATTTTGGGAAATACAGACTTTTCCACATGGGGTCCGTACGGAATCTATCTTGCACCTCTAGGTATGCATACATTTTCTATCTGGAACCAGTAGTCTGACCATTTTTTATTAGGTTGATGTATAGCGAATATTGTATTTGAAGGAAGTTTTCGACTGAATTGGAGGTTGAACCTATCTCCCTTGAACAACAGAGGTAACTAAAATATCCTTAATGGCTTTTGAATCGTTTCTTATAGTATTTTGTTAGGGTCCACGTGCCTGGCATATCTACTTGCCTGAATTATCTATGTACCTGTCAGTTAGAGGTATCCACGAACCTGTCAGTGAGGGGTATCAATTAACATCCACTTGCCTGTCATCTTGGAGGTATCTACGTACCTGGCGTTATTAGTTGGAGCTATCTACGTTCTGGAGTAGTTTGTGAAGGTAACCAGTGCATAGCACTGGCTTGAACATTGTAAATTATTGGCTTTTTATTTTGATAATTTGTGATATTATTCTGTAAGGTGATTTTATATATAATTGTGAGCAATCATAGTGAGGTGCACTTCATAAGTTGCGTTGGGTACCAACAAAGGTGCTCGTATATCCCTTCGGGATTGTATTATAGGATAATTGATCGATGTTTCCTTCAGGAACCGTTGTTTAATCTGAAGTAGTTATTGACAATCTAAACCAGAACGTTGAGGTGAATGTAAGCTGATTAGGCGGGTTTATTTTGTTAGCTTAGATAGATCATTTAATTTAGTGTATTAGTACGTTTTCCTTCCGACTACCCCTTGGGGGAGAATCTTTATTCGTCTTGTATCAACCACTGCAGATATATTTTTGTTTTGGTAATTAATTATTTTGACTTGAATTTTGAGGGATTTTTGTTAACTGTTACTCTGGTAGAGGAGTAAGCAGTTCATTTACCTTGAATAGGCAGGCATTACTCTACCTGGCGCCCATTTCATTCCATCTGATATAACTCACTCCCTTCTTCACTGAGTGTAGCCGCGAGCCTTTCATTGCGTTGAGACTGGCTTTTCCCAAAGTCTATGTTTCAAAGTTTATTAATCCTCTTTTGATTCGTATTTTTTTGATTGAAAGTTCTTCTAATGCATTCAGGTTTATTTTGTTAGAGTGTCTTAAATATCGATAATTTGCAGTTTTTGCGAAATTCAATTTTGAGTTTTCGTAGTTGTCTATTTCAGTTTGATAATTAATTATGATTTGTTCGATTTTGGCTAGTTCAATGTGGTTATAAAAGTTGCAAGTTTTTGTGAGTTACATAGGCTTCATCTAGTGAAATGGGTAGTATGCTATTTTGGATTTGGATAATTTCAAGGGATATCGAGAAGGTTATTATTCCGAGAAATATGAAAAGTATGAAAAAGTATTCCATTTTGGATCTGTAACAAAATTTTGAAACTAGTTTTTTCTCTGTTTCATGATTTTTTTGTGGTAAATATGCTTGTTTTTTTATCTTGGATTCGATTTTCATCTATTTCACAGGCATCAATTTTTTTGGATGGGGGATCTAATTTTCGTGTCAAAGCATTCTTGTTGTAGGTTGGGTTTTTGTTTGAAGGGTGAGATTCCTTTCCTGATCGTTTTTCATTAGTTTTCTCTAAGCGTTGAATATTTTTTTTGTCTATTTTGTTCCAAATGTTTCGTTATGTCATTAAAATTTTCGACGTAATTTTCCACGTAATTTTGTAATCGTTCATTACCTATGTGTTTGTTCAATAGGTAATGAGTAGTTCAAGTCTGCCTTAATTATTTGCAGAGGGGTCATTTCTAAGCTCGCATGGTTTGAATTATTATAACTGAGTAATGCTTGAGATAGTCTATTCTGGAAAGTCAAAATTTTGTCTGTAATTGTCCTCAATTGTTTTATTAATGTGGAATGAAATCGTTCAACTATGGCATTGGAATTGGGATTATAGTTTGTAATGTAATGAAATTCGATTTTGTGGACTTTACAAAAATCTTGTATAACGTTGTTCTTGAATTCGAGACCGTTATCACACGTAATATTGTTAGTAATTTCGTAATGGCTAAAGAAAATTAATAACTTGTCTGTCCCTGCTTTTCGAAGTAATGTATAACATTGTCCTAATCAATGAAAGCAGAGAATAATATTAATTGATTAAAATCAACCAATATTAAACCCATACTTCGGAACTAATCCCGTCAACGCACAAAGAACATGCATGGTGGTAATATCAAACGGAGCATCCATAGATAGCTATTTCGCCCTATTTGGGGCTCATCAGTATGGAGGAGCTCAGTCTGAAAGGCATTCTAGGTTCCCTTACTTGAAGAAATGTCGCCCAGCTCTGAGTATTAACAGAAACAAGACGCCATCTCTTGGGATCCTTACGAACACCTACCTCCAATGCATGAACGTTGAACGAAGTCGCGAGATGTTTATCCGTTTTTCATACAAACTGGTGGCAGTCCAACTTTGTGGATTCTACCTTCAGTCGATGAAGTGGAAACGCTCGATTAATCGTCATAAACCAGACGTGGGGATAATAGTACGAAATAAGAATTAGTGCGTTAATAGGAACGCAGGTATAATATAAACAATGAAAGCAGAGAATAATATTAATTGATTAAAATCAACCAATATTAAACCCATACTGCGTCTGTTGTGGGAATAAAAGGTTTATCAAAGTCAGGGTGACTTTATATTGGATCATTCATTAGATTCCGCTTACAAGTTTGGATACTTCGATGTGATTAAAAGTTAATTTTTGCATCTTTTCTCAGGCCTAATGTGAGAGGTTTCGTTAATTTAGCGAAATTTGGAATGAATTTTATGTAATAACCTATTAATCCGAGGAACGATTCAATTTTTCTTTGTGTTTTTGGAATTGGAAAGTCAGTAATAGCTTTCATTTATTAGGATTTGGTTTAATTCCTGGAGGTGTGATAATGTGACCTGAAAATGCAATTTCAGATTTGAAAAAGTGGCATTTGTCAAGTTGGATTTTTAAATTATCCATTTTGAGTGCTTCTAAGATGGTATGGATATCTCCCAAATGTTGTTCTTCAGAATCCAAAAAAATAACTACATCGTCCATGTATACATAACAGATTACTTATATAATTTTTTAAAACATTATAGATTCTTCATCTAGTTCTATCTGGTGAAAACCGGATGCTAAATCAAGTGTGGTAAAGTATTTTTTGTTGCCTAATTTATTCAATACTAGCTTTTTTCCGCGACTTCGTCCGCATAAGTTTTTTTGTTATCTCCCGGCTGTAAGTCCCCCTGCAACAATGTCCCACTATCGTGTTCCAGTCCTCAACTTCACATCAAAATTTGTTCAAAAGCAACCTAAACTACATAGAAAATACGCAACGAATAGAGTTTCGTAACGCCTAATTTCAATAGTCGCATACGTGCGACGATGACGTCTGCCCTCGTGCGTCTGCCCGCTTGGGTAGGCACAGTTGGGCACGCCCCTTCCCCTCGCGCCGCACCGCCTCTTCGCTCGGCGCAGCGTCTTGTATTCACTACGACGACGTATGATTTGAAGGTTTGCGTTATATTGAATTATTCTCCCTCGTTGAATAGTAAACAAACTAAGTGAAGGTGTTATAATTTCGGTGATGAACTGATTACCTATCCGTTTCTTTGTCTGAAATGAGTATTAACTTATCACTATGATTGATAACTGAGCTTAAAGTTCGTATAAATGTCTATCTAATTACCTCCTCAAGTTTAAAGCGTAGCTAGGTATGTAGTACTATATTAATTCTGTGGTATAGGTAATTAGATTTTATCTGTATGTAATGTAACAGTCAGTTGAATAAAAAATCGTATACAAATCAAATCAATAGTTTTGGCGTAATGTGATTCTAGACAGAGTTTTAATGTTGTAGATAGGTAGCTGTGTATAGATTCTTGTGGGAATGAGATATTTTCCCGAAGTAAAAAGTAGTCTGAATTTTGGTACCTTCTTACCCTATAAGTTAAGTAGTGTGATAGAATGTCGGTAAGTTTCGATCCAAGTGAAACTGTTAAATGAATTCAGTTGCATCAAAATTTTATCATAAATTCTCTAAATTATGGCGCCTTCCCACCCTCTAAGTTAGAAAAGTGATCAAATACTAAGTTGAAGTCTTAGTAACACTCAGTTAAAAGAAAAACATCAAAATCATTTCAGTAGCTATGGCGTCATGCGCTTCTTGACACGATCACGCTAGATTTCCCCGGGAATGAGGTATTTTCCCGCCGTAAAAAGTAGCCTGTGTCCGTGCCTAGGATCCTATCTTTATATTAACCAAGTCTTATAAAAATCCGTTCAGACGTTAACGCGTGAATGAGGTAAACTTTTGAAACAAACGATTAAAAATCACTAACTTAATTAGTTTTCTGCCTACCGCCTACGCCTTAAGTACGATAGCATGAATATTAATAGCCCATATCCTTTTCTAGGTTACTATCTATCACCTAACTAAATTTCAGCAAAATCCGTTCAGCCGTTTAGGCATGATAGAGCAAAAATCCCAGCAAAAACCATAAAAAAATCACTAACTCAATTCAGTTTTCTGCCTACTGCCTACCCCATAAGAACGATGGCGTGATTATTTATAGCCTATGACCATTTCTAGGTTATCATCTATCACCATACCAAATTTCATCAAAATCCGTTCAGCCGTTTAGGCGTGAAAGAGTAACAGACAGACAGACAGAGTTACTTTCGCATTTATAATATTAGTATGGGTAGTATTCATGAAACCCATTAGTGCCCAGATTAATTTTTTTTCGATATTTTATGCAATTTCATTATTATTTGAACTAAGGGAGACTAGAATTCATGACAAATAATAAATTTTTTATAATTTATTTTTAGATCCCTCAGAATAGGTTGTTACATATATGTAACGCTAGGAACTACCCGGTGCAAAAAATACAAATTTTCAAATAGGAAATAAATTGTTATTCATTCATACATTTTTTGTGTGATAGGATGCAAAACAATCAATGCATAGTCCTACATCACATTTTCTGCATTGAGTGCGCGCTGAAGTTTTACAATATCTTCCTGCACAACGCCTTCTCTTATCATTTGGAATTTTTTCAACAAGATGGTCCATCCTGTCAAATCGGATTTCATCAACTATTCCCTGAGCATATGACAGTGGCGATGAAATTCTGCCAGTTCCTTTAGGTACAGAGGCATATTTTTTCAAATAAACTTGAACAATAGCCCGTCTGAAGTCTATTTGGCTGATCTGTGAATTGTTCGATTTTCTATATAAACACCAGGCATTATTGATCGAAACATCCAATAGCCACGTAAACAATGCCCAATACCATTTCCTGTTTCTTATTCGAATTCTGTATTGTGCTATATTCTGATCCATTCTATCAGTACCACCCATTTTTCTGTTATACTCAGCAAGTAGGGCCGGTCTTGTTACCTGAATGTGTTTTTTCTCCTTTTGTGAATAACGTCTAACAGTTGTTACTGGATGAATACCATATTGATTGGAAGCAATGCAAACTACAGAGTTATCAACCCATTTTGCTACTAGAATACCATCAGTCCTACTGATTGTATTCTCGAAATAACCTCTTTCTTTTTTTGCAAGTAGTTTTTTATCCGATAAAGGACAGCCATATCCTTTCAGACATAAGTAGGTCAATAAATTGAAAGTCGTAAATAAATTGTCAAAATAGAAGGAGAACCGTAAGAGTTTCAAGTTATTTGGTAACTCTTCTATCATTTTCACTAATGGTGCTGCCGCCTTCCCGAAGTTTCTTTCAATGTCAACATCGGGGGTCACAGACTTTCCTTGATATATTTCAAAATCAATCAGGTATCCCATGATGGTATTGAGGCACCATACCTTGTACCCAAATCGTATGGGTTTACCTCTTAGAAACTGCTTACAGCTATGTTTTCCATAATACTTGACCATACTTTCGTCGAAAGCCAAGTCTTTTTCAGGAACGAAATGTTTTCTGCATTTTTCTTTTATTCTGTTAACGAATGGTCTTATTTTCCAGAGTTTATCATTTTTATCCATGTTCTCATTTGGAGCTAAATGCAAAACCTCAAAATTTGCTCGAATCTGTTTCTTCTCATCGAATTATACACCAGATCGTTTCTTGTATCAAGATTAGCTTCCCAATACATTCGCTTATTTGGTAGATCATTGTAACCGCTTAGTATCAAAATGGCAAGGAAACATTTCATTTCATCTGTACTCCTGGATTTGGTTGATTTCTGAAGAGAGCGTAAGCATTTGTCTGTTCTACCAAATATAATATTATTTCTTCATCTAGAAACATCTCGAAGATCTCAACAATCGATTTGTTGTGAAAAGACGAATAGTCTGGTTCAGGAAATGATTTTTCGATAAAGGCAAAATCTCCGGAAATCCAATCCCGGGTGGCAGAAACTTTTGGATAAACCATGTGAGCGGGTGAATCATTTTTCTCGTTGATCTGAGACTCACAATTTTCGCACAATTCATCTAGAAAAATATCCTCCTCCAATGATTCTCTAGCAGTTCGGCATTCAGCATCAGCTGGTAATTGACGTCGGCTCAAATTGTCAACAATACCTCCATCCTCTTCGTCTCCAGAATCCTCATCCGTAAGGATGTTTGGATCTGGTGGTGCTATAAAAATCGCTTCTACCTCAGAGTCATTATTCTCCCCAAATGCCAAGTCGATTGCTTCTTGAACTGTAAGCGTCTTGTTGATGATAGCAGCGAGACGTCTGAAAAACGAAATTAGGAATATTTTCAAATATCATTTTCACAACACCCTGTATAATATGTACCTATACATATGATAACACTATAGAAAAGAGATACCTAGTTTGAACGTTCTGGCAAGAAAGAAGTATATATAGTGAAATGCTCACGTAACTGCTTACATATATGTAACACTTGAATTCAAAGAGTTAAAACTTTTCTATAGATGAAAATATCAAGCCAGATTCAAGCAAATATTATATCTTCACATTTACTGATATCATTTTCATATTCACATGAACATTATTTCTCGAAATAAAATAATTGTACTTACTTTTCATCAACGAAGTCCATATTTTTTGAGGTCTCCTCTTTCACCTTTTTTCCAGAGGCAAAATTCAAAAAACAATATTCAACTGATGGCACTGTACTGAACCAAAATGAACATCAATGCTTTCTGATAGAAACTGATAGACTATCTGGCGGGAATTTGTGCTATATCAAACGAAACAGCTGATTAGAGGGCGCTATCTTACTGTTACATAAATGTAACGCTAGGCACTAATGGGTTTTAAGATCGCAGATCGACCGTGTCAGCAATGATAAGTGTGTTGGAGTCTATCATAAGAAGCGTACAATACTGGCGAAGATATACAGATGTCGTGTTTAGATCTGAGTAGTAGTCTCCCATATTCAAGAATAAACAGGGCACAGCAAGGTCCCAGCTCGGTCTGTCTCAAGCTCTATAATAAACTACCCGAAACCATCAAACAGCTCAGTGAACACAAATTCAACAGGAAGGTCAAGGATCTACTGCTGCAGGAAACAATCTATAGACTGGAAGAATTCTTGAACTGTAACTTTAACTGTGCTACATGAATTCTATTATTGCATACTGTATTTATTATTGTTTTTATTATTGTGCTTGTGATAGTGTTTATTATTGTAGTGTCATAATTTATTGTAACTGACTCTTTCATCTGACAAACCGTGTAATTAATTGACGGGAAATATTTATGATGTACATTCTTTTAGTGCGTTTATAAATAAATATTATTATTATTATTATTATTAAGACATATTTATTTTATTTATTCATATGAATTGAATCTCTACAAACGTCCTGTTTACCACTTTCTTCTATAACCCACCCTTTTCAAAATGTTCTGAATTAACTTGGTAGCAGATGAAAAAATACATTTTTTATTTATTTATTCATTTATTTATTCACTTATCTACAATATAAGACGGTAAATAAGTTTTTGACCCATCAAATTTACATGGGGAGTCAGCAAAATATAAATATATGACACATAAGTATAAAAACAAGTTCAAATCATTTCCACAAACAAATTTAATAAAAATAACATATATATATATATATTGTACACATTGGACACTCATTCAAAGCTATCATCGAAGAATTCTTGGATACTATAGTAGGCCTTCTCCACCAACATCTGCTTGAGCTCCCTCCTCAACTTCTCCCTTTTGGCTTCTTTGAGGTTTGAAGGTATCTTATTAAATATCTTGATTGCCAAATGGTTTATACCCAACTGAGCTGCATTTACCCTGTGGTAAGGAATTATGAAATCGTCTCTGCCACGGGTTTTATATTCGTGATGACAGCTGTTCTTTTGAAGGCTCTCCTTATGGTCATATACATAAATGACGCAAGTCATCACAAATATACTTGTCAAGGTGAGTATTCCCTCCTTAGGAAATAGCGCCCTACAGCTATCTCTTCCTCCAGCCCCACATAGTACTCTTATGGCGTATTTCTGCTTCTTGAATAATTTGATGGAGTCGGGAGAGTCTCCCCAAAAAAGAATGCCAAAGTTGAGAGCACTATGGAAGTGCCCGAAATACGCCGTCCTCGCTGCCTCTGATCCAGCTAGCTGCTTTATTCTTCTTATGATGTATGTGGCCTTCGAAAGTTTTGGAACCAGCGTGTCTATGTGGTTTGAGAAGCTCAGATTTGGCGACAGTGTTAAACCTAGAAGTCTCTGGGTTTTATCGATGTTCATCATCATCCCGTTTGAATCAAACCATGCCTTTGCCTCTATCATAGTTTTCTCATCCTTCAGCCGCAACTCCGGGCCATCCACTCCAACATTCAGGAATGAAGTATCGTCGGCAAAAAGGATTGTTTGGTCTGCTGTTATATTTTCTGGCAAGTCATTCATGTAGATCACAAACAAGATGGGACCCAGCATCGATCCCTGTGGTATTCCTTGCTCGACCCCTTTCGAGGAAGATGTTCTCTGGTTCACACAAGTTTTCTGCGTCCTACCTGTGAGATAGCTCTTCATCAAGTCCAGTGCCACTCCTCGAATACCATAAAATGCCAGTTTCGTTGTGAATAAATCGCTCTCTGTTGATCTGATTGAATACGTTGATATGCCATTTTTTCTGGCAAAAATTTTCTGAGTCGAAATTTTGACCGAAAAAATTTCGACTAATTTTCACTCAGAAAAATTTTTCTCCGAAAAAATTTTGATTTTTTTGCCCGAAAAAATTACGACTCGAAAAAATTTTGCCCCGAAAAAATATCGACTCGAAAATATTTTGCCCCAAAAAATTTTGATTTTTTTGCCCCGAAAAAATTTTGATTTTTTTGCCCGAAAAAATTTTGACTAAGAAAAATTTTGCCCCGAAAAAATTCTGATTTTTTTGCCCCAAAAAAAATTTCGACTCAGAAAAATCTTGTCCTGAAAAAATTTTGATTTTTTTGCCGCGAAAAAATTTCGAATCAGAAAAATTTTGCCCCGAAAAAATTTCGATTTTTTTGCACGAAAAAATTTTGATCTTATTGCCCGAAAAAATTTCGACTGAGAAAAATTTTGCCCCGAAAAAATTTCGACTCAATTCAGTTATCTGCCTACTGCCTACCCCCTAAGAACGATGGCGTGATTATTTATAGCCTATGACCATTTCTAGGTTATCATCTATCACCATACCAAATTTCATCAAAATTCGTTCAGCCGTTTAGGCGTGAAAGAGTAACAGACAGACAGACAGACAGAGTTACTTTCGCATTCATAATATTAGTATGGATGTTGTCGATTTGGGGTAAGGGATATTTGTCGTCTATGGTTTTGTCTTTCACTTTTCTATAGTCTATGGCAATTCGCCATTTCGTTTGTCCAGATTTGTCCTGTTTTTTGGGAAATATGACAAGGGAAAAGGAGCATGGGGAAATACTAGGTCTAATTATTTTTTTCTCTAACATCTTTTCAATTTGTCGTTGTACTTCCGCTCTATGAATTTCTGGATATTTATACATTTTACCGTGTAGGGTGAGCTGTTCAACAGTTGACCACCTGAATTTCTGAACACCACCCCGCTCTTAAGTTAAGTCCTAATTAAACTCTTACTGCAATAGTATCTTGATATGTAAATGAACTATATGTTTGTATCAAGAAGAAGTCCAATTTTCACAATGTTTTTCGAGAAAAGTTATATATAAAAAAAATAAGATATGGCTAACTGTGTCCACCCTATGGTACGCTATTAACCATATGGGTAGGTCACAGTTAACCAAAGTGTACACACTTAACCACAGTGTACTGTGTGGATTATAACCACTAAATACGTCTAGTAGGAGTGGAAAAATATCATTGAATAGACTAATGACGTGCAAGGCCTTTTTATTGAAAAAGATCATATCACAGAAAGGACTTAACAATAAAAAAAATTTTTTTCTAGAAATAGTTTATAAAAAATAACAAAAAGGTTTTTCTTACATATATGAAAACAAAAAAGACATGTTTCTAAATGATCGTAGCCACTCTTTTCCCGCCATTTCCGCGCTAATCCATGCTTGCGGAATTTTTTTTTCATTTACTTTAGCCATTTGAAATTCTACACGCCGGCAATCTTTAGCGGTAAGACCGTAGAATAATTGAGCACAATATTCTATATATTCTTTGAGCTCTTGCTCTTCTTCTAAAGTAAAAACTTGATTTACTTCATAATTTGGTGTAAGGCGTACTGGTCCTCCTACATTCTCTTTCATCCTTTGCACGTATAAACGGACAGTTGGATATTTAAGCTGACACTCCGTACTTGATACTCATACCAGAATGGATTAGTTCCAACGCCTTTCTCATAGAACCTTCTGTGTGGGCACCCTTCTTTCTCTCCGCCGTCTTAGTTCGACCCATCTGAAATAAAATAAGTAATAGAACCAATTGTATATTTGAATGTGGTACACAATTAACCATGGTTAACTGTTAGACACACCATCTTGGTTAACTGTGGACCACCCTACCCACATTTCAGTTTGGTTCAAATAACGTTGAATTAAAAAACAAAGCAGATCAATGCACAAGTAAAAAGTTGAAGTTATATTACATGCTAATAATTCTAAATGTTGAAGTTTTCGTAATAACGAAGTGAAAGACATAAAACGGAATCATACTTTCGATTTATTATTCACTTTTGGCAACGATTTTCATAAAGGTATCCACTTCTCGTACTCTCCCTATGCAAGCACGTCGCCGACTGGGAGACGAACATAACCAATGCTTACGCGTAATACAGCGCTGAGTTGCAGCTCAGACAACGTCGCATTTCCGAATTATTAGGATGGTTAATTGTGTACAACTGGCTAATTGTTGAACAGCTGACCCTACACGAATTTCGTCACTCGTTCTAATTTTGTGTTTTGTTACACATCTTCGTTCGTCTGGAGAATTTTTGTCAGTTGGTTTCTAATTTTTGATTTTAAATGACTAGGATCTATTGGAATGTTCGAGGATTTTTGGGAAACTTTTTGATATTGAAATGGAATCTTACAATATTCATTAGTTAAAATTTGCTCTGGTATGAATGGGTGAAAATCATCAATTTCGAATTCTCTAAATAATGGTCTAAGTTCTTTTTCATTAGAAGTTTCCTGCTTCATATAATAATATACAGTTAAAGTTGTCGATTCTTTAAAAATATTTTTGGGAAAGTTATTATAAGCAAATTTTGGGTCACTTAGACATACTGAACATCCGCTATCTATAAGAAGTTTGCACTTAGGATTTTGGAATTCAATGTAAGGTAATTGATTTTTATTGTCTAAAGCAGAATTTAGGTCGATAAATTCTTCGAGGCTAATTCGTGAAAATTTTCATCTGAATAATTTTTATTTAGTTTTCATCTTCAAAGTTTTCGTTTATTTCAAGATAATTTTGTGACTCATTATATTTTACATCGATTGGCTCACAATCTGGTTCAATATTAGTCAATTCTTCAAATGTGAAATTAAGAGGTTGATTATAGTAATTTTGCTGATAATTATTTTGATAGAAATTTGGGTGTTTTCTTGGAGGATTTGCCTGATATTGTGTCGAATAATTCGAGCGTTTATGAGGATAATTTCGCGTCTGTATAGACATTTTTCCAGTGGTGTCAAAATTCTTTGATTTGGATTAGGTTTGAATACATCTACTTGCTTCGAAGTACTTGGTCCGAAAACTTGTTGTCTGGTGGGGAAATTATGAGTAATTAAGCGTTGTGTAAATTGGATAGGTTTTGAAGGAAATTGATTGGTATTTTGTTGTGTAAATTGGATAGGTTGTGAAGGAAATTGATTTTGTGGTGGTTTAAAATGAGGTTGAAATTAATTAGAAAAAATTTCTCTGTATTAGGTACTACATTAGGTTTTGCGTTTGGTGTTTGTTTGAATTTGGAAAATTGTTAGGTTTTTGAGAAACTTGTGATTTGTAATGTAGAAAAGGTTGCTGGTAGTAGTAAAAATCTTGCCTAATAAAATTGACCATGTCATCGTAATTCATTATACCATGACCTCTCAGTGCAGTTCTTAATTCAGGGTTAATGTTGTATAATAAAACTCTAGTGGCTACTCTAGATCCCATATTTTATTCTTGTTTTTTTTCAACTATACTCAATTCGGATAACTCCACCTGATAATCATATTTGTTCTTCAAATCAACTATTTTTTCTAGGAATTCTAAGTCGTTTTCATTTGTAAATCTGTGGGCATTTTGGAGATCCCAAAATAAAACAGTTAAACTAATTTTTTCTTCAAATTTCAATTTGAGGAGTTTCTTTCAATTTTGTCCAACTAGAAGTGATGCGTTCATTGCTGCTCACTATTTCACTAGCTGTACCTATTCATTTACTTTTAATTATATCGATTATTGCTTCATTAAGTAATGCATCATTTGATTTAAGTTTATTAGAAAATCTTTCACAATGGTTGGAAAATCCTGTTAAATTTGCGGGGTTTCCGTCAAATGGAACTATTGATTTTGCGAAAAGGCTAATCAGCTTCATTCTCTCGAAAGTATCATTATCTTGTGTCATATTGTTATTTTTCAAATTAAGTTTCGATAAATTATCGATTAAATCATCTATAATTGAATCAATTATGTATTTCTAAAAAAATTATTAATAAATTGAAATATTTGATCGGTTATTTGAAAGAAACCTAGGAAAAACTTATACAGGTTTTATTCTCAAAACTGTACGGGAAAAAAAATTGGATTGGAATTGGTTTTAACTTTGGGCCAGGTTAAAATAACTGGGGAAAAAAGTGATGGATTTGCTCTTGCTGACCTCTGAAGTTCTTGTTTTTTCTTTGATGAAGTTGTCAAAGGGCGCTACTCGGTCGATCAGGGCTTCTGGTATTTCTCTCCTAGTTCTTGGTTGCACCTTAACAGTTAGCACTGACAGTCCGTATTCGTTTCACCAAGACCGGCACAATCCCATCACCTCGTCGCCAATTATGTTTGAAGTAATAAAATATGCTTCGGATAATGTATCAAACCGAAATATTTTAATGATAACAGACTCAAAAGTTGCTTTACGAAAATTGCATAATTTCAACTTCTCTTCAAATAACAGTTATCTACTTATCGAGCTTATCACTAAATTATACGAAGCCCAAAGAAAGAATAAGACTGTTACTCTTCTATGGACTCGCTCCCATAGGAATAACGCAGGAAATGACAAGGCAGATTCACTAGCTAAGGAGGCGACCAAAAGCCAGAATTTGATTGCTGACTTCAGGGTTATAAAAGAGGAACTTCAAAGAAAAGATTTTCTGTGAATGGACTCATAGTTTCAGAAATAACACTAACGCAAGAAAATATAAATATATTGTGAATAATGAACCCCTAAAAATTCCATGGTTTAATAAGTTTTTGAAGAATCGTCACTTTATTGTTGCGATGGAAAGACTAAGATCGTCACATGGTTTGTGCGGACAGCATCTTCACCAAATTGGTATAAAACCAAGTCCACACTGTAGTTGCGGGGCAACTGAAACATTCGAACATATTTTATGGAATGTCCTAAATACTCTAACTGTAGGCCGAATATGTTATCTAAAATTTTTGAGATTATGAGAAATGGATCAATAAATTTTTACTTGATTATCGCCTCCACTAATGTTGATGTTTATACCATCCTCTACAATTTCATAATGGAAAACAAGATACCTGTATGAGAGTTGACAGTTTTAGGTTATTTGTTGTTCACCTACGTCTTTCCCCTGTGTTTTGCAACCTACCCTACCGTGGCTCATTTCTGTTTGTGTATGAAGAGAAAAATCACTTTGACGAGCCCCTCAGTGTTTTGTGTCCCTATATATCCTATTGAGTATCAATAGTTGTTGTTAGGTTTTTCTTTTTTATGATATTGTATATACAGGGTGTTTCATTGGGAGACAGAAATACTTCACAGGTGCATAGGTGGCACCAAGACGGTTCTGAAGAAATGTGATTGGGAAGGCAGTTTGAGATATTCTTGAAAGAGCAAGAAAATGTTCAGATCAAAAAAAGGACATTTTTAGCAGTTTTTGTAGTACTTTTTCTGATTATTTTATTATTATGTTTTTTTGTTCATAATTAGTGTTTCAAAATATACGATATTAACCTAATGCAACTCAATTCTCAATAAATGAAAATTAATATGAAAATGAATTACAAAGTAATGTTGAAATAATTATGGATTCAATATTGTTGATAATTCATTGTTGAAAGTCTTTTCAAACCACTTTCGGGTATCCAAGTTCTTAAAAACTTCACTTTTACGTTGAAAATTTGTACAGTAAAAATGTCTGCGCGAAAATTTGAAGTATACGTCTCAGTTAAGTTTTTAGTGGTGTTTTCGAATATTAAAACAGATTTTCAAATTTCTCATGTACAGGGTGTTTTTTCGAGGATTCAACCGATTCAAAGTTTTTGTTAACCCGGACCTGGATTTTCGAGGTGATTATTGCATGATACGTTTGTGCTCTCAATTAAGAACATATTTGCTGAATATGAAGAAAATATACCAGGTGGTTCGTTTGATACGGCCTCAGAAAGAAACGGGCAAAATTCATGAAACATCCTGTATCTCGGCTACGTAGACAGTAAGACCCAATAAATGGGGTATCTTCAGAACCGCCTTGGTGCCACCTAAGCACCTGTGAAGTATTTCCGTTTCCCAATGCCACACCCTGTATAACAATAAATGTTAACGTTTTTTTATTCATGTAAATATTTACATTTATACAGGGTGTCCCGGGAAGAATGCGACAAACGGAAACCACGAATCAAGGAAAACTCGCAACAAGAGGTTTTAATCGTTTGAGGGCCTTCGTTTGGGATAAACGGGGTGATATTCATCTGATGACTGGATTTTAAAAATTGAATAACTTTCAAACTATTCGACCGATTTCAACTTTGGAAGGTTTGTCACGCTTTACGATTGCCATTATTCGATTTTTCAGAAAGTGAATAAATCAGATCCGGACTATCAAAATTTCGGACTTTTCTATTTTCATGCATATTGGAACACCCTGAACGTGAATATTATGTTTTTATTTCATTTTCGTAACCACAAAGAATCAATAAATGAGAAAAATCCAAAATCTCTGCTTGGCCCGATCATACAAGGTGATCAAGAAGTGATCAAAAAACATTACCTCATGAGTGAAATTTCAAAGTTCAATAGCTCTTAAACTATTCGACCGAATGATTTCAAATTTGTAAGCTTTGTCACTCATTACGGCCTTTACGATTTTCATCTTTCAATATGTATTTCAGATATTGAATAAATCAGATCCGGACTAAAAACATTTCAGACGTTCTCTATTTCCGTGAATATTGGAACACCCTGTGAGCGAATATTATGTTTTCTTTCGTTATCGTGTCCACAAAGAATTAGTTCATAATGAAAATTTAAAATCTCTGTTCGGAAACTTTATACAGGGCAATCAATAAACATTTCCTTGAATGAATCTGTACCTCACAATAAATATTATTTCAAATTCTATAGTTTTGTCACTCTTCCGCCTTCCTCAATTCCTTGTTGAATTGAAAAAACCAGAATAGGACTAACAAATTCCGGTGATATCAGATCAGCCTGTGCGTACCATTACGATTGTTATGACTGAAAAAGAATACTAATATTTAAGTGGAGAGTTCGAACTAAAAAATCGAATCAAAAAGAAGAATTTTCACTAATGAAACTGATTTATTCAAAGAAAACTTTCAACCAATAAACTGGCTAATGAATAAAACAAAAATTAACAAATACATAAGTTGGAAATATTCAATCTTAAAAACAAATTTAATGGAAAAATTTTCAGTTCAGGAATTGATCAAAATGGTATCTTTTCATTCCAATACATTTTGGAGCACGTTGATAAAGTTGTTCCGTCAATTTGAGGAAAACTTCAAGGAAGGTAGTATTAAAGAGTGACAAAACTGAAAATTTCGAAGTAATTTC
This sequence comes from Propylea japonica, assembly GCA_013421045.1. Classification (NCBI taxonomy): domain Eukaryota; kingdom Metazoa; phylum Arthropoda; class Insecta; order Coleoptera; family Coccinellidae; genus Propylea; species Propylea japonica. Next base: position 264,715 of record CM024246.1, read on the forward strand.
ATGGACTATTTCCCTCGTCGTAATTTGCACCAATCAGAAACGCGAAATTTTGAATTACAAATGGTTTCTAGGTGGAAAAACTGTTTGGCAGGACCTGTCAGCAGTTTATTCGCGTTTACCCGCGGCAAAACTTGACAGTTGTTGTCACTCAGGAAATAGTCTTGTCAAATACCATTCGGGCATCTAATTTTTCCTGTGAAAAAAATCAAAAAACACATTGCAAAGTAATATTTTTTGACAAAAAGCATTCGTGCAGGTGCAAAAATCCTCGTCTTCGACTCGGATTTTTGTTGCCACCAGCCATGCTTCTTGTCAAAATATTACTTAGCAACGTGTTTTTTCGATTCTTTTCGGAAAAATTAGATGCCCTTATGATATTACTTACGATAAGATCAAGATATATCGAACTATGAAATTCAACTCATGAGGTAATGTTTCTTGATCACTCTCTGTATGACAGTGCCAAGTGAAGATTTTAAATTTTTCTCATCAATTGATTCTTTGTGGTTACCAAAATGAAAAAAAACATGACGTTTACGTAGAGAGTGATTCAATATCAACGAAAATAGAGGACGTCTGAAATTTTTCTAGTCCGGATCTGATTTATTCAATTCAATTTCAGAACAATTGAAAGATGGCAATCGTGAAGAGTGACAAAACTTTGAAATTTGAAATAATTCGGTCGAATTGTTTAAGAGTTATTGAAATTTCACTAATGAGGTAATGTTTTTTGATCACTTCTTGATCACCCTGCATGACCGTGCCAAGCAAAGATTTTGAATTTTTTTCATCAATTGATTCTTTGTGGTTAATAAAATGAGATATAAACATAATGTTTATGTACAGAGTGTTCCAATATTCATAAAAATAGAAAAAGTCCAAAATTTTTGCTAGTCCGGATCTGATTTATTCACTTTCTGAGTAATCGAATAATGGCAATCGTAAAGCGTGACAAACCTTCCAAAGTTAAAATCGGTCGAATAGTTTAAAAGTTATTGAACTTTTAAATTTCAGTCATCAGATGAATATCACCCTGTATATACCAAACAAGGGCCCTCAAACGATTGAAACCTCTTGATGCGAGTCCTCCTTGAGGTACTTGATTCATGGTATCCGTTTGTCGCATTCTTCCCGGGACACCCTGTATATTGTGATGATGACTGTATAGTAAATTCACTGAGGTCAATAAACTGAAAAAAAGCTGTGGTTACATCACCAAATTTGGCCGAAATATTGAACAACACTGGTACGGGTATGCTTTCTTGAGATATGCCTGTAAAACTTCGCGTCAGATTATAACACCCGGGTAGATGAAGTGAAGACTATTCGTATGAAAAAGTGAAATGTAGGTGACAGAAACCGTCGAAAACAAACATACAATACCGTACTAGTGCCTCTTGTGACTGCTAGTTAATTTTCGACAACGCAGATGTGGAATAAGTTGATCATATTATGTTCAATTTCATATCTTGTACGACATTCTGTACATCGAAATTTTTAATGAAGGAGTCATTTTCAGGAGCTACATTGAATATCCGACCAAACAAGACTTACGAAAATTTGGTCACAGTTCGTAACAATATTTTATTCATTATTGAATGAAGAGTATTGAAATTTACAATTAATACTTCTGACATATTTATCTCTGAATATTGCGAAATTCATTATGAGTGTTCATTGGAAGTGCAAGAAATGAACCAATGACAATGATCAATATTCTTTTTTAACAATTGTTGTAGTAGGTAGTGCAAGTTCGAACTCAGAAAATCAAATATTTATGCTACATCTTGTACAACACCCTGTACAAGTTTTCTCGCATAAACAACATGGAACGCCTTATCAAACAAGCATATTATAATATTTTCACACTTCATATTTCATTAAGCGCTGAATTGAGGGTATATGTCAAATTTGCGAATACGAATAAGACATCCATATTATGTTTTGAATGAATGAATTCGCCGCAACGTCGCGTCGTATCGAACAAATCTCCTATTTTTTATGCCTACTTGCAGAATACTAATTTCTATGAGCTCATGCATATGTCGAACCCCGATTTAAATAAATTGACATTCCGAAGAGGTTCACTAATATATCTAATAATCCTGAGCAGAGTAGAGAGCTAAGGTAAAAATGGTAATTGGCCAAATTACACGCGTACACGAAGAACTATATTTGCATATAAGTGGAAGTGACACTTCAACGTTATGCATATTTATGTCCAACAAACAATTCAACGAATAGACAGTTGAATAAACTTGCTGAGTCAGGGGACCTAATCGTCAGATCATCTGATATCTCCTTCGATAAATACACGTGCTTTATTGGAAGGATGCTTGATGTTGTTGGATACTTCTTTGCAAGAGTCATTGTTCAGTTACGGTAACTAATTTGTTGACTGTCATGCATTTTCAGAATCACAAATCTCTGAAATATCATTTTTATTCAATTAGGAAAGGTCGAATGAATTCTCCACATGTTCAGTCGAAACCTAAGACATTTGACTCATTTTCTCAATTAATCCGCATCATTCATTACTTTTAAATAACACTGTACTATCATTGATAATACAGTGGCCATGTCAGTGTGGAACATTGACTACATCTCAAATGATTTGAACAAGGGACAAAATATGCCATTTTTCGAAAAAAAAAAAAGAATATTACAGGTTAAGTTTATATTACACGAACTTAAATCTACAGAAAAAGAATACAAAATAGCCACCCTGATGTTTTGTTATGTTTTGGAAATATTTCTTCTGTTTTTGTAAATTCAATTTACTGTATAGTTCGGTACAATTCTTGGTGCTTCCTCAACGATGGACAAATTCTAAGCAATATCATCTCATCTATTCATGATTTTCTGAAGATAACGCCCGGAAGTTGTACGCCGACTTTCATATCGAATTGCAGCGGCTTCAGCTTATATCACACGAAGTGCTTAGCGCATAGTTTCAGCATTTCCACCTATTATTTTATCCGTTTTTTTTTTGCGATGTGGCATATTATAAATGTAGTATTTATTGAATCAAAATAAGGAAACTTTTAGCACAATGATTTTAAAGGAACAGAGGTCATCTGTTTCGAGATTTACAAAGTAGTAGCCACTGTACCATCAGAAGATGACCACTGTATAGCCCAGTCATATTAGGGTTTCACCTCGGAATGAAAGATGATAAGCTGTAAATTGGTATGAACCTTTGTTTTGTAATTCTTAATGTTGTCTCAAAAGTCACAAATGCTATCGTGCCGGCGCGGCGTCTTAAGATATTGAAGGTCAAAGGTCATAAGAATCGTTTTTTTGCCAATATCTGCCTTCCTATTGCTTAAATGAGATTTGCAGCTATTATGAAAGTTGTAGACCATAAAATTGACTACAACATTTGTTTGATTTTTTTTTTCATACGACCAACCGTTTTTGGGGTAGAGCGCGAAGAGTGCGCCGCGTACAGTAATATAATATGACCTAATGCAAGGTCAAGCGTGAGTTACGGTTATCAGTTCGTTGTATAAAGTCAATTATTTACTTAACAATTATAATTATTAAACAATGCCCATTATTTATGTACTTATCATTAATTATTTATATTTAATTAAAATAAGTAATTAAATTATTGTATTTGACGGATATTTGGACTATAGTAAAAATATCAAAGCAATGGAACAACAATGAAGAATTGCTGCACTTTCAAAATCATATGAAGTTTGTTTTGACGAAACAATGATTACCAATCAGTCAAGAAAAATTTTTATCAAATCGGTCTAATAAAAAAAAATTATCGACATGCTTGTTGTAAAATTTAAAACTGGTAATATCACAACAAAACAAGCCAGAGATGATTCTGATGTTCTCATCATTGACACAGCTATTGCCTTAACGCTTAATAGAACATCAAAAGACTGCTGTCATCATAGGAGAAGCTATTGATTTGCTCGTTATTTTAATTGGACGTACTCAATCACATCAACGGGAAATTTTCTTCAAAAAAGTTGTCAAAGGCAATGTCAAAACACAAATATACTCTTCTAAAAGTTTTAACCAATATCCTCCTACTAAAAAACACATTTTATTTTTACACGCACAGTGGCTGTGACACGTCTTCCGTTCTATTTAGAAAAGGAAAAAAAAAAGTGTTACTAGAACTTTGGAGAAAATTCCCAATTTGGATAAACTGGTAGAAGTATTTCAACAAGAAAACATTATTTGAAAATGGAGTTCGCATCTTGATTCTTGTTGGCATTATATAATGCTCCAAAATCTGAGGACGATATTGGTCATTTCCGCTACACGCAATTCATCAAATTAACGAAACTAAATAAACCTGTACAATTGTCAACACTTCCACCAACAAGTGTAGCAGCTAGTCAACATATAATATAAATCGTGTCTACTACTCTACTACCAGATTGAAACGTGGTTAAGGAAGGACTTGGAACCTCAAGAATGGGGCTGGATGCTTGAAAATGAAATTCTGGAGCCCATAAAAACGTTAATACCTCCAGCATCAGCCGAACTACTAAACGTGCCTCAACGCTTCACTATATCCAAGTGATCCCGATGAAGAAAGCACATAATATGAGCCAGAAATTCTGGAAGGTTTGGAGATGAATATGGCCGATGATGAGGATGATGACAATGAACTGAACATTTTGGAGCGACAACAAGGAGAAGACGACGAAGAAGAAGAAGATAATTAGCTTCCTTTTACAATTTTATTATAATTAAAATCAAGATGCCATATTTAATGATAAATAAAGATATGTGTTAAATATATTCCCTTACTGTCTTTCGAATATGAAATATAATTAAAATAAATAATCCAGAATCAATAATATACTATAGTAAAATAGTTGAATATGAATAATTACCTATATCCTAATAATTTAATTACTTATTTTAATTAAATATAAATAATTAATAATTAGTTCATAAATAATGGGCATTATTTAATAATTATAATTGTTAAGTAAATAATTGACTTCATACAACGAACTGATAACCGTAACTCACTCTTGACCTTGCATTAGGTCATTTATGACTGTACGCGGCGCACTCTTCGCGCTCTACCCCAAAAACGGTTGGTCGAATGAAAAAAGTTTGAACAAATATTGTAGACAATTTTATAGTCTACAACTTTCATAATAACTGCAAATCTCATTTAAGCAATAGTAAGGCAGATATTCGCAAAAAACCGATTTTTATGACCTTTGACCTTCAATATTTTAAGACGCCCGCCGGCACGATAGCATTTGTGACTTTTGAGACAACATTTAGAATGACAAAACAAAGGTTCATACAAATTCACAGCTTATTAATTATCTTTCATTCCGAGGTTGGCCTCCTTTTTTATCTAATATGACTGGGCTATGTAACTTCAATCATACTTTGTACTCACAATTGTCCCACGAAAAAGCTATGAAAAGATGCATGAAATTAATATGTCAAAAATACCCTAATACATATATTGTTTACCTAGCGTTTGCCAAGAGTTTTATTTTTTTCGCTATAGAAACATTGAATCAAAACAAAATACTTTTCTGAAATTTGTTCTTTATACGTGGCAAATTTCATGGCCATTACCGCACGAATGGACTCAATAATAATGCATCTAGCATCGTGAATAGGATCAATAATGGATTAGAACCCTACTTGAAAAAAGGCGCTATCTAGTCTATGTTGGAAGGATAATAATGACATTGGGTGATTTTTTTTAAATTGCGATGTCTAGTGAAAAAGAATAAATTGATCTGAAACCAATAAAATTATTCACAGTTATTATATTCTTTAAAACAAAACAGAATCAGAAAATACAGAACGGTTTCCTTCTAATGGCTATCCGAAGCTACGGATTGCATTTCAATAATATTAATTGATGAAAACTGGTTGGACCGTGGAGGCCAAGGAACATCACAGATGGAAATATAAATTCCTGAGATTCCTTTGGAATTCTGGCCAGTATCAATCACGATTAGCCGGCTGTGGAACCAACAAGTACCTGTCAAGTTGTACACGAAGACACTTCCTAAAACAGGCACGAGCCCCGACAATCCTGTAAAAATTCCGAAACGGAAGGCGGAGGTAGATTTCCCTGTGAAAGCGTTGTAATCTAGCTTACCTCTTGCCATGAATAAATGCAGAAATTACTATTTTTGAAACATACATAAATTGAAAATAGTAATCACTATACTAATATTTTCTATTTATCTATGTTTCAAAAATTTGTTAGGTTAGCCACCTTAAAGGCAAAGAATTTATTGTTGGTCATTTTTTCTTTATCTTAAAATCAGAAATTACTAGTTATGACCTAGTATAAAAAATACCCAGAAATAAAACTCACCTTCGATACCAGCAAGTACCAGTCAAGTTGCGTCCTAGCATACAAGAACCGAAAAGACCCAGCAACCCTGTCAGAATTTTCAAACAAGAGGCAGAAGGTTCGTCGGGAGCGTTGTGACCTAGCTAAGATCTTGCCTCAGAAAACTGCGACAATAACAAGAAATCGGTTGACACAAAAAAATGAACAAAGCCACGGGAAATGACGAAGAACTGCGATACCAGAAGGTTCCGGTCAAGTTTCGCCCTACAACACTTGAGAGCAATGTGACCTATAGTCCGTTCACGAAAGGTTGAGCCGTCGGTTGGCCATGACAATTTGGCATATTCCACTGTGTATATTAAAATGTTAGGTTATGTTTGTTATTTTCTTGTCATATTGATACGCAATGTTGTCAATATTACAAGAAAGATTATAAATCGCGGATTTCTTACAATGTAAATTCACATCTGAAAATTGACTAATTGGAGTATTCGAGAATTATCAATCAATAGAAGTGCGAATGAACAGAATCAAGTCAATTGAAGAAAAAGTTCTGAAGCAAACATTATGTGTAAAATGAAAACATTGTACCTATATATTAATGCTCAAAACGAATCAAGATATATCTAGAGTAATAAATGTGGATGCTTTGCTTGAAGTGCAACCCACATCTTCATAACATCTTCTAGAAAATCAGTTATATTTATGATTGTTGATGATGTGTAAATATGGACTTGAGAATATCCTATGGATGAGGAGCTTGAAAGAATTAATTTGTATTAATTTATCCTCCCGAACCCAGAGTTTTTCAATTTACACTTTATCGAGGATTTGATGAATTAACTCATCTATACAGTAATGATACCTGTAAATGCAAAAGTGCTTTGAGCTCAAAATAATGTTAAATTTCATATCTTCAATAGTTCAATAAAAATCATGTTCAATAATATCTGACAATGAAGTTATTGACTAATATTAATTGAGTTGAACTAAAATCAATAGTTTACAATGAAGTAGGTACCTACCTAATGTTGAAAAATATTAAATCCAAGGTAACAATAAAAAAATTCAAATAGATCATATGCAATTGTTTATAATTGAAGAAGTTTTCGATTTACAATTTAACAAGTGTTTAGTTAATTTACTCAATATAGTTATGATGCTCTTAAATGAAGAAGAAGAACTTTGAGTTGAATCCTTTATTATATCAACAATTATTTCTATCAATATTTATAAAATATTTCATGTAACATTCGTATTCGTAACTTCAGGTAATAGAATTGCAATTGTAAAGAATTATAACAGGAAATAAAAAACAACAGAGCTATCAATCAACACTATCCATATACAATACAATGAATCAAGGTAGAATTAAATTATTAATGCATTTGAACAGAAATATTGGAAAAGAATTGGAGAAAATATACGATCGAAATTTGTACTGGATATAAGGATTTGAACAATTCAAGTGAAAATCTACCCAAATGTAAGAAAAAATAATAATTATTATCATAAAACTCCGAAATTTTGTTGTCCATGCTGCCATATCATGAATTCTTTTTCATCTTCTTCTCCACTAATCTTCTGATTATAGGTAGCAATGTTCATATGGAGGTATATAGATTATTTACCACCAAATTCAAAGTTTCAAAATCCAGTTATGTTGCATAAAACAATAAAATTGCTTACATATTTCACCATCTTCAATTGCAGTAACAACCTAGACAGAGAGAGAAATTAAATTTATTGATGTTGCAATCAAATGGTTATCGACCACAGCAACGACCTACAATTCAGAAAGTATTCATTAATGAAAGTATGATTCCAAGTTCATTGTTTTACAAGTAAATATAGTATTCACAATAATGAATTATTACTTTGCAGGATAAGGACAGAGCAAAATTATCAATTCTCAAAATTCATTCAGCGACAAGATGTACAAATCCATCCAATACTCATCATCAATCATATATTATAACACATCTATTTAATGGATTTAATCTCAAACCTCTAATTTGTAGGTGCCTGATGAAGCAGACGAGAGCTTGTGAAACGCTGTTGAATATATTCTGAGAATTCGTAATTCTTTGTCCATATCCAGCAAAATAACTGATTATTCTGGACACTAATACTAAGAACATAAAAGTATTATCATTTGGGATATTTCCATCATCAATAACTCCTCATCAACGCCCATATAAAATCTTTGATAAAGCTGGAATTAGTTGATTAACAACCCAATTTTGAAAAATTTCACTTGTCATGGTCTTGTGATTAGATTTAGATTAGATTAGAGGAGGGGCGACAGATCAAAACCGACCTTGCGAGCACCTTGACCTTAAGATCTATTGTGCATCCCCGCGCTGTTTACCAGTCCGGCAGCAAAGTCTCAAGGAACTTCACCACCTTTCTGGGGGCCACATCCATTACTTGTTCAGGCTTTAGGAACCTGGAGCCAAGATGCCGTAACCGTTTCTGGTGAACAGCTTCACACTCACATAGCAGGTGTCTAGCTGTCTCGGTGGCTTCTTGACAGAAGCGACATGTACTATCGGGCGCCTTTCCCATGTTTTTTAAGTGATACCTCACAGGACAGTGCCCAGTGAGAGCGCCCGTCAGTTTCCTCAGTTCCAATTTGCTGAGTGAGAGGACTTTCTTGGTCCAGCTCGTCGAGTGAGAGAGAAGTGACTTAGCTTGCCTTTGACCATTGGTCGTACGCCAGGACATAAGCTTCCTCTTTTGTTCCCAGTCCTTAATAGCCATTGCCTGATGACTGGCTGGGAAGCCGCAAAACGGTTCTGGTCCAGTGAAGGGGGTTGTCCCTCCTTCCCTGGCCAGTCGGTCTGCCGCTTCATTGCCGTGAATCCCGGAGTGACCAGGCACCCAGATGAGATTGACCTGGTTCTTTTCTCCGAGTAGGTTAAGTGACGTTTTGCATTCCAAGACCAACTTTGACTTCACTTGTGGAGAGTCAAGCGCTAGCAGGGCTGCTCTGCTATCAGATGCTATATATATTTCCTTTCTTTGGTAGTTGCGTTCCGCACAGAGCGTAACGCACTCCCTTATAGCAAGTGTCTCTGCCTGAAAAACCGAAGGACAGAGACCCATTGGTATGGCTAATTGGATTGAGTGACCGTAAACACCGGCTCCGACTCGTCCGTCTTCAGTTTTCGAGCCATCAGTATAAAATACCGTAGACCCTCTGGGGAAAACTAATTCTTTATTAGCCCATTGGTCACGACTTGGGAATGTCGTGGTAAAGTTTTTCTGAAACTCGTGTCTCAAGGGGAGGTTGTCTGTGACTACATCCTGAAGCTTCTTACACTCATTTAGAATGCGGAGGTGCCCTGAGTAGTCACCAATTTTCAGCTCCCGCTCCCTTGCTACTCGGAGAGCCCATCTGGCCGCCTCGCTTTCCAGAAAAATCTCTAGAGGAGGCAGGTCCAGGATGACTTGCATGGCAGCAGTTGGGCAGGAGCGAGATGCGCCTGTTACGGATAGACACGCTGTTCTTTGTAGTTTTCCTAGGGCTAGTTGTCCCGAAACTAGTTTTGCTCTTGGCCACCAAATGAGAGCCGCGTAGCTCACAATTGGCCGAACAATGGATTTGTAAATCCAATTCGTTAGTTCAGGTTTTAATCCCCACGTACCTCCGACCATCCTCTGGCATATGAAGAGAGCTCTCTGGCCCTTACTGATCACAGCTTCGAGGTGTAGACTCCAGGAGAGTTTTTGGTCGAAGATCACACCAAGATATTTGGTGTGGTTCGTTGGGGATAGGGTGGTCCCGTTCATAGTAATTGTTTTAAGAGAGAGTTTTTTCCTCTTGGTGAATGGCAGTAATATCGTCTTTTTGGGATTTATATTGAGACCTTCTCGGAGACACCACTCGTGAGTTAAGGTTAGGGCAGTTTGCATTCGATCACTAATTGTGTCGTCATGCTTACCCCGAACCATTATCACAAGGTCATCTGCATAACCGCAGATCTCAAAACCCGCACTTGTAAGTGTTTTAAGAAGATCGTCAACGACCAGTGACCACAAGAGTGGCGATAAGCATCCCCCTTGTGGGCATCCGTCTCCGGGCGTCGCAGTAATTGAAGCTGCACCCAGTTGCATATTGATTATCCGGCTGTTCAGCGAAGCCATAATCCAAGCAACCGTTGCCGGCTCCACTCCTCTCTTGACCAGCGCACGGTGTATGGACTGCCTTGGCGTATTCGAGAACGCGCCTTCTATGTCAATAAAAGCGCAAAGAGCAACCTCTTTGAACTCTAAGGCTTTCTTCAGTTTCCTGGTGAGGCTATGGAGAGCTGAAATCGTTGATTTCCCTGCTTGATATGCATACTGATCTTTGTGTAGAGGAAACTTAGAAAGTAAGCCCGCTCTAATATCTTGATCAATTATCTTCTCCATCGCTTTCAAGAGAAAGGAGGATAGGCTGATAAGGCGGAATGATTTTGCATCAGTCCCTGGCCGTTTACCAGCCTTAGGAATGAGGCTCACTCTCACGTCCCGCCAGCATTCAGGGATGTATCCTCAGGTGAAGAGGTCCACGAGGTCCGGGAGTATGACCTGCAGTTCCCTCTGAAGCAGTACCGGGTAGATGCCATCCCCGCCTGGAGATTTATAAGGTTTGAAGGACTCGATTGCCCATCGAACCCTCTCTTTTGTAAAGAGTTTGGCGGCAATCTTTCTGGCTCCTCGTCTGGGTGCCGAGACATCCTGATTCGGTTTATTGCCCAGAAAGATTCGGGAGCCTGGAAAGTGAGTCTCTAGCATGAGTGACAACGTCTCGTCATCTGTGCCAGTCATCTCACCATCCATTCCCCTTAGCTGCCCTAGACCATTACTATGGTCTTTTGATAAGACCTTATGTAGTCTGGCGGCATTTGGCGTGTCCTCAATGCTCTGACAAAAGGTACGCCACGACTTCCGCTTGGCATTACGCAGTTCTTTACTATATTCAGTCGTTGCCGCTCTATAAGCAGTCTTGTCTTCCAGCGTCCTAGATTTAGACCATTTATTATATAGTGTGCGGGCTTTCTTACGTAGCTTTGCGAGGTTGGAGTTCCACCAGGGCACGTCCCTACTGGATGTCGACCGTTTGAGCGGACAGCTATCCTCATAAGCCGTTAAAATCCGGCTTCGGAGGTGCTCCGCAGCCAGGTCAATGCCATCCACAGAGTCCATGCCCCTGACCCCCGAAAGCTCCCCGCTGCCCTCCAGCAGACAGCGGTAACGCTCCCAGTTGGTCCTTCTAGGATTCCTTTTAGGTTCCTGTATTATCGGCTCAATGTCGATGTCGAACCGGATTTGTCTGCGGTCAGATAGGGAAGCCTCATCTGAGACATGCCAGTTCGAAATTTTGTGATGTAGGGCTGGGCTAATAAGGGTAAGGTCCAGTACCTCTTCCCTGATTGCATTGCGGAATGTAGGTTCACTACCCCGATTTGCTACTCCCACCCCTTCAGTCATAAGAAAATCAAGTAAATTCTCACCTCTTCTGTTGATATTAGAGCTCGCCCAGACTGTGTGGTGTGCGTTGCTATCACATCCGATGATGAATTGCATGTTCATCTTTTTGCAGTAGTTCACCAAATTGGCCACCTCCTCGGGTGGGGATGCTTCCTCCTCATGGTGGTAACTTGAAGCTATGACCACTTTGACGTTACCTCCGGGAAGACGGACATCCATAACTACTGCTGCAATGTCGCGTTGTATAAATCTGGAGAGAGGCAGATATTGTCTTGTGATAGTCACGGTCATTATATTTTGAATCTAACATCAAGTCACATCCTTCCAAAAACCCAAAATTACTTCCTGCAAGCAACACCGTGAATCGCTTGCCTTCATTTTTTAATGTCGATGGATTCGACTTCATATCAGATTCGTGGGTCCATCGACGAATAGATGAACCTGATATTTCTACAGATTTAAATTGTAAAAATTTTCGCAGGAAAGTAATTCTGGGTGCAACAACATGCTTCTGTTCACATAAAATTTTGCGTTCATTAACTTTTTTGTATTTATACCCCATTGACTTTATAATTTTGAACAGTTTTGTACGTCCTTCGTTATACTCCAAATGTTCCCTAGCATAAGTCAGTAGTGCGTTGATCGAAAAGTATTCATTTTTCAAATTGAAATTCCAAATTTGTCGTTGCAGATCTTTTCTAAATATAAAATCGTCTACTGTGGATGTCTTCTTGGGTCTTCCAATAGAACGAAACTCTTTGTCATCATCTTCATTAATAACTCTTCTAATTGAAGTCATGTGCATCTAAAATACAATTTCTATTAATATAAAATATCTCATATTCTTCTAACTTACGTTGAAAATGTTCGCAACTTTCGTTATGATCGTCGATTCCAATATGTGTGAGTGTGAAGCATAAGCTGTTTTTAATTCCAAATAACACCGCTTCACACACTGCCTCATTTCAACGAAAATTCTTCCTGGCATTTTGATTATAGAATTAGAATGTTTAACTGCGGCAAATTGTTATATAAGATTATAAGAATAATAAACAATAGTGTAACCTCACTTTGTTTTACTGCGAACCAGAGTTCTCGTCGGACGAGGCCGGTTACATTCGGCAACGTTGAATTTATTTTACGCTGTGACAGCAAATACTGCCAACTTCAGATAATTAAAAAACGCCTACTATGTGCTCAACCTTTCGTGAACGGACTATAGCCAATCTCTTGCTGTAGACAACTTCAAATGATCGAGAACCGGTATTTTCAAGTCTTCGGCATTCTTGGTGTTAATCTGCCTACAGACGATCAACTTAGTTGAAGACTATGTTGTCAACTAGGTTGTAAACCAAATGAAAGTGAAAATAGCGGTTGTCAACCAAGTTGAAAACATCATTTCAGCGGTGGTTTCCGTCGAGTGAACTAGTCGGCTGATTCGGAGAAATTAACGAAACATGGAGAGAGATCTTTCGTTATATGTTCACGGAGAAAAATGTTTACTGTTGGGCAATAAAAATTTACCGTTGCTGAATGAAAACTTTAACTAAATAGCGGACACATAAACAGTTTCATTATCATGAATAAAACTATTGTTCTGAAAGCGATCATTCATTATAAATAGTAAAAACCATTAAGAAAAGTTGATTAGTTACAGATGACTGGATTTATTAACCATATCAGGATATATTCACTTGCAGTACGAAGTTTAGTTTAGTTTTAGCATTGTGTTAGACATGAGACCAATAAATCTTCGTTTCTTTGGTCTCCATATCTTTGTAGGAGCACTCTCCTAATTTCACCCCAATTAAGAGCGTTTTGGAAAGCAACGAAATCTCTTGCTTCACCTTTAATTTTTGACCTTATAGAAAAATTAACAGCATACGTTAATCTGGTGTTAATTTTCCTTCGAGATATGAAACTAAATTATCTATTTCATCAATAAAATTGACAGGTTGTCACCTGGGGAGTATTCCGGAAGAGAATTTAAAAGTAATTGAATGTCTTGCCTAGACATCTGCTCAACTGCATTTGAGTTGGAAGAAGTTTGACTATTGTTCATTTCGGCTATATTCCGTTTGGGGTATGGGCGTCGGGCGAAATCTACTTTGTTTAATTGATTGGTTTAAAAAATTTTCTGCTATAACTAGAGTTTCTCTATCTTCAGCAACTATTTCCAATTCTTTTTGAGAATTATCTGTCATTGAAACTTATAAAAAAGGTTAAAAACGATGGATTGATGGACTTACAGCACCAAGATTTGCATCCTAAAGTGAGCAGGTCCTTCTTCTCTGTTGAAGTGGGTAGAATGGACTTCCTTGCTTCCTTCTGGTCGAAAGTCGATGATGATGGTGGTTGATATCGCACTAAGAGTTGAAACTCAACGGGCGTTCCTCGGCGACGGTAATTTCAGTTAATTCCAACTGAAATCCCGTTGCGATATCCTGTTCGCAGCGCCAATTATGTTTTCCGCACTTAAAGTCTGATTTTTTAAAAGAATTTATTTCTAATTCGGATTAACAATTTCAACACTAATGATAAAGAATTATTAATCCTATACAGATTAAGTTTGGAAAGGTGAATTACAAATACAAGTGACTGTAAGAAGTCTAATTCGTAACTGATTGAATTGTTCATAAAGATCTAGAAAGTAAATGTTTTCTGTAGAATTGCACTTTTGCACAATAGCGTCTATTCCAGGAAGATGCTTCCTCGCCGTTGCATTCCTAGTAGGTGTCGGTTCCTTAACTATATGTACACGAGACCATGGTTTCTTAGTATTTTGCCAGGGAATCAAAATTGACCTATTTGGGGTTTCTCTGAATGTACTGCATATTTTGCAAGCTGCGCATAGTTTACAAATGTCCTCATCAATATAAGGCCAATAAACATACGATCTAGCTAAAGATTTGCATTTGTTCACCCCCAAATGCGTAGTGTGAATTTCATCAAGTATCGCCTTACGTAAACATTCCGGAATAATAACGCGATAACCCCAAAGAATACATCCATTTTCAATATGTATTTGATCTCTTTTTCGCCAGAAAGGTAATAATTTGGTATCATCAACCATATTTGGCCATCCATGTAAACAAAAACCGAACACTCTATCAAAATTGAATCAAATTTAGTTTTTCTGGCAATTTCTTTAGAATTAATTGGCAAATCTTCTTGTATATAGTATAAATACCCAATTTCCTTTTCGGTATCTTTTTCTACTGTTAATTTCACCGGCAGTCGCGATAGAGCATCAGCAATTGAGTTTTCTTTCGAATTTATAAGTTTAATTTTATAATTATATGCCGACAATATAACACTCCAGTCTGCAGTCTACTAGCTGCGAAAATTGGAATACCCTTTTTATCCCCAAAAATAGAAATAAGAGGCTTATGATCGGTGAGTAAAGTAAATTGACGACTATAAATATATTGGTGAAATTTTTTTATTCCAAAAATTATAGAAAGTGCCTCTTTGTCAATTTGACTATATTTACTCTCAGATGGAGATAAGGTTCTTGATGAAAAAGTTATCGGTTTAGTTTCACCACTTGGTAAAGTATGAGAAAGCACTGCCCCTATACCATATGAACTGGCATCTGTTGCAAGTACTAAGGGTTGTTCAGAATTATAATGGATTAGCACGCGAGATGAAACTAATTATTCTTTAATATTATCAGAAGCTAACTGTTGACCACTTCACCATATAAATTGTTTATCCTTTTTCAATAATTTATATAAAGGATTCAGTCTATGAGAAATATTAGGAATGAACCTGGCATAATAATTCACTAAGCCTAAAAACGATTTTAACTCAGTTTTATTCTTTGGATTTCTTACATCGCGAATGGCTTCAATTTTCTTTGGGGAAGTATGGATTCCTTCATTGTCGATTATATACCCCAAATATTCAATTTTCTCTTGAAAGAAACTACATTCTTCCAATTTAACTTTTGATCCGAATTCATTTAGTTTTGAAAAAACTAACAAAAGTCAAAAAGTCAAAAAATCATACAAAAATATGTAAACACCTTCAATACCTCTGAAAAGATTTTCAACACGTTTCTGAAAAATTCCTGGACTTGATGAAATACCATAAGCTAAACGCGTGAATTGAAATAACTCCATGTGAGTGTGAGGCTACGTTCAGATGATGAGCGCTCAACGCGCATTTTGCTAACGCGCGCTTACAACTGCATGTATTTTGAACGCCCATCATCTGAACGTTGAGCGCTCATCATCTGAACGTACCCTTAATCGTTGCCAATTCTTTCGACTCATCGTCTAATTCAAATTGAGCATAAGCTTGAGCGAAATCCAACTTACTAAAATATTTATGGTGTTTCAGAGAAGCTTACAAGTCCTCAATTTCTGGTATAGGATATTTTTCTACTTGAAGATTCGGATTCAGCGTGACTTTAAAATCGCCACATATTCGTATAGCTCCGTTTTTCTTCAAAACTGGCACTATCGGAGTAGCCCATTCGCTGAACTGTACCCTCCGTAAAATACCTTGTTCGACTAAGGAATTCAACTCATCTTCGACTTTGGTTTTGAGTGCGAACGGCAAAGTCCTCGGTTTGCAATAAACCGGCTTCACATTAGGTTTTAAATAAAGCTTAACTTTACCCCCATTAAAAAGTCCTAACTGATTGTCGAATACTTTAGGAAATTTTTTCCTTAAAAATTTGGCGGTATCATTTATTTTGAAAATTTTATCAATTTTATTTATATTCAAAATTTTCACGATGGGTATACTTAAATATTTCAACCAATCACGTCCAAGTAATGGAGGACCACCCCCAGGAATGACAAATAATTTCAAATTTGATTTACTGTGTCCATGGATTTCCACATTCACATTCAAATACCCCAGAGAATTTATTTCTGTTCCGATGTATGATTTGAATTTTTAAGAAGTGCCTGACAATTCATACATGTGAATTTAGATACGTAATCTGTTTCAGAAATTGTAGAAATAGCTGATCCGGTATCAATGTTCATCTGGATCAATTTAGAATTTATCAATGCATTTAATTTGAAAGGATTACTAAATTTATCATTGATATTAAACATTCAGATAAATTATCCTCAATTATATCTTGAGAAACATCAACAACCTGTTGTTGGGGCGTTTCCATAGTTTTCTCAATTGTATGTATTTGTTTACCATTTTATAATATATTAATTCAGCTCACATATGACACCACATGTTTTTACATTTTATTCTCTCGACAGTTCAGTTCGAATTCGACGCCGCTTAGAACACGTTATAGAATTTCACTTAGCATTTTAGTTTTTCATACGTGAAAATTGCTGCATCATAGTGAATCCGCAGTGATTACTGTGCACCTTGGTGTTTAGTGCATCAAAGTTATAGTTCAACCCTCATTCAGTCATAGTTCAACCCGCTACATCAGGATTATAGCTACACCCGCATTTTTATTCTACCCAAGGAAGGTCGGGATTACCATCTTCATCCCGAGCATACAGTGGTAGTGCTGTTCAGGTTAAAATTCATCTTATTTATCCTATTTTTACCTTCACCCTTCCTATTTTATTCCCGTTAATCGAAGGTGAATTAGGCAATACAACACCTGGAATTAGCTTAAACTCCACAAAATTTAGTAAGTTCATTAATTATTACAGTCCACTTTTTAGCATTCATAGCATTTGCCCTTTGTAAGTGTAAATTATTTAATAATTGACCAAAGGCCGTACCACCTGTTGAATTTAACAGATGATTTCGACGTCTTCAATTTACACACTGAACTCACGTGACCTGATTTACCGCACTTATGACACTGCGCATTTTTAAAATAATAGGTTTGTTCCAACTCAAGAATTGACCGTACAATGATCGTCAGGATTCTGCGCAATAGATAAAAATGTGTTCCAACTGAAAATGTATCGTTTGAGAACGGTTTCGTTTTTGTTCCATCCTGCTTCGGGACCGTGAGTGGAACGGTTTTGTGATCGTCATTTCGATCCCTGGTCTGGAGCAAGTACTGTTTGAACGGTTCTTGTACGGTCAAAGTTTAGACATGCGCATAAGATCGATTACTAACAGTTTCGTGACCGTCAAATTACCGTACAAACATCAGCTGTTGGAACAAACCTAGTACTTTTCGGACAGGTGGTTCGCTTTTCCACAATGGCTCCAACTGCGTGATTTTTGTCGTGACTCCCGTTGTGAAGAAGAAGGGTCCCTGGTTTGATTTTTTTTATCGTATTCATAGCAATTCCCTCTATCAATCCAGAATTTTTCTCTGCAGTTTCCATGCTAACGGCTATATTCATGTCTAATTTATATGTGAGACTAGTTTCAGTGAAAAGTCGTTGACGAATAACTTCACTTCTTAGACCGAAAACTAACTGATCTCTTAGGTTAGTTTCCAGTGAATTGCCGAAATTACAAAATTTTGATAAGTTTCTTAAACTTGCCATGTACTCTGGAACTGACTCCTGAATTTGTTGCTTTCTTTGTCTGAATTTGTATCTTTCTGCAATTTCAGATGGTTTAGGTTCCAAATGTTCTTGCATGACTTTCACTGAATCTTCGAAAGTCTTATTTTCTGGCGACTCTGGAGCGCAAAGATCGGTCAGTAATTCGAATGCTTCGTCTCCCATGACTGTGATGAGAATTGCTGTTTTAAGTTACGCCGTTTTATCCGCCTTGAAATACTGTTTGCTACGAGTAATGTACGTATTCCAGTTTTTCTCGGAAACTTTGAATTCTTCGATTTTTCCGAAAGACATGATTTAAAAATTATTATTATAATTTAATTTCACGAATTTAACCTAGTTTTCATTTTTTATCCTCGTCGACACTGTGATAACTTCGAGTAAACCATACGAGATTTGAATTAACACTGATTTATTCATTCAATAACAATACATTAACATAAAATAATGCGTCTCTTATCATAAGTACGAGTATATACAGGTCGGACAATATAACAATTAGCAGTGGTACCTGAACAAATCAACGATTTATCATAAGCATAAATCACAGTATTATTTGGTACATTTATTAAATCATTGGTGTAGATTATTATTATTATAACCATCCATAACTTTCTACCCGAATTTTTAGATTTGGGATGGAAAAACGAAAAAGCGCTCGGACAGATCATATTATGTTGAAAGGGGTTTGATATCACTACCCCTCTAGACGCAACAGCTCTCACATTTTAATAGGAAAAGGGGTCGAGCAGCACCTTGCTTGGATGCTAATTCAATTTCCTGCATGAGTGTATTTTTTTCATCGCTTTATGATTATTTTACAGAGTGACTCAGTAATCCATCGAAGTTCACAGGCCGAATTTGGATCATTGAGATGGAAAAAACGCTCGGATGGTGTAGAATCAGGTGCTGATTCTAGGGTAGTTTGTATGGGGATGGAGAAAAAAGGTGGAGATTTCACTGTCAACCGTTTATTGAACTAGCTAACTGCGGTCTCATCTGATTAGCAGTTGTTGTGGTTTATATATCACAATTAATAAAATTTGTAAACAATATAGTCGTTCTCTACTACTACTGATAATGTTTCACCGTCGCGACCTTGCTTGCCTGCACATTCTTTATTTCGTTTATTTGTTGCAAGGCCAGACGCTGTTACAATGAAAATAGTCTGATTAAACTAACCTTCTAATATTACGATATTTTTCAACTATTACGGATCCACACGTGTGGTCCACATATTAGATTACATATATTATGATTATGACGAAATGTTCCTTGAATGAATTGGGTTTTTTGTTAAGTCCATTTTTTGACTTAACATATTGCCGCGACTAAAAATGGATAAGTATCATGAGGTGTCCTCGGAGTGAGATGTCCGCAGCGTCCGTACCATGTCTGCGTAAATCGGGTGTTCCTTGTTGCTGGAGTGACCGGCGTTGTCAATCAGTCTGCTCTGATTCAGTGGCTGCATCTCCACTGCGTTCTCCGTTTGCTGTTTCTTGCTTGATGCGCTGAATGGAAACCTTTTAGTTTGCCATAGATAGTAGCCCAATGCTAGTGACCCCAGTATTATAATGGTTGTGACGCTGCTTGACGATATCCCATGGGCCAGGTGCCGCCATCGTTCGTTACTCATGTGTTGTGATAGGTCAGCTTCCAATCCACGGAGATGGTGAAGAACGTCCGATGTCTCTATTTTGTTGTCATCTATTTCTATGCTTTCTTTGATACGGTTCAGGGAGTGCTCTTCAGTCAACCTCGGATTGTGTTCTTTGTTGAATGATTCAAAGAGCTGAATCTCATCTCGCTGGCTACCCTGCAGTATTGTTCCTCTGGTTTCGATGTAGCAGTTTGAGCTTGTCTTTATTATTCCTGTGTTTAGCAGTGTCTCCTCCCTCCTTTTGCCGTTGCACATCACCGCGATCCGGACTTGTTTATTGGTCACGAACATCCAGCTGTTAGCCGTGCTCAATTTTTTCCACATAACCTCGGGGATTTCTGCTGTTCTATACTCACAGCTTTTATTGTCGTTCCGATATATTAGGTTCAACACACAGTCAGGGGAGGTTTCCATATTTTTGACCACTGATGGATTGTAGATGTAGTTGAAGTTGTCTATTTTTACACCCTGTGTAAACTGTTGATGGTCTAACTCAAAATATTTTTGCGTATTATAGTCCGTTGCTATTAGTGGTCTTGTGATTTGTATGCTGGTAAATGTTGCATTATGGATTTCATCGGTACTGCGGTGGCCTTTATTACGTTGAATTTGATTCTGTCTATGATGTAGAAGTGTGCCCATACTTCTATGTTTTCTTGATTGTGTTCAATTTCCATTGCTCGAAGTGGTTGTCTCAAAACTGTACTGGTGCTTGGTAGTTTGTGGATAACATTGCTAAGAATGTGGTGCAGCTCTCCTGGTTTCAGGAAGTGAGAAATGTGTCCCTGATTGAAACAAACCTCCGTTAAACTCTGATACTTCTTGTCTAGTACTTCGAAGTAGTTTTTCGCCAATTGGAATGAATTTAATATGTGAATGTTCAGACGATTTGGTTCTACTGCCGTCAGCCATCCTCTCATTTTTTCAACGCTTCGAAGACCTTGATCTACCTGCTGCCTGAACTTTTCCAATTTCACACTAATTTTTGTTTCATAGTGTTCCATGTCTGCCAAACTGGATGCCATTTTTTATTTTGCTGGTTCGTCATATCAATCAATTTTTCCTGATTTTCCCTTAGCTCGTCCAAATTATGGTACACCTCGTCATTTACTCCAAAAACGGAAGTCATGAATTCTCCAAATAGACCCCGTTTCATTCGGTATTTTCCTATGTTGAGGATGTGGTCTATTTTGGTGATTAGTTCCTCTTTAATCTCCCTAACATGGTGAGCTAATTCATCGCACTGAACTTCCTGGGATCTTTCCTTGGCGCTTATGCATAAGTGTAGAAATTGCTGTGTCGTTTTGTTTACGTGTTCTTTGTCCAGTTGTAATTGTGCTATCGGAATTTTTATTCCCAGTTTATAGTCGCCATTTTCTTTGTATGCTTGTCCGATGTGTTCCACATATATTCCTGGTTGTAGGACCTTCGTTGTATGATTGGCTTGTACGGATTCTATTGTTGTGGTACTTAGTACCATAATACATATTAACGCTGTGAGTATTTTGTTTCCGGGTGGTTTCCTTTTGATTCCTGATTGGTAGGTGGTTTGACTGGTTTCTGGATCGGATCGGTGGACTGGCAGTTTACATATCTTCGTTAACGGTCTTTGAATGTTTTATGATTACTCATTTGGACGGTGACTACTCTTATCAATCCATCTTGACCCGGGTGTACATCGACTACCTTAGCTAGAGGCCAGTTGTTTGGGTCAATATTGTCTTGTTTGACTATAACCACGTCCCCTTTTCCAATATCTTGAGTGGATTGGTGCCACTTTGTTCGGTGTTGAAGTCGTGACAAGTATTCTGAGCTCCACTGTTTCCAGAAATCTCTTTTTAATTTCTGTAACAATTTCCATCTGTTTGCTAATGTTTGTGGTTCGGTTTCTGGCTCCGGCCATTGTGTTAATGCCTGTCCTATTAGAAAGTGTCCCGGTGTTAATACGTACTGTTATGGAAATTGATATGAATTTATAATTTTAATAGTTTGTAAGTAGGCAGGATAAAAAAAATTAAGATGTGTTACTATGGAAAATGTATTGTCAGTCAGAAATAAATAAATTGAGAAAAGTCACGAAATTTGCTTCACCAGAATCCACCCTGAAACGAGTCTAATAAATCAATACAAAATAGCTCAAGAGTTTGTTTGGATCGTGTAATTTCGCAAACAATTAAAATATCAAATAAATAAAGAAATAGAAATACTCGATTCCATAACAATTGGCGCCCAACGTGGGGCTAAGATTCAATTTACAAATAAATTTCATATACGGTAAGAAATGGAAACTAGGAGCAAAACCATGATTGGGGAAAAAGGAGATGAAGAAAGCGATAAATTCAACATTTTATTAGCAGAAATAAGAAAAACTAATGAGAATATAAAAAAAATGGATTTGAAAATGGAAGAGAATATAAAAAAAATGGATTTGAAAATGGAAGAGAATATGAAAAAAATGGATTTGAAAATGGAAGAGAATATAAAAGAAATGAATTTGAAAATGGAACAGAATAAAAAGAAATGGAACAGAAAACAAATGAAATGGAAAAAAGAATATTGAAAGATTGGAAAAGAAAATTGATAACACTACAAAGGAATTGAATGACAGAATGACTATGATCGAAAATAAAATGGAAAGAAAATGGATGAAACATTCGAAAGAATGGAAAGGAAATGGAGGAAAGTGAAGAAAGAATGGAAAGGAAAATGGAGGAAAGTGAAGAAAGAATGGAAAAGAAAATGGATGAATTATTTGAAAGAATGGGAGAGAGAAAAGAAAGCACAATACAAAATATTGATGAGGGAAACAAACTCGAGAATAAAATGGAATTAGAAATGAAAGAAATACATGATGAAGTACAATACAATAATAATGATATTAACAAAAAAGTTGCACTAGAAGAAGAGAAAATAGAAAAACAAAATGAAAAATTAGATAACATTGAATCATTCAAAATGAAAATGTTGAAATATTTTTGGGGATCTCCCCAACAGAAGATAATTAAAAATGAATTGTACAGTGGAAAATTTAATGAGTTAAAAGGAACATGCTATCACCGGCTGAAAGAAATAGTCAAGTATCAAGAATTTTTTTTTAGTTAACGTAATTTGAATTTTATCTATCACATATGAAAAGTTATTTAGTTCGAAAATCAATAATATTTATTCCTTTTCATTTAGTCATTCAATGAATAATTATTATTATTTTGGGGAATTTGTTATGGAAATTGATATGAATTTATAATTTTAATAGTTTGTAAGTAGGCAGGATAAAAAAATTAATATGTGTTACTATGGAAAATGTATTGTCAGTCAGAAATAAATAAATTTGAGAAAAGTCACGAAATTTGCTTCACCAGAATCCACCCTGAAACGAGTCTAATAAATCAATACAAAATAGCTCAAGAGTTTGTTTGGATCGTGTAATTTCGCAAACAATAAAAATATCAAATAAATAAAGAAATAGAAATACTCGATTCCATAACAGTACATACCTTTTTCCTCCATCCCTTTTTTTTGTTACTGCACAACGTTGGTGTAGATTTTCCTTATCTTCAGTTTGTTGGCAGGTCGCTTTTGTTAGAGACAAGGGTCGTAAATCCTTGGCTCTGGTTTCGTTTTCTTGGCACGGGCGCTTCTTCTCGGCACTGGCTCTGAGGCACGGGCGCTTCTTCTTGGCACTGGCACTGAATTGAGGATTCCTTGGCACGGGCGCTTCTTCTCGGCACTGGCTCTCAGGCACGGGCGCTTCTTCTTGGCACTGGCACTGAATTGAGGATTCCTTGGCACGGGCGCTTCTTCTCGGCACTGGCTCTGATGGCACGGGCGCTTCTTCTTGGCACTGGCACTGGATCCTGCTTCGACGAACTTCTTGTCCGCTCATCCGGCTCGAAGGACCAAATGTAGAATCAGGTGCTGATTCTAGGGTAGTTTGTATGGGGATGGAGAAAAAAGGTGGAGATTTCACTGTCAACCGTTTATTGAACTAGCTAACTGCGGTCTCATCTGATTAGCAGTTGTTGTGGTTTATATATCACAATTAATAAAATTTGTAAACAATATAGTCGTTCTCTACTACTACTGATAATGTTTCACCGTCGCGACCTTGCTTGCCTGCACATTCTTTATTTCGTTTATTTGTTGCAAGGCCAGACGCTGTTACAATGAAAATAGTCTGATTAAACTAACCTTCTAATATTACGATATTTTTCAACTATTACGGATCCACACGTGTGGTCCACATATTAGATTACATATATTATGATTATGACGAAATGTTCCTTGAATGAATTGGGTTTTTTGTTAAGTCCATTTTTTGACTTAACAGATGGGTCAAAAAATGAATTCGATATCACTACTTCTCTAGCCGTTACCAACAATTATTTTCGAATAAAGATTATAGGTCGAGTAGCCTTGTTGAGGAGGTGAATCAATTACCTGATAAGCGTATTATTTTTTTCTTCGATCGCTTAACTATTAAACAGGATGAAACAGTATTTCAATCCATTAACTGCTACCCCAATGTTAGAACTTCGGGATGAGAAAACGAAAAAACACTTGGACGAGTTAGATGCAGGGCTATGAACGCGTAAATAAGTGAAAAAACTTTCATTTTCTTTAAATTACGGACAATAAAAAAATTAATTGACATAATGATAAATACTTCAATTCAGTAAATGCTCAAAATGACCTCCACCTTCTTCCCCATGCATACAAACAGCAGTTCCTCGATGCAATTCCTCACATTCTTCGGCATTTCGGGTGTTATCAAACGATATTTTACTATGCGCTGGAGTAATTCATGCAAGTTTGCAGCCTCCATCGCTTACATTTTACTTTTCGAATGTCCCCATAAAAAATAATCTAGGGGCGACAGATCAGGGGAACGAGCAGGTCGTTCTATGGCACCCCTCCTTCCAATTCAACGCCCTGGAAATCGTTCATGTAAATAGTGCCTCACGGGCCGCATAATGGGGAGGCGCTTGATCTTGCTGAAATCTCAGTTTGGCTTTTAAATGACGGTGATCGGTCTCCAAAATATCTGTCAACATAGGATCGACATTGATTTCTAAGAGAGTAATTATCACAATTGAGATTGCCGTCTATGAAAAAACGGCCCACAATATTGTCGCTATAAACACCGACCCTAGACATTCAGCTTTTCAGGATATTGAGTATGAATCTCTCCAAATAGCCTTGGGTTGGTTTCAGACCAATATCGACAATACTGACGATTTAAAGATCCATTCGAATAAAAAAAGCATTCATCAGAAAAGCAGACTTTAAAAAGGATTATTACTTATCATATCACCCATTGTTTCGCAAAATTGTAATCGGCGATCGAAGTCAGCTTCGTTCATTTCGTGAAACAAACTCATCTTGTATGGATGGAACTTGTCCCTCTGAAAGTGTTAGGAGAAATCTTTGATACGAGTCAATTTTTGAGCGCTCATTCTACTTAAACGAATGCTATATCGTTTCACCCAAATGTCTATAGTTTTCGAATCCTGAGCCGAAAATGGTCTCAAACTATAGGTTTCTAATCCCTGATGACGAATTCGTGGTCAAATTCAATTATATCCGTGAGGTACAAATCGTAAAGGGTGTTCCGTAGAATATGACCATTAAACATTTTTGTTTCTTAATGTTTCAGATAAAACGAAACCCATCGAAATGAAATGTTGCGGCCATATGCAAGATGCTCATAGTAAGCCTCATGCAGAATTTGGTGCCCATAGTGTGAACAAAATCATAGAAAATTGAATTGGAATTTATAATTCTATAAAAAAATATCCGATTCGGATGAAATTCATTAAATAAATAAAGATTGACACACCTGAATGTTCATGCAGAATTTTGTATTCATAGTGTCAACAGAACCATAGAAAATTCAATTGGAATATTGAAAAAAGAATCTCTTTATTTCCATATAGAATAACCGATTCAAGTGAAATTTATTTTGTGAATCAAAACTGACATACTGAAAGTTCATGAAAAATTTGAGATGATCGCATCATCAGAACCATAGCATTCGATTTTTGGAATTATTTATTTGTCACTTTTAATTTTTTGAATGATTTCCATAATATAATACCAATTGTGCTGAGATTCTGCATTGATATACACTGCTCAACAATTGATAGGGATCACTTACTTGTTCTAAATTTATTTCTAAAATATTCGCTCCAAGATTATAAATTTAGTCAGATATCAGAGTATTTTCAGTTGATAATATGGTTCACTTGAGAAAAGAATGAAAACATGGAAAGTTGGAGAGAAAAAAGACTTGAATAACATAAAAATTTTATGATGAAATCACAAGAAGGCTGAAGTTTCGGTTAAGGTAGTACCTAGTTGGTCCCCCACGAGCTCGTCTCAAGCATTCTACCCTACGAGGCATACTTTCTATCAAACGATTTATAAAATTATTCGTCTAAATATCCCGTAAAGCGTTAGAAAGGTCCTCTAGGTTATTGATCGGTTGTTCTAAGGTTGACAATTGTCTAGACATCTCAGACCAGACATGTTCGATGCAATTCATGTCTTGAGAGCGAGCTGGCCAGTCCATCCTATCAATAGCATGATCCTCAATGCTAGGAGAAATCCCACTTACTCGGCGTCGCGGCTCAATAGATCACTGAGAGTTGCAACAGGAGTTCTTATTTCGAACCAGACTGTAAGACAACGACTACATGTTCGTGGTTTGAGAGCACGTAGGAGGGTACAACATCCCCGTTTGAATAGGGAGCACCGGTATCATCGACGGCAATGGGCTGAGGAGCACCGCAATTGGACACTTGAAGATTGGAGCCGATGTTTATTTACGGATGAGTCTAGATTTCGTTTGGTCAACTCCGATGGCATATTCTTGCTTGGAGGAAAGAGGTCGAAGATATGCAGAACAGTTTATAGTACCGACAACAGCTTTTGTCGGAGGTTCTATATGTGTATGGGGAGGCATTTATTTGAACCAACTCACAGAGTTGGTTGTTCTGCAGAACACCACCATGACCAGCCAGAGATATCACGATATGATTATTGAACCCATAATTGTTCCGTTTGCGGCTGCCGTGGGCAAGAATTTCATTTTTATTGACGATAATGCCCGTCCACACCGTAGTCGTCTGGTTAATGAAGCGCTAGAAACTCATGCTATTGATAGGATGGACTGGCCAGCTCGCTCTTCAGACAAGAATTGCATCGAACATGTCTGGTCTGAGATGGCTAGACAATTGTCAACCTTAGAACAACGATCAATAACATGGAGGACCTAAATCGTTTGATCGAAAGTATGCCTCGTAGGGTAGAATGCTTGAGACGAGCTCGTGGGGGACCAACTAGGTACTAGCTTAACCGAAACTTCAGCCTTCTTGTGGTTTCATCAAAAAAAATGTTTATGTTATTCAAACACAGAATTTTGAGTGTTCCTAATAAAGTCTTTTTTTTCTACAACATTCCATTTTTTCATTCTTTCATTCTTTTCTCAAGTGAACCATATTATCAACTGAAAATACTCTGATATCTGACTAAATTTATAATCTTGGAGCGAATATTTTAGAAATAAATTTAGAACAAGTAAGTGATCGCTATCAATTGTTGAGCAGTGCATTTGGTATCCATCGCAAGTCCCATATAAAATTTTAAGTAAATAGTCTTATCGCTCCCAACAAAGAACGAGCGTTCAAAAGCTCCTGCTCAGGGCTTTTCTTAAATTTTTTTATTGTTGTTCTAAATTCACATTCACATTGATGAAATGTTCTAAACTCTTGTATCCACATCATCATTTCGGACAAAATTAAAATTTTCTTTTTTCAAACTCTGACCAAGTACAGGACGTAAGTGTGACTCACATTATAGTTCTCATTTCTCTCGTTAAACAAAGCAGCATTGTTTTTTCGCACATTCATTATTATTCGCAAAAAAAATTGAAACTATTTTCACTCGATGTGCAGTGGTATAACCCATTTTG
Organism: Propylea japonica; assembly: GCA_013421045.1. Classification (NCBI taxonomy): domain Eukaryota; kingdom Metazoa; phylum Arthropoda; class Insecta; order Coleoptera; family Coccinellidae; genus Propylea; species Propylea japonica. The sequence continues at coordinate 292,599 of CM024246.1, forward strand.
AAAGTCACAAACTGATGTAATTAAAGTCTGAAATAACTAAATGAAATCTCATTTTCAAACAGCTTATTCATCTCAATATCAACAAAATCTGTTATCGCCGCTTTTTTTGCAAATTCGATCGATTACTACGCGTATACCAAACACATGTTGAAAATGCCGAAACCGAGACAAATAGGCCCGTTTACACGAACAGTTTTACCGGCAGTTTGGAGCGTTCGCTCCATTTCTTAACTCCAATCTTGTGCGTGTGAATGCTGGACCATCGTGATTTGTCGATTTGGATGCGGCGTGCCAGATGTGCTGGTTTGTGATTTCAACGTCGTATTCACACTCACACTCCGATCTACCGAAATATGTAGCAGAAGATGCTTATCGTTCTCTCGAATTTTCGCAGTTGGAATGTTTATTTATGTTTATAAACTTGAATTCGGTCATTTTCACACAGTCATTACCCTACAATACACAATGTGGAATAGGGATAATTTAGAATTTTTATAAACATGTACAAAGCTTTCTCCGTGTTATGGAAAATAAAAACTCATGTCATCCATTCTTAAGTAATTTCTGTAGTCCTCTGGATAATTTCTCGGTTTTCCCTTAATAAAGGCATATGACCAAAACGCTCTCTATTCAACCTCCACTGTTTAACCCAAATTTTCCGAGCAGTTTTCTTCTCATCTTCATTGATGATATACAGCCCCTAAACAAGCAATAGCCTTCCTTTTTCTCGAATTCATGTTCACTACACTGTCCACTTACGGGTATTCGATTCAACTGACTGGTATTTATAAGAGAGCACGGACGTGGAGTTTGCGCCTCAACGGAAATCACGCTCCGCTCCAAAACTGTTGTATTTTGCATTCACCGGAGAGTTTTGAGCGTACTCTAAAATCTGCCGCATCGATGCGCGATCCAAAAGTTTTACTCTATTTGATGACCACGCATCAATCCTCACGCTCCTGGAACGCCGTTCCCGAGTGCCGCATCGGAGCGACGCTACAGGAGCGTTGGTTCGGAGCGTACGTGTAAACGGGGCTATTGAGTACGTTCAGAAGCACTCACCTGTTGGCATAAAGCAAAATCAGTTGAGTAGAGTTGAGTTTCAGCGGATGAAAATTTTTCGAACGCTTCGCTGAGTGATTCACAAAATCTGACATATCATGTATGTAACCTTACTTTTTGATACCCAGTTGGGAAACTTTTTGTGATTGCCATTATAAAATAAAGTGTATTGAAATAACAAAAATTCTCCTTAATAAACTTCAACTCACAAAACACAACAATACTAAACTTCAACTAAAAACCCTAAACATGAACAAATCAAAATATGTATATGGCGCAGGTCTCAGCGGTCAGATGAGTTACAAAGCACAAAGTTTTACCGCTGCCAGAAATCGACATCTGCTGAGAAACATCGATTTGTCAGAGATTTTGCTGAACGCTATCGCTTTCTCTACTTGAGTGCTTCTGAACGTACCCATTAACTGAAAACGTGGAAACGGTAATATTACAAAGTAAATCAAGCGCTTTCGTTCAAATTGAAATAATTGCTGTTAGGGTAGCGACTAAAGGGTTAGAGATATCAAACTCGTCTCAAACACACAACACAACATGTACTCCTGTAAATGAAATTCGACTTGTTTGAATGTTTTCCCATCTCAAAGTTCCAAATTCGGCTTGTGAAAGTTTTGATGGAATAATAAGTCACTCTGTATAATAATTATGAAGCAATGAAAGATATACTCATGCAGGAAATTGAATTGACTTTCCAACATTGTGCTCGAACTTTTTTTCCCTATAAAAAATGAGAGCTATTAGGGGTTGCGGATAGAGAGGTAGTGATATCAAACTCATCTGAATACCCTTATTTGTTTCCTCTTTCAAATTTGAGCTGCTCTCTATTTGAATGGCGTCAGAGATAATTCGTTTTCCATCTACTACTCCTCTCTCTCTCTCTAGTGTCCTTTGTATCCTGTTTGTTAAGTATTATCTGAATAGCTCCAATGCAGTGGCTTCTATATATTTTTCATTTTTTCAGCAATACTATACTATAATTCACTGTATCAAAGGCTTTTGTTTAGGTCCAACAGAGTGAGCTGTTTATTGATTTTTGTTCAGGGATTTTATGGTGAGTTTAAAGCTTGATGTAGGTATAGCATTCATTGTTGATCTTCCCCTTTTGTAACCACATTGTTGTTCTACCAAAATATTTTCTGCCTCAAGGAAGTTATATGTCATCAAAAATTATATTCTCAAATTTTATTCGTATTGGAGAAAATAGATATTGGTCGGTTATAGTTCACCATATCGCCCTTCTTGTGTCTTTGTTATATTCAAGCCTCTATACTGAATGTTTATGCACAATTTCAAGAGGATCGGATTTTAAATTATTGATTTTAAAATACGTCATGTTTGGAAAGAAGATTTGCATTTTATCCTTTGCATGAATTCGAGTCCTATACAAAATTTTGAGGTATTAACGTTATTTCTACACCAATGAATGAGAGCTCAAAATCAGCGGCTCAGAGTTTTACTTGAAATTTCATTTAATGTTTGTTGAAAAATGCGCCAATGTTCTGATATATATAAAAACTAATTCTCAGCGAACAGCGTTGAAAAACAAGATTATTAGAGCATTCAGAAGAGAGAACGAGTCTCAGAATTCGATAAGTCGTTATTATAAACTGAAAAAAGAAGAGGTCCCAAATGTCACACACACTGCGGTTACCCCAATTTCAACTTGAATATCTTCAGACATATATGTTATAACCATCCTCTTGATCACTGTCCTCTGAGTCATTTTTTCCAAATAGGACTTGAATAATTCTAACGTTTTGTCTCTTATTCCATAACTAGTTTCGTTAACAGTATAGTATAATCAGCAGAATCAAAAGCCTTCGAAAAATCCATGAATATGCTCAGTGGAATGTTGCCGTCCTCTAAAGCTGCCATTATGTTCTTTATCAAGCTAAAATAGTTGTCTCTACACATTTTTGTTCTTCATAACTCTGCTGGTGGATAAAGAATCAAATTGCTACTTCACTTCAGAAAATAAGAGGGAGAAAGATCTTTTGAAGCTCGCATGTTGCATTTATGGCAATACACAATAAAAGCATGTGAATGAGTTCATCGTGGATAGTGGAGCCAGTTGTCATATGACTAATAATCTTGAGATAGATGATAGATGACATTAAGATGAAAAATATGAAATCAAAGTTGCCAATAATCAAGTTATGCATGGAACAGCGTTGGGAAACATCAAAGGAGAAAAATTTGATCTAAATATGTAACATATGTGCAATAAGTGCATAAGTGTAAACTGATTTCAGTCAATAAGATCACAGAAAATGGAGGTGTAGTATTGTTCAAAAGAAATATGGTAATAATATCAAAGAATACAGAGGAAATTTAGTTGGACATAAAAATAATAATGGAATTTTCGAAGTAGACATTGATGTTAGAACAACAGTATATGCACAAGAGATTGCATAAAAGAATGGGCCATATATGTAATGATAATTTGAGAAATTGAGAAAGATGGCTGATTGAATTGATTTCAAAGAAGGTCAATTCGATTGTGAAGTATTATTCAAGCAAAACATACAAGGAATCCTTTTTCTAGGCATTTACCTAAAGCTAAAAGACACTTCGAAATTATACATACAGATGT
>CM024246.1:296368-350357 GCA_013421045.1 Propylea japonica
TGACCAGCGCACGGTGTATGGACTGCCTTGCGTATTCGAGAACGCGCCTTCTATGTCAATAAAAGCGCAAAGAGCAACCTCTTTGAACTCTAAGGCTTTCTTCAGTTTCCCTGGTGAGGCTTGGAGAGCTGAAATCGTTGATTTTCCCTGCTTGATATGCATACTGATCTTTGTGTAGAGGAAACTTAGAAGTAGCCCGCCTCTAATATCTTGATCAATTATCTTCTTCCATCGCTTTCAAGAGAAAGGAGGATAGGCCTGATAATGCGGAATGATTTTGCATCAGTCCCTGGCCGTTTACCAGCCTTAGGAATGAGCTCACTCTCACGTCCCGCCAGCATTCAGGGATGTATCCTCAGGTGAAGAAAAGTCCACGAGGTCCGGGAGTAACCTGCAGTTCCCCTCTGAAGCAGTACCGGGTAGATGCCATCCCCGCCTGGAGATTTATAAGGTTTGAAGGACTCGATTGCCCATCGAACCCTCTCTTTTGTAAAGAGTTTGGCGGCAATCTTTCTGCTTTCGGCTCCTCGTCTGGGTGCCGAGACATCCTGATTCTGTTTATTGCCCAGAAATATTCGGGAGCCTGGAAAGTGATGTCTCTAGCAGTAGTGAACAACGTCTCGTCATCTGTGCCAGTCATCTTCACATCCATTCCCCTTAGCTGCCCTAGACCATTACTATGGTCTTTTGATAAGACCTTATGTAGTCTGGCGGCATTTGGCGTGTCCTCAATGCTCTGACAAAAGGTACGCCACGACTTCCGCTTGGCATTACGCAGTTCTTTACTATATTCAGTCGTTGCCGCTCTATAAGCAGTCTTGTCTTCCAGCGTCCTAGATTTAGACCATTTATTATATAGTGTGGCGGGCTTTCTTACGTAGCTTTGCGAGGTTGGAGTTCCACCAGGGCACGTCCCTACTGGATGTCGACCGTTTGAGCGGACAGCTATCCTCATAAGCCTTTAAATCCGGCTTCGGAGGTGCTCCGCAGCCAGGTCAATGCCATCCACAGTCCATGCCCCTGACCCCCCGAAAGCTCCCCGCTGCCCTCCAGCAGACAGCGGTAACGCTCCCAGTTGGTCCTTCTAGGATTCCTTTTAGGTTCCTGTATTATCGGCTCAAGTCGATGTCGAACCGGATTTGTCTGCGGTCAGATAGGGAAGCCTCATCTGAGACATGCCAGTTCGAAATTTTGTGATGTAGGGCTGGGCTAATAAGGGTAAGGTCCAGTACCTCTTCCCTGATTGCATTGCGGAATGTAGGTTCACTACCCCGACCCCTATGCTACTACTCCCACCCCTTCATCATAGAAAATCAAGTAAATCTCACCTCTTCTGTTGATATTAGAGCTCGCCCAGACTGTGTGGTGTGCGTTGCTATCACATCCGATGATGAATTGCATGTTCATCTTTTTGCAGTAGTTCACCAAATTGCCACCTCCTCGGGTGGGGATGCTTCCTCCTCATGGTGGTAACTTGAAGCTATGACCACTTTGACGTTACCTCCGGGAAGACGGACATCCATAACTACTGCTGCAATGTCGCGTTGTATAAATCTGGAGAGAGGCAGATATTGTCTTGTGATAGTCACGGTCATTATATATTTGAATCTAACATCAAGTCACATCCTTCCAAAACCCAAAATTACTTCCTGCAAGCAACACCGTGAATCGCTGCCTTCATTTTTTAATGTCGATGGATTCGACTTCATATCAGATTCGTGGGTCCATCGACGAATAGATGAACCTGATATTTTCTACAGATTTAAATTGTAAAAATTTTCGCAGGAAAGTAATTCTGGGTGCAACAACATGCTTCTGTTCACATAAAATTTTGCGTTCATTAACTTTTTTGTATTTATACCCCCATTGACTTTATAATTTTGAAGAGTTTTGTACGTCCTTCGTTATACTCCAAATGTTCCCTAGCATAAGTCAGTAGTGCGTTGATCGAAAAGTATTCATTTTTCAAATTGAAATTCCAAATTTGTCGTTGCAGATCTTTTCTAAATATAAAATCGTCTACTGTGGATGTTTCTTGGGTCTTCCAATAGAACGAAACTCTTTGTCATCATCTTCATTAATAACTCTTCTAATTGAAGTCATGTGCATCTAAAATACAATTCTATTAATATAAAATATCTCATATTCTTCTAACTTACGTTTGAAAATGTTCGCAACTTTCGTTATGATCGTCGATTCCAATATGTGTGAGTGTGAAGCATAAGCTGTTTTTAATTCCAAATAACACCGCTTCACACACTGCCTCATTTCAACGAAAATTCTTCCTGGCATTTTGATTATAGAATTAGAATGTTTAACTGCGGCAAATTGTTATATAAGATTATAAGAATAATAAACAATAGTGTAACCTCACTTTGTTTTACTGCGAACCAGAGTTCTCGTCGGACGAGGCCGGTTACATTCGGCAACGTTGAATTTATTTTACGCTGTGACAGCAAATACTGCCAACTTCAGATAATTAAAAAAACGCCTACTATGTGCTCAACCTTTCGTGAACGGACTATAGCCAATCTCTTGCTGTAGACAACTTCAAATGATCGAGAACCGGTATTTTCAGTCAAGTCTTCGGCTCTTGGTGTTAATCTGCCTACAGACGATCAACTTAGTTGAAGACTATGTTGTCAACTAGGTTGTAAACCAATGAAAGTGAAAATAGCGGTTGTCAACCAAGTTGAAAACATCATTTCAGCGGTGGTTTCCGTCGAGTGAACTAGTCGGCTGATTCGGGAGAAATTAACGAAACATGGAGAGAGATCTTTCGTTATATGTTCACGGATAAAAATTTTACTGTTGGGCAATAAAAATTTACCGTTGCTGAATGAAAACTTTAACTTTAACTAAATAGCGGACACATAAACAGTTTCATTATCATGAATAAAACTATTGTTCTGAAGCGATCATTCATTATAAATAGTAAAAAACCATTAAGAAAGTTGATTAGTTACAGATGACTGGATTTATTAACCATATCAGGATATATTCACTTGCAGTACGAAGTTTATTTTAGTTTTAGCATTGTGTTAGACATGAGACCAATAATCTTCGTTTCCTTTGGTCTCCATATCTTTGTAGGAGCACTCTCCTAATTTCACCCCAATTAAGAGCGTTTTGGAAAGCAACGAAATCTCTTGCTTCACCTTTAATTTTTGACCTTATAGAAAAATTAACAGCATACGTTAATCTGGTGTTAATTTTCCTTCGAGATATGAAACTAAATTATCTATTTCATCAAAAAATTGACAGGTTGTCACCTGGGGAGTATTCCGGAAGAGAATTTAAAAGTAATTGAATGTCTTGCCTAGACATCTGCTCAACTGCATTTGAGTTGGAAGAAGTTTGACTATTGTTCATTTCGGCTATATTCTGTTTGGGGTATGGCGTCGGGCGAAATCTACTTTGTTTAATTGATTGGTTTAAAAAATTTTCTGCTATAACTAGAGTTTCTCTATCTTCAGCAACTATTTCCAATTCTTTTTGAGAATTATCTGTCATTGAAACTTATAAAAAAGGTTAAAAAAGATGGATTGATGGACTTACAGCACCAAGATTTGCATCCTAAAGTGAGCAGGTCCTTCTTCTCTGTTGAAGTGGGTAGAATGGACTTCCTTCCTTCCTTCTGGTCGAAAGTCGATGATATGGTGGTTGATATCGCACTAAGAGTTGAAACTCAACGGGCGTTCCTCGGCGACGGTAATTTCAGTTAATTTCAACTGAAATCCCGTTGCGATATCCTGTTTCGCAGCGCCAATTATTTTTCCGCACTTAAAGTCTGATTTTTTAAAAGAATTATTTCTAATTCGGATTAACAATTTCAACACTAATGATAAAGAATTATTAATCCTATACAGATTAAGTTTGGAAAGGTGAATTACAAATACAAGTGACTGTAAGAAGTCTAATTCGTAACTGATTGAATTGTTCATAAAGATCTAGAAAGTAAATGTTTTCTGTAGAATTGCACTTTTGCACAATAGCGTCTATTCCAGGAAGATGCTTCCTCGCCGTTGCATTCCTAGTAGGTGTCGGTTCCTTAACTATATGTACACGAGACCATGGTTTCTTCTTAGTATTTGCCAGGGAATCAAATTGACCTATTTGGGTTTCTCTGAATGTACTGCATATTTTGCAAGCTGCGCATAGTTTACAAATGTCCTCATCAATATAGGGCCAATAAACATACGATCTAGCTAAAGATTTGCATTTGTTCACCCCCAAATGCGTAGTGTGAATTTCATCAAGTATCGCCTTACGTAAACATTCCGGAATAATAACGCGATAACCCCAAAGAATACATCCATTTTCAATATGTATTTGATCTCTTTTTCGCCAGAAAGGTAATAATTTGGTATCATCAACCATATTTGGCCATCCATGTAAACAAAAACCGAACACTCTATCAAAAATTGAATCAAATTTAGTTTTTCTGGCAATTTCTTTTTCTTTAGAATTAATTGGCAAATCTTCTTGTATATAGTATAAATACCCAATTTCCTTTTCGGTATCTTTTTCTACTGTTAATTTCACCGGCAGTCGCGATAGAGCATCAGCAATTGAGTTTTCTTTCGAATTTATAAGTTTAATTTTATAATTATATGCCGACAATATAACACTCCAGTCTGCAGTCTACTAGCTGCGAAAATTGGAATACCCTTTTTATCCCCAAAAATAGAAATAAGAGGCTTATGATCGGTGAGTAAAGTAAATTGACGACTATAAATATATTGGTGAAATTTTTTATTCCAAAATTATAGAAAGTGCCTCTTTGTCAATTTGACTATATTTACTCTCTCAATGGAGATAAGGTTCTTGATGAAAAGTTATCGGTTTAGTTTCACCACTTGGTAAAGTATGAGAAAGCACTGCCCCTATACCATATGAACTGGCATCTGTTGCAAGTACTAAGGGTTGTTCAGAATTATAATGGATTAGCACGCGAGATGAAACTAATTATTCTTTAATATTATCAGAAGCTAACTGTTGACCACTTCACCATATAAATTGTTTATCCTTTTTCAATAATTTATATAAAGGATTCAGTCTATGAGAAATATTAGGAATGACCTGGCATAATAATTCACTAAGCCTAAAAACGATTTTAACTCAGTTTTATTCTTTGGATTTCTTACATCGCGAATGGCTTCAATTTTCTTGGGGGAAGTATGGATTCCTCATTGTCGATTATATACCCCAAATATTCAATTTTCTCTTGAAAGAAACTACATTCTTCCAATTTAACTTTTGATCCGAATTCATTTAGTTTTGAAAAAACTAACAAAAGTCAAAAAGTCAAAAAATCATACAAAAATATGTAAACACCTTCAATACCTCTGAAAGATTTTCAACACGTTTCTGAAAAAAATTCCTGGACTTGATGAAATACCATAAGCTAAACGCGTGAATTGAAATAACTCCATGTGAGTGTGAGGCTACGTTCAGATGATGAGCGCTCAACGCGCATTTTTGCTAACGCGCGCTTACAACTGCTTGTATTTTGAAGGCCCATCATCTGAACGTTGAGCGCTCATCATCTGAACGTACCCTTAATCGTTGCCAATTCTTTCGACTCATCGTCTAATTCAAATTGAGCATAAGCTTGAGCGAAATCCAACTTACTAAAATATTTATGGTGTTTCAGAGAAGCTAACAAGTCCTCAATTTCTGGTATAGGATATTTTTCTACTTGAAGATTCGGATTCAGCGTGACTTTAAAATCGCCACATATTCGTATAGCTCCGTTTTTCTTCAAAACTGGCACTATCGGAGTAGCCCATTCGCTGAACTGTACCCTCCGTAAAATACCTTGTTCGACTAAGGAATTCAACTCATCTTCGACTTTGGTTTTGAGTGCGAACGGCAAAGTCCTCGGTTTGCAATAAACCGGCTTCACATTAGGTTTTAAATAAAGCTTAACTTTACCCCCATTAAAAAGTCCTAACTGATTGTCGAATACTTTAGGAAATTTTTTCCTTAAAATTTGGCGGTATCATTTATTTTGAAAATTTTATCAATTTTATTTATATTCAAAATTTTCACGATGGGTATACTTAAATATTTCAACCAATCACGTCCAAGTAATGGAGGACCACCCCCAGGAATGACAAATAATTTCAAATTTGATTTACTGTGTCCATGGATTTCCACATTCACATTCAAATACCCCAGAGAATTTATTTCTGTTCCGATGTATGATTTGAATTTTTAAGAAGTGCCTGACAATTCATACATGTGAATTTAGATACGTAATCTGTTTCAGAAATTGTAGAAATAGCTGATCCGGTATCAATGTTCATCTGGATCAATTTAGAATTTATCAATGCATTTAATTTGAAAGGATTACTAAATTTATCATTGATATTAAACATTCAGATAAATTATCCTCAATTATATCTTGAGAAACATCAACAAACCTGTTGTTGGGGCGTTTCCATAGTTTTCTCAATTGTATGTATTTGTTTACCATTTTATAATATATTAATTCAGCTCACATATGACACCACATGTTTTTACATTTTATTCTCTCGACAGTTCAGTTCGAATTCGACGCCGCTTAGAACACGTTATAGAATTTCACTTAGCATTTTAGTTTTTCATACGTGAAAATTGCTGCATCATAGTGAATCCGCAGTGATTACTGTGCACCTTGGTGTTTAGTGCATCAAAGTTATAGTTCAACCCTCATTCAGTCATAGTTCAACCCGCTACATCAGGATTATAGCTACACCCGCATTTTTATTCTACCCAAGGAAGGTCGGATTACCATCTTCATCCCGAGCATACAGTGGTAGTGCTGTTCAGGTTAAAATTCATCTTATTTATCCTATTTTTACCTTCACCCTTCCTATTTTATTCCCGTTAATCGAAGGTGAATTAGGCAATACAACACCTGGAATTAGCTTAAACTCCACAAAATTTAGTAAGTTCATTAATTATTACAGTCCACTTTTTAGCATTCATAGCATTTGCCCTTTGTAAGTGTAAATTATTTAATAATTGACCAAAGGCCGTACCACCTGTTGAATTTAACAGATGATTTCGACGTCTTCAATTTACACACTGAACTCACGTGACCTGATTTACCGCACTTATGACACTGCGCATTTTTAAAATAATAGGTTGTTCCAACTCAAGAATTGACCGTACAATGATCGTCAGGATTCTGCGCAATAGATAAAAATGTGTTCCAACTGAAAATGTATCGTTGAGAACGGTTTCGTTTTTGTTCCATCCTGCTTCGGGACCGTGATGGTGGAACGGTTTTGTGATCGTCATTTCGATCCCTGGTCTGGAGCAAGTACTGTTTGAACGGTTCTTGTACGGTCAAAGTTTAGACATGCGCATAAGATCGATTACTAACAGTTTCGTGACCGTCAAATTACCGTACAAACATCAGCTGTTGGAACAAACCTAGTACTTTTCGGACAGGTGGTTCGCTTTTCCACAATGGCTCCAACTGCGTGATTTTTGTCGTGACTCCCGTTGTGAAGAAGAAGGGTCCCTGGTTTGATTTTTTTTATCGTATTCATAGCAATTCCCTCTATCAATCCAGAATTTTTCTCTGCAGTTTCCATGCTAACGGCTATATTCATGTCTAATTTATATGTGAGACTAGTTTCAGTGAAAAGTCGTTGACGAATAACTTCACTTCTTAGACCGAAAACTAACTGATCTCTTAGGTTAGTTTCCAGTGAATTGCCGAAATTACAAAATTTTGATAAGTTTCTTAAACTTGCCATGTACTCTGGAACTGACTCCTGAATTTGTTGCTTTCTTTGTCTGAATTTGTATCTTTCTGCAATTTCAGATGGTTTAGGTTCCAAATGTTCTTGCATGATTTTCACTGAATCTTCGAAAGTCTTATTTTCTGGCGACTCTGGAGCGCAAAGATCGGTCAGTAATTCGAATGCTTCATCTCCCATGACTGTGATGAGAATTGCTGTTTTAAGTTACGCCGTTTTATCCGCCTTGAAATACTGTTTGCTACGAGTAATGTACGTATTCCAGTTTTTCTCGGAAACTTTGAATTCTTCGATTTTTCCGAAAGACATGATTTAAAAATTATTATTATAATTTAATTTCACGAATTTAACCTAGTTTTTCATTTTTTATCCTCGTCGACACTGTGATAACTTCGAGTAAACCATACGAGATTTGAATTAACACTGATTTATTCATTCAATAACAATACATTAACATAAAATAATGCGTCTCTTATCATAAGTACGAGTATATACAGGTCGGACAATATAACAATTAGCAGTGGTACCTGAACAAATCAACGATTTATCATAAGCATAAATCACAGTATTATTTGGTACATTTATTAAATCATTGGGTGTAGATTATTATTATAAACCATCCATAACTTTCTACCCGAATTTTAGATTTGGGATGGAAAAACGAAAAAGCGCTCGGACAGATCATATTATGTTGAAAGGGGTTTGATATCACTACCCCTCTAGACGCAACAGCTCTCACATTTTAATAGGAAAAGGGGTCGAGCAGCACCTTGCTTGGATGCTAATTCAATTTCCTGCATGAGTGTATTTTTTCATCGCTTTATGATTATTTTACAGAGTGACTCAGTAATCCATCGAAGTTCACAGGCCGAATTTGGATCATTGAGATGGAAAAAACGCTCGGATGGTGTAGAATCAGGTGCTGATTCTAGGGTAGTTTGTATGGGGATGGAGAAAAAAGGTGGAGATTTCACTGTCAACCGTTTATTGAACTAGCTAACTGCGGTCTCATCTGATTAGCAGTTGTTGTGGTTTATATATCACAATTAATAAAATTTGTAAACAATATAGTCGTTCTCTACTACTACTGATAATGTTTCACCGTCGCGACCTTGCTTGCCTGCACATTCTTTATTTCGTTTATTTGTTGCAAGGCCAGACGCTGTTACAATGAAAATAGTCTGATTAAACTAACCTTCTAATATTACGATATTTTTCAACTATTACGGATCCACACGTGTGGTCCACATATTAGATTACATATATTATGATTATGACGAAATGTTCCTTGAATGAATTGGGTTTTTTGTTAAGTCCATTTTTTGACTTAACATATTGCCGCGACTAAAAATGGATAAGTATCATGAGGTGTCCTCGGAGTGAGATGTCCGCAGCGTCCGTACCATGTCTGCGTAAATCGGGTGTTCCTTGTTGCTGGAGTGACCGGCGTTGTCAATCAGTCTGCTCTGATTCAGTGGCTGCATCTCCACTGCGTTCTCCGTTTGCTGTTTCTTGCTTGATGCGCTGAATGGAAACCTTTTAGTTTGCCATAGATAGTAGCCCAATGCTAGTGACCCCAGTATTATAATGGTTGTGACGCTGCTTGACGATATCCCATGGGCCAGGTGCCGCCATCGTTCGTTACTCATGTGTTGTGATAGGTCAGCTTCCAATCCACGGAGATGGTGAAGAACGTCCGATGTCTCTATTTTGTTGTCATCTATTTCTATGCTTTCTTTGATACGGTTCAGGGAGTGCTCTTCAGTCAACCTCGGAATGTGTTCTTTGTTGAATGATTCAAAGAGCTGAATCTCATCTCGCTGGCTACCCTGCAGTATTGTTCCTCTGGTTTCGATGTAGCAGTTTGAGCTTGTCTTTATTATTCCTATGTTTAGCAGTGTCTCCTCCCTCCTTTTGCCGTTGCACATCACCGCGATCCGGACTTGTTTATTGGTCACGAACATCCAGCTGTTCTATACTCACAGCTTTTATTGTCGTTCCGATATATTAGGTTCAACACACAGTCAGGGGAGGTTTCCATATTTTTGACCACTGATGGATTGTAGATGTAGTTGAAGTTGTCTATTTTTACACCCTGTGTAAACTGTTGATGGTCTAACTCAAAATATTTTTGCGTATTATAGTCCGTTGCTATTAGTGGTCTTGTGATTTGTATGCTGGTAAATGTTGCATTATGGATTTTCATCGGTACTGCGGTGGCCTTTATTACGTTGAATTTGATTCTGTCTATGATGTAGAAGTGTGCCCATACTTCTATTTTTCTTGATTGTGTTCAATTTCCATTGCTCGAAGTGGTTGTCTCAAAACTGTACTGGTGCTTGGTAGTTTGTGGATAACATTGCTAAGAATGTGGTGCAGCTCTCCTGGTTTCAGGAAGTGAGAAATGTGTCCCTGATTGAAACAAACCTCCGTTAAACTCTGATACTTCTTGTCTAGTACTTCGAAGTAGTTTTTCGCCAATTGGAATGAATTTAATATGTGAATGTTCAGACGATTTGGTTCTACTGCCGTCAGCCATCCTCTCATTTTTTCAACGCTTCGAAGACCTTGATCTACCTGCTGCCTGAACTTTTCCAATTTCACACTAATTTTTGTTTCATAGTGTTCCATGTCTGCCCAACTGGATGTCATTTTTTTAGTTTGCTGGTTCGTCATATCAATCAATTTTTCCTGATTTTCCCTTAGCTCGTCCAAATTATGGTACACCTCGTCATTTACTCCAAAAACGGAAGTCATGAATTCTCCAAATAGACCCCGTTTCATTCGGTATTTTCCTATGTTGAGGATGTGGTCTATTTTGGTGATTAGTTCCTCTTTAATCTCCCTAACATGGTGAGCTAATTCATCGCACTGAACTTCCTGGGATCTTTCCTTGGCGCTTATGCATAAGTGTAGAAATTGCTGTGTCGTTTTGTTTACGTGTTCTTTGTCCAGTTGTAATTGTGCTATCGGAATTTTTATTCCCAGTTTATAGTCGCCATTTTCTTTGTATGCTTGTCCGATGTGTTCCACATATATTCCTGGTTGTAGGACCTTCGTTGTATGATTGGCTTGTACGGATTCTATTGTTGTGGTACTTAGTACCATAATACATATTAACGCTGTGAGTATTTTGTTTCCGGGTGGTTTCCTTTTGATTCCTGATTGGTAGGTGGTTTGACTGGTTTCTGGATCGGATCGGTGGACTGGCAGTTTACATATCTTCGTTAACGGTCTTTTGAATGTTTTATGATTACTCATTTGGACGGTGACTACTCTTATCAATCCATCTTGACCCGGGTGTACATCGACTACCTTAGCTAGAGGCCAGTTGTTTGGGTCAATATTGTCTTGTTTGACTATAACCACGTCCCCTTTTCCAATATCTTGAGTGGATTGGTGCCACTTTGTTCGGTGTTGAAGTCGTGACAAGTATTCTGAGCTCCACTGTTTCCAGAAATCTCTTTTTAATTTCTGTAACAATTTCCATCTGTTTGCTAATGTTTGTGGTTCGGTTTCTGGCTCCGGCCATTGTGTTAATGCCTGTCCTATTAGAAAGTGTCCCGGTGTTAATACGTACTGTTATGGAAATTGATATGAATTTATAATTTTAATAGTTTGTAAGTAGGCAGGATAAAAAAAATTAAGATGTGTTACTATGGAAAATGTATTGTCAGTCAGAAATAAATAAATTTGAGAAAAGTCACGAAATTTGCTTCACCAGAATCCACCCTGAAACGAGTCTAATAAATCAATACAAAATAGCTCAAGAGTTTGTTTGGATCGTGTAATTTCGCAAACAATTAAAATATCAAATAAATAAAGAAATAGAAATACTCGATTCCATAACAATTGGCGCCCAACGTGGGGCTAAGATTCAATTTACAAATAAATTTCATATACGGTAAGAAATGGAAACTAGGAGCAAAACCATGATTGGGGAAAAAGGAGATGAAGAAAGCGATAAATTCAACATTTTATTAGCAGAAATAAGAAAAACTAATGAGAATATAAAAAAAATGGATTTGAAAATGGAAGAGAATATAAAAAAATGGATTTGAAAATGGAAGAGAATATGAAAAAAATGGATTTGAAAATGGAAGAGAATATAAAAGAAATGAATTTGAAAATGGAACAGAATAAAAAAGAAATGGAACAGAAAACAAATGAAATGGAAAAAAGAATAATTGAAAGATTGGAAAAGAAAATTGATAACACTACAAAGGAATTGAATGACAGAATGACTATGATCGAAAATAAAATGGAAAAGAAAATGGATGAAACATTCGAAAGAATGGAAAGGAAAATGGAGGAAAGTGAAGAAAGAATGGAAAGGAAAATGGAGGAAAGTGAAGAAAGAATGGAAAAGAAAATGGATGAATTATTTGAAAGAATGGGAGAGAGAAAAGAAAGCACAATACAAAATATTGATGAGGGAAACAAACTCGAGAATAAAATGGAATTAGAAATGAAAGAAATACATGATGAAGTACAATACAATAATAATGATATTAACAAAAAAGTTGCACTAGAAGAAGAGAAAATAGAAAAACAAAATGAAAAATTAGATAACATTGAATCATTCAAAATGAAAATGTTGAAATATTTTGGGGATCTCCCCAACAGAAGATAATTAAAAATGAATTGTACAGTGGAAAATTTAATGAGTTAAAAGGAACATGCTATCACCGGCTGAAAGAAATAGTCAAGTATCAAGAATTTTTTTTTAGTTAACGTAATTTGAATTTTATCTATCACATATGAAAAGTTATTTAGTTCGAAAATCAATAATATTTATTCCTTTTCATTAAGTCATTCAATGAATAAATATTATTATTTTGGGGAATTTGTTATGGAAATTGATATGAATTTATAATTTTAATAGTTTGTAAGTAGGCAGGATAAAAAAAATTAATATGTGTTACTATGGAAAATGTATTGTCAGTCAGAAATAAATAAATTTGAGAAAAGTCACGAAATTTGCTTCACCAGAATCCACCCTGAAACGAGTCTAATAAATCAATACAAAATAGCTCAAGAGTTTGTTTGGATCGTGTAATTTCGCAAACAATAAAAATATCAAATAAATAAAGAAATAGAAATACTCGATTCCATAACAGTACATACCTTTTTCCTCCATCCCTTTTTTTTTGTTACTGCACAACGTTGGTGTAGATTTTCCTTATCTTCAGTTTGTTGGCAGGTCGCTTTTGTTAGAGACAAGGGTCGTAAATCCTTGGCTCTGGTTTCGTTTTCTTGGCACGGGCGCTTCTTCTCGGCACTGGCTCTGAGGCACGGGCGCTTCTTCTTGGCACTGGCACTGAATTGAGGATTCCTTGGCACGGGCGCTTCTTCTCGGCACTGGCTCTCAGGCACGGGCGCTTCTTCTTGGCACTGGCACTGAATTGAGGATTCCTTGGCACGGGCGCTTCTTCTCGGCACTGGCTCTGATGGCACGGGCGCTTCTTCTTGGCACTGGCACTGGATCCTGCTTCGACGAACTTCTTGTCCGCTCATCCGGCTCGAAGGACCAAATGTAGAATCAGGTGCTGATTCTAGGGTAGTTTGTATGGGGATGGAGAAAAAAGGTGGAGATTTCACTGTCAACCGTTTATTGAACTAGCTAACTGCGGTCTCATCTGATTAGCAGTTGTTGTGGTTTATATATCACAATTAATAAAATTTGTAAACAATATAGTCGTTCTCTACTACTACTGATAATGTTTCACCGTCGCGACCTTGCTTGCCTGCACATTCTTTATTTCGTTTATTTGTTGCAAGGCCAGACGCTGTTACAATGAAAATAGTCTGATTAAACTAACCTTCTAATATTACGATATTTTTCAACTATTACGGATCCACACGTGTGGTCCACATATTAGATTACATATATTATGATTATGACGAAATGTTCCTTGAATGAATTGGGTTTTTGTTAAGTCCATTTTTGACTTAACAGATGGGTCAAAAAATGAATTCGATATCACTACTTCTCTAGCCGTTACCAACAATTATTTTCGAATAAAGATTATAGGTCGAGTAGCCTTGTTGAGGAGGTGAATCAATTACCTGATAAGCGTATTATTTTTTTCTTCGATCGCTTAACTATTAAACAGGATGAAACAGTATTTCAATCCATTAACTGCTACCCCAATGTTAGAACTTCGGGATGAGAAAACGAAAAAACACTTGGACGAGTTAGATGCAGGGCTATGAACGCGTAAATAAGTGAAAAAACTTTCATTTTCTTTAAATTACGGACAATAAAAAAATTAATTGACATAATGATAAATACTTCAATTCAGTAAATGCTCAAAATGACCTCCACCTTCTTCCCCCATGCATACAAACAGCAGTTCCTCGATGCAATTCCTCACATTCTTCGGCATTTCGGGTGTTATCAAACGATATTTTTACTATGCGCTGGAGTAATTCATGCAAGTTTGCAGCCTCCATCGCTTACATTTTACTTTTCGAATGTCCCCATAAAAAATAATCTAGGGGCGACAGATCAGGGGAACGAGCAGGTCGTTCTATGGCACCCCTCCTTCCAATTCAACGCCCTGGAAATCGTTCATGTAAATAGTGCCTCACGGGCCGCATAATGGGGAGGCGCTTGATCTTGCTGAAATCTCAGTTTGGCTTTTAAATGACGGTGATCGGTCTCCAAAATATCTGTCAACATAGGATCGACATTGATTTCTAAGAGAGTAATTATCACAATTGAGATTGCCGTCTATGAAAAAACGGCCCACAATATTGTCGCTATAAACACCGACCCTAGACATTCAGCTTTTCAGGATATTGAGTATGAATCTCTCCAAATAGCCTTGGGTTGGTTTCAGACCAATATCGACAATACTGACGATTTAAAGATCCATTCGAATAAAAAAAGCATTCATCAGAAAAGCAGACTTTAAAAAGGATTATTACTTATCATATCACCCATTGTTTCGCAAAATTGTAATCGGCGATCGAAGTCAGCTTCGTTCATTTCGTGAAACAAACTCATCTTGTATGGATGGAACTTGTCCCTCTGAAAGTGTTAGGAGAAATCTTTGATACGAGTCAATTTTTGAGCGCTCATTCTACTTAAACGAATGCTATATCGTTTCACCCAAATGTCTATAGTTTTCGAATCCTGAGCCGAAAATGGTCTCAAACTATAGGTTTCTAATCCCTGATGACGAATTCGTGGTCAAATTCAATTATATCCGTGAGGTACAAATCGTAAAGGGTGTTCCGTAGAATATGACCATTAAACATTTTTGTTTCTTAATGTTTCAGATAAAACGAAACCCATCGAAATGAAATGTTGCGGCCATATGCAAGATGCTCATAGTAAGCCTCATGCAGAATTTGGTGCCCATAGTGTGAACAAAATCATAGAAAATTGAATTGGAATTTATAATTCTATAAAAAAATATCCGATTCGGATGAAATTCATTAAATAAATAAAGATTGACACACCTGAATGTTCATGCAGAATTTTGTATTCATAGTGTCAACAGAACCATAGAAAATTCAATTGGAATATTGAAAAAAGAATCTCTTTATTTCCATATAGAATAACCGATTCAAGTGAAATTTATTTTGTGAATCAAAACTGACATACTGAAAGTTCATGAAAAATTTGAGATGATCGCATCATCAGAACCATAGCATTCGATTTTTGGAATTATTTATTTGTCACTTTTAATTTTTTGAATGATTTCCATAATATAATACCAATTGTGCTGAGATTCTGCATTGATATACACTGCTCAACAATTGATAGGGATCACTTACTTGTTCTAAATTTATTTCTAAAATATTCGCTCCAAGATTATAAATTTAGTCAGATATCAGAGTATTTTCAGTTGATAATATGGTTCACTTGAGAAAAGAATGAAAACATGGAAAGTTGGAGAGAAAAAAAGACTTGAATAACATAAAAATTTATGATGAAATCACAAGAAGGCTGAAGTTTCGGTTAAGGTAGTACCTAGTTGGTCCCCCACGAGCTCGTCTCAAGCATTCTACCCTACGAGGCATACTTTCTATCAAACGATTTATAAAATTATTCGTCTAAATATCCCGTAAAGCGTTAGAAAGGTCCTCTAGGTTATTGATCGGTTGTTCTAAGGTTGACAATTGTCTAGACATCTCAGACCAGACATGTTCGATGCAATTCATGTCTTGAGAGCGAGCTGGCCAGTCCATCCTATCAATAGCATGATCCTCAATGCTAGGAGAAATCCCACTTACTCGGCGTCGCGGCTCAATAGATCACTGAGAGTTGCAACAGGAGTTCTTATTTCGAACCAGACTGTAAGACAACGACTACATGTTCGTGGTTTGAGAGCACGTAGGAGGGTACAACATCCCCGTTTGAATAGGGAGCACCGGTATCATCGACGGCAATGGGCTGAGGAGCACCGCAATTGGACACTTGAAGATTGGAGCCGATGTTTATTTACGGATGAGTCTAGATTTCGTTTGGTCAACTCCGATGGCATATTCTTGCTTGGAGGGAAAGAGGTCGAAGATATGCAGAACAGTTTATAGTACCGACAACAGCTTTTGTCGGAGGTTCTATATGTGTATGGGGAGGCATTTATTTGAACCAACTCACAGAGTTGGTTGTTCTGCAGAACACCACCATGACCAGCCAGAGATATCACGATATGATTATTGAACCCATAATTGTTCCGTTTGCGGCTGCCGTGGGCAAGAATTTCATTTTTATTGACGATAATGCCCGTCCACACCGTAGTCGTCTGGTTAATGAAGCGCTAGAAACTCATGCTATTGATAGGATGGACTGGCCAGCTCGCTCTTCAGACAAGAATTGCATCGAACATGTCTGGTCTGAGATGGCTAGACAATTGTCAACCTTAGAACAACCGATCAATAACATGGAGGACCTAAATCGTTTGATCGAAAGTATGCCTCGTAGGGTAGAATGCTTGAGACGAGCTCGTGGGGGACCAACTAGGTACTAGCTTAACCGAAACTTCAGCCTTCTTGTGGTTTCATCAAAAAATGTTTATGTTATTCAAACACAGAATTTTGAGTGTTCCTAATAAAGTCTTTTTTTCTCTACAACATTCCATTTTTTCATTCTTTTCTCAAGTGAACCATATTATCAACTGAAAATACTCTGATATCTGACTAAATTTATAATCTTGGAGCGAATATTTTAGAAATAAATTTAGAACAAGTAAGTGATCGCTATCAATTGTTGAGCAGTGCATTTGGTATCCATCGCAAGTCCCATATAAAATTTTAAGTAAATAGTCTTATCGCTCCACCAAAGAACGAGCGTTCAAAAGCTCCTGCTCAGGGCTTTTCTTAAATTTTTTTATTGTTGTTCTTAAATTCACATTCACATTGATGAAATGTTCTAAAACTCTTGTATCCACATCATCATTTCGGACAAAATTAAAATTTCTTTTTTCAAACTCTGACCAAGTACAGGACGTAAGTGTGACTCACATTATAGTTCTCATTTCTCTCGTTAAACAAAGCAGCATTGTTTTTTCGCACATTCATTATTCGCAAAAAAAAATTGAAACTATTTTCACTCGATGTGCAGTGGTATAACCCATTTTGAAAGTCACAAACTGATGTAATTAAAGTCTGAAATAACTAAATGAAATCTCATTTTCAAACAGCTTATTCATCTCAATATCAACAAAATCTGTTATCGCCGCTTTTTTTGCAAATTCTCGATTACTACGCGTATACCAAACACATGTTGAAAATGCCGAAACCGAGACAAATAGGCCCGTTTACACGAACAGTTTTACCGGCAGTTTTGGAGCGTTCGCTCCATTTCTTAACTCCAATCTTGTGCGTGTGAATGCTGGACCATCGAGTGTGTCGATTTGATGCGGCGTGCCAGATGTGCTGGTTTGTGATTTCAACGTCGTATTCACACTCACACTCCGATCTACCGAAATATGTAGCAGAAGATGCTTATCGTTCTCTCGAATTTTCGCAGTTGGAATGTTTATTTATGTTTATAAACTTGAATTCGGCTCATTTTCACCAGTACCTACATACACAATGTGGAATAGGGATAATTTAGAATTATTTATAAACATGTACAAAAGCTTTCCGTGTTTATGGAAAATAAAAACTCATGTCATCCATTCTTAAGTAATTTCTGTAGTCCTCTGGATAATTTTCTCGGAGTTCCCTTAATAAAGGCATATGACCAAAACGCTCTCTATTCAACCTCCACTGTTTAACCCAAATTTTCCGAGCAGTTTTCTTCTCATCTTCATTGATGATATACAGCCCTAAACAAGCAATAGCCTTCCTTTTTCTCGAATTCATGTTCACTACACTGTCCACTTACGGGTATTCGATTCAACTGACTGGTATTTATAAGAGAGCACGGAACGTGGAGTTTGCGCCTCAACGGAAATTCCACGCTCCGCTCCAAAACTGTTGTATTTTGCATTCACACGGAGAGTTTTGGAGCGTACTCTAAAATCTGCCGCATCGATGCGCGATCCAAAAGTTTTACTCTATTTGATGACCACGCATCAATCCTCACGCTCCTGGAACGCCGTTCCCGAGTGCCGCATCGGAGCGACGCTACAGGAGCGTTGGTTCGGAGCGTACGTGTAAACGGGGCTATTGAGTACGTTCAGAAGCACTCACCTGTTGGCATAAAGCAAAAATCAGTTGAGTAGAGTTGAGTTTCAGCGGATGAAAATTTTCGAACGCTTCGCTGAGTGATTCACAAATCTGACATATCATGTTATGTAACCTTACTTTTTGATACCCAGTTGGGAAACTTTTGTGATTGCCATTATAAAATAAAGTGTATTGAAATAACAAAAATTCTCCTTAATAAACTTCAACTCACAAAACACAACAATACTAAACTTCAACTAAAAACCCTAAACATGAACAAATCACAAAATATGTATATGCGCAGGTCTCAGCGGTCAGATGAGTTACAAAGCACAAAGTTTTACCGCTGCCAGAAATCGACATCTGCTGAGAAACATCGATTTGTCAGAGATTTTGCTGAACGCTATCGCTTTCTCTACTTGAGTGCTTCTGAACGTACCCATTAACTGAAAACGTGGAAACGGTAATATTTACAAAGTAAATCAAGCGCTTTCGTTCAAATTGAAATAATTGCTGTTAGGGTAGCGACTAAAGGGTTAGAGATATCAAACTCGTCTCAACACACAAACATGTACTCCTGTAAATGAAATTCGACTTGTTTGAATGTTTTCCCATCTCAAAGTTCCAAATTCGGCTTGTGAAAGTTTTTGATGGAATAATAAGTCACTCTGTATAATAATTATGAAGCAATGAAAGATATACTCATGCAGGAAATTGAATTGACTTTCCAACATTGTGCTCGAACTTTTTTTTCCCTATTAAAAAATGAGAGCTATTAGGGGTTGCGGATAGAGAGGTAGTGATATCAAACTCATCTGAATACCCTTATTTGTTCCTCTTTCAACAGAATTTGAGCTGCTCTCTATTTGAATGGCGTCAGAGATAATTCGTTTTCCATCTACTCCTCTCTCTCTCTCTAGTGTCCTTTGTATCCTGTTTGTTAAGTATTATCTGAATAGCTCCAATGCAGTGGCTTCTATATATTTTCATTTTTTCAGCAATACTATACTATAATTCACTGTATCAAAGGCTTTTGTTAGGTCCAAACAGAGTGAGCTGTTTATTGATTTTTGTTCAGGGATTTTATGGTTGAGTTTAAAGCTTGATGTAGGTATAGCATTCATTGTTGATCTTCCCCTTTTGTAACCACATTGTTGTTCTACCAAAATATTTTCTGCCTCAAGGAAGTTTATATGTCATCAAAAATTATATTCTCAAAAATTTTATTCATATTGGAGAAAATAGATATTGGTCGGTTATAGTTCACCATATCGCCCTTCTTGTGTCTTTGTTATATTCAAGCCTCTATACTGAATGTTTATGCACAATTTCAAGAGGATCGGATTTTAAATTATTGATTTTAAAATACGTCATGTTTAGAAAGAAGATTTTGCATTTATATCCTTTGCATGAATTCGAGTCCTATACAAAATTTTGAGGTATTAACGTTATTTCTACACCAATGAATGAGAGCTCAAAATCAGCGGCTCAGAGTTTTACTTGAAATTTCATTTAATGTTTGTTGAAAATGCGCCAATGTTCTGATATATATAAAACTAAATTCTCAGCGAACAGCGTTGAAAAAACAAGAATTATTAGAGCATTCAGAAGAGAGAACGAGTCTCAGAATTCGATAAGTCGTTATTATAAACTGAAAAAAGAAGAGGTCCCAAAATGTCACACTGCGGTACCCCAATTTCAACTTGAATATCTTCAGACATATATGTTATACCATCCTTCTTGATCACTGTCCTCTGAGTCATTTTTTCCAAATAGGACTTGAATAATTCTAACTGTTTGTCTCTTATTCCATAAGCTAGTTTCGTTAACAGTATAGCATAATCAGCAGAATCAAAAGCCTTCGAAAAATCCATGAATATGCTCAGTGGAATGTTGCCGTCCTCTAAAGCTGCCATTATGTTCTTTATCAAGCTAAAAATAGTTGTCTCTACATTTTTGTTCTTCATAAACTCTGCTGGTGGATAAAGAATCAAATTGCTACTTCAGAAATAAGAGGGAAGAAAGATCTTTTGAAAGCTCGCATGTTGCATTTATGGCAATACACAATAAAAGCAGTGTGAATGAGTTCATCGTGGATAGTGGAGCCAGTTGTCATATGACTAATAATCTTGAGATAGATGATAGATGACATTAAGATGAAAATATGAAATTCAAAGTTGCCAATAATCAAGTTATGCATGGAACAGCGTTGGGAAACATCAAAGGAGAAAAATTTGATCTAAATAATGTAACATATGTGCAATAAGTGCATAAGTGTAAATCTGATTTCAGTCAATAAGATCACAGAAAATGGAGGTGTAGTATTGTTCAAGAAAGATATGGTAATAATATCAAAGAATACAGAGGAAATTGTAGTTGGACATAAAAATAATAATGGAATTTTCGAAGTAGACATTGATGTTAGAAACAACAGTATATGCACAAGAGGATTGGCATAAAAGAATGGGCCATATATGTAATGATAATTTGAAGAAATTGAGAAAGATGGCTGATGGAATTGATTTCAAAGAAGGTAAATTCGATTGTGAAGTATGTATTCAAGCAAAACATACAAGGAATCCTTTTTCTAGGCATTTACCTAAAGCTAAAAGGACACTCGAAATTATACATACAGATGTATGTGGTCCTAATTCACCAACGCATGATGGACAAAAATATTTCATCACTTTCATTGATGACTACACCCATTACAAAGAGGTATATCTTTTTAAAAATAAAAGTGAAGTTGCTGATATTGTTAAAAACTATATTGCCTAAGTCGAAAATGAGAAGCAAATGAGGGTTCTTAAAATAAAATGTGATGGAGGAACAGAATATCTACCTTTACTAAAATGTGCAAAATCGAAGGGGATAATTTTAGATGTGAACTGTCTTTACAGTAGTCAATTGAATGGAAAAGCCGAATGAATGAATCGAATTTTAGAAGAGAGGACAAGAGCATTATTATTTGAATCAAATATGAAAACCGAAATGTGGGGAGAAGCATTAAGAACAGCCACTTATTTAAACAATTGAACACCTACATCAATTCTAGATGTTACTCCTATTGAAAAGTGGACAGGACAAAAACTAGACCTAAGCTAAATTCATACATTCGGATGTGTTGCATATGCTAAGATTTTAACTCATATACGAAAATTTGAGCCGAGATCACAAAAATATTCATTTGTAGGATATGGGACGAATGGATATCGTCTATGGGATAAATCGAAGAGAAAGATAATCAGGTCACGAGATGTGAGATTCCTTGATGATTTATTTGAAAACAAACTCGAAAACAAAGAAAAGGTTCAGAAAGAAAATGAAGGAAATTATTCACTAAATAATGATGAAGAGAAAATTGAAGAAGAACAAAGGAGATTTAAATGGAAACAACGAAGAGAACAGTGAACATCAAGACCTAGTTGGAAGAGATTTTCATAATAATGAAATACCAGAAGACTCGACCAATTCAGAAGATGAAATCGATAATGAAGAACAATTGAATGAGCAAAGAAATCTGAGAAATCGAAACGAGTTGCGGCGACCAAGATATCTGGATGAATATGTGTTAGATTTATCTTATATAGATGAAGATGGTATGGCGCTGATAACCTACCAAGAAGCAATCGAGTCAGAAGAAAAAGAGCAATGGATAAGAACAAATAATCAAGAGAAGAAATCATTGAAAGACAGAGAATACATGAAAATTTGTGAAGTAATATGAAGCAAATGGTCGAAAATTACTAACTACAAAATGGCTTTTGGTGAAGTAAGAAAATGGAACATACAAAGCTAGACTGGTAGTGAAGGGATTTCAACAGATAAATGGAATTGATTATCAACAAACATATAGTCCCGTGGTTGATATGACAAGTCTTCGAATTTTATTCACTGTAGCATCTGCAAAGGGGTTTATATTTGAAACGTTTGATGTTGAAACTGCATTTTCAAACGGTCAATTAGAAGAAGATATATTCATGGAAATACCCGAAGACTATGTACAGAAAGAGGGATATGTATGTAAATTGAATAAGAGTCTATATGGATTAAAACAATCATAAAAAATGTCGAACATGACTTTGGATGAAGTTTTGGAAAGTTGTGGTTTGAAATCATTGAAGAAAGATCCATGTGTATACAAGAATGTAGAAAATACAGTTTATGTTGCTATTTACGTTGATGATGGAATTGTTTTCGGAAAAGATAGAAAATCTATTGACATAACACTGTCTAAAGTCCAAGAAAAATTCAAGATAAAACTCAGTAAGACAAGAAATAAATTTTTAGGAATGAATATTACACAAAAATCCGATGCAATATATTTGGATCATTCTGAATACTGCAAAAATTTATTGGAAAAATATGGAATAGAAAATTGTAGAACAGTAGATACACCTATTGCAATTGTGAATACAAAAGGAGATGAACCGAAGGAATTGACACGTTCATACCCTTATCGAGAAATAATAGGGAGTTTATTATATCTTGCAACAAAAACAAGACCAGATATAAGTTTTTTTGTTGTATATGAATCAAGGACTATGGAGAGTCCAACAGATAATGACATAGTTAATGTAAAAAAGACATTAAGATATCTGAAATAGACATGTCATTATGGATTATTCTTTCCTTAAGTGCAGAGATATCAGAACTATGTATTTATACAGATATTGATTTTGCAGGGGACCTTAAAACTAGGCATAGCACAACTGGTGTCGCCTGTATGTTGGGCAATACAACAATAAATTGGATATCAAAGAAGCAACCTACAGTAAGTTCATCTTCGACCGAAGCGAAGTTTATTGCAGCTAATGAAGGTGCTAAACAAGGACTTTATATTAGAGCAATTTTGGAGGAAATGGGAATCTTTATCTTTATACCGACAAAATTGATGATTGATAATGAAAGCACAATTAGTCTCATAAAAAATGGAAATTTCAGTGGTCGAACTAAATATGTTGATGTCAAATATTTATTCATTTGCGAGAACTTCAAGAGAGGAATGATACACATATAATATGTTTAATGATGTTTAATTATCAAATTCAATTAAAATAATAGTTACCTAAGATAGAATATATGGATATTGATTTTATAAAATAATATTGATTGACAGTTGTATTAAAAAAAATATATATAGAAGCGTCAAAAACGTGTCCGTAACCTTTTTATAAAATAAAACTATATAAACTGGTGAAATTCGACTTACCCTCGTGTTCGAGGATTTTCTGTGCCTTGGCTCTGCAAAAATTGAGGCTATCCGAATGAACGTTTACTAATTGTCTTCATAAAAGAATGAATTGACTTTTCAATTCAACAAAATTTATAAACGTTACTCTAGCAATCTGATATATAATTTGTAAGCCGAAATGCATTCTACGAAATCTAAATGTTAACAGAATGAAGGCAGTTTATTCATACGATAATGAACGCGTGGAAGTCAAGATTATGCAAAAAAAATCTTGAAATGAACAATAAAAACTATTTTGAATTTGAATCTGGAATTTTCTAACTTTATTTACCATGTACCACCAGCACCCTCCTTCGGCAAGATACCAAATAAGGAAATAATTTACAGCTTACTTTTCACATTACAATCAACAATCAAAACAGAAATCTACAATGAATTACAGGCAACGGTGTACTGAATAAAATTTATGAAAATACAATCATTGAGTAAGACTCATTTTGAAACAAGGTCAAAATGGAGTGTAACATTACCTCTTGATTGTTTTTATCAGGTATTTAAATTTTTTTGGACGAAGAATTTTTCAATATTTTGTTAAATTTACATAATATTATACTAATGTTGCATACGATTCGAATTCACATTCACTGTTGTACCTACAATATACAGAAATGTTGTTTGTTATGGCTACCTATATAAGAAATTCGTTTCAACTCTCAATGAAAGCCAATGAAAACAAACTCATTTCACGCAAATTTTTGAGTTCAAGTTCAGAAAGCAATGGTAATTCTAACTTGTATTGTTGCCATATACGAACAATATCATCTGTGGGAGTCTCATCCCAACGAAGTTTAAAAATACATAATTTCCTTATCAAATTCTTGAACAGAAAAACAGTAGGAGCGACGAATCCAAGAGGGTCATAAACTCTGGCCAATTGGGAGAGCATGACCCTTATGGAACAAAAAGAACGTTTGACAAGTTTGCAGGAAAAACTGAAATCGTCATTCTTAGGATTCCAATTCAAACCTAAAACTTTAAATAGGGATAAATTTTCATCTTTCTGAAATGCAAGAGGGTGCATTGACAAAAATGATTCCGGTAAATCATCAAGAAAAGCTGAAGTATTGCTACAAAATTTTCCCAACTGAAAACCTGCCTTTTCTAAATAGCGAAATGAGATCATTGCGTATCGTACGAGCATGAACAATACTGGGTGCGCCAAAAATGAAGTCGTCGATATAAGAATTATCAAGGATAAGTTTAGCAGCATCGGGATGGTTAAAATTTTCGTCCTCGGCTAATTTTCGAAGAACTGGCAGCGCTAAATACGGACTGGATCTAAGTCCATATGTAGCTGTTTTAAGGCGGTAATCGCATATTTCATCGTTAGGGAAAAATCGAAAACTATTCTCTGGAAATTACACTGTTCTAAGTCAACCCAGATCATTTTGTACATTTGACCTATATCGCAACACACTACATACTCAAAGAGCCAAAAATTCATCCAAATCCTACATATGTCTGGTTGTAATTTCGGAAGTATCATTAAAAAATCATTCAACGAATTTTGTGAATTGTTTTTCGCGGATTCATCGAAAACAACTCGTAATTTCGTAGATAAACTATCTGGTTTCAAGACGCAAAGAAGAATACAGTAACTCATTCGATGGAATTTTTTCCATGTGATTTGCTTCTAAGTAATCTTTCATGAAATGCTTATATTGTGCATATAAATGAGGTCGATTCAATAGACGTCGTTCAAGCGAGTGAAATCTTGACAAAGTGAAGTTTCTCATATTTGAAAAATGTGGAGTAGAATTGTTTGCGAAAGGAAGTGAAACTATAAATTTACCATCACTTGCTCGAGAAACTGTTTTCAGAAAATATTTTTCACAATCAGAAACCGAGTTCTCCATCTCTGGTACTGTTTCAACCTCCCAAAAGGTATGGGAATTATTTTCTGGTGAGCTTTCAATTGAGTTTAGGAAACAGGAAGAAATATGAGGCCGGTGATATACAGTTGGTTCTTCCAACTAAAATGTACACTAATTTTGTATTAAGGGCAACAGGTATTCGGTTTTCCAGATATACATCCTGGTAAAATTATATCTGAGAAGACATCTACCCCGAGTAGCAAATCTATTACACCCGGTGCGTGAAAACGGGGATCAGCTAGTGATAAATTCTGAATGAGTCCAAGAATCAGTGTTTGGTATAGGACCGACAGGCAAATTATCACAAATGTTATCAACTACAATATCATATGTGTAAAACAAGTGTAAACGTTAGATTTGATAGATTTCATGGACAGTGAAACACGACCTTTTGACAGTTTAGTATTCATTGATCCTAAGCCACCAACTTCAATGTAGTGTTTCAATATGCGTAAATTCCAACGATGTACTGCTTTTTCGGTTTATTATAAAACTATTCATACTACCGGAATCAATAAAACATCTTATGGTCTTATTACCTGGTCGATCAAGTACATCGATACAAACTGTCGATAAAAGAACTTGAGTTGAATTTCGTATGAGACCAGCACCAACAAAAAATGAGCCACCCGTTATATTAATCAAATTTTGCTGATCTGATGCTTTTTGTATCATATGAACAATTTCACCCAATCATACCTACATAACACTGATAACTGACCATGGGCTATTTTTTTTAACGCAAATAAACTTGCACCATTGCAATGCGTCAACCGATATTCTCCGGTTGCAGCTGGCGAAGGTGCAGACATTCATTAATCTGATTCAGGAGCCCTGGATTAGAGGTGGCGAGGTGAGGGGTCTCTCCTTCAGTGGAAGTAGGCTCTTCTGTTCGCCCAAGGACACAAATCCGAGGGCGTGCATACTCGCTTCTTCTGACTTGGGGGCTCAATTATTAACAAATTTCTGTTTCCGGCATCTAGTAGCGGCCCGGTTTACAGATTTCAGGAGACCGCTGGAAAACTTGGTGGTATGCTCGGCATACCTTCCATACGACTCTCCGGATCCACCACCATCGAAGGAGATGGTGGAGCTGGTGACATTCTGTGAGCGGAAAGACTGGCCCCTGCTCATTGGATGCATCACATTCTGTGGGGCAGCACTGATGTGAACCCCAGGGGTGAGGCTCTAGCTGATTTCCTGTTTTCAACCAGTTTACACCTTCTCAATAAGGGTGACGAACCTACCTTTATCACGTCAAGTAGAAGGGAGGTTCTTGACGTCACTATGTGCAGCAGCTCCATCGCTGGTTGCATAATGGATTGGCGTGTAGCCACGGAGGTGATCTCACTGTCTGATCACCGGCACATCTGCTTCACCATCAGTGGAAGCAGGCCCGACAAGGGATCCGGTAACTTTCAGGAACCCCAGAAAAACAGACTGTTCCTGATATCTGGCATTCCTCTCAGAAAACCTGGGACAGGTGCATCCCAAACCTAGGACTTCGAGAGAATTGGACACTGCAGCTGAGAAGCTTCAGGAGGCCATAATCTCAGCCTATCATATCAGTTGCAGTCCACAGGTTCGTAGACCGAAGGGTCAAAAGAAATGGTGGACTCCTGAAATTAATGATGCCAGACGCATCAGCAGGCATCTCTTTAACAAGGCAATGAGATCCGGCCTTGCAAGTGACTGGGACGACTATAAGTCGGCACTGAGAGTGTACAAAGGACTTATAAGAAAGTCTAAGCGAGAATCTTGGAGGCGCTTCTGTAGTGATATTGAGGGTGCGCCTGAAGCTAACATGCTCAGGCGGGTCCTCTCTGCTGGGGGCCCTCCGAGGATTGACTACTTAAATCTTCCTAGTGGGCAAAAGACGGGCTCAGAGGAAGAAAGCTTGAGACAGACAGGGTGTATGCCATCGACGGGCCTCATACGAGGACTTGATTTTTGTTTGTGGCTCCCTGCCTTTCGGCTTCAGCCTTAAGTCCCGTCTGCAGCAGGGTGTTATGCTGCAGACCGTATTTTTGTCCTTTTTTGCTTAAGTGTCAGCCACCGCAGCGGCTGCCCACTCTATCACCTTGTCTCGTCTATATTCTTCTTATTCTGTCGGTTGTTTTTCCTTAGTGTTATTGTCATGTCACCGTATTTCTCTATTATTTCTTGTCTGATTCCTCGTCTTTCTGTTAGTGTACAGTCTTTTCTAACGTGTTCAGCGTCTTCTGCTTGTCCATTGCAAGTGCATGTCCCGTCTGTGTCCGTCAGGTTGAACCTTCTCAGGTATTGTCTAAAGTTACCATGCCCTGTTAGTAGTTGTGTCGCCTTGAAGGTAAGTGGAATTCTGTCGTTACCAACTTCTTTACAGTGTCCGTATAATTCGCGTCCTTTGTCGTTGTTGTCCCACTCTTCTTGCCACTTTCTTTTAACATATTGTTGTCTCTCAATTTTTCTGTTCTTTGTTAACTTTGTATTTTCTCTGACTTTGTCTGGTTTTGTGTGGGTCGTAGCTGGGTGTGGTCTGTCTGTCGTTCGTATTCTTAGTTTTTGTATTTGTGTTTTGTTTTTGTTCCAGTCCTCGTGTTTCTGTTTTGCTTCAACCCACCATGGCGGAGTTCCCGCCATCACCTGGTGGGCTGCTGTCGGTGTTGTCTCGTATGCTCTATTTATCAGTTGTAGTAGTGGTCTTTGAGTGGCGTCTATGTGTCTCCTTTGCAATGTCTTTCTTGCGTTTATGCCCCATATTTCAGAGGCGTATAACGCAGCTGGTCTCATTACGTTTTGTATTATGTCCTTAAATATGTCCTTGTTGTGTCCGTATGTTCTGCTCACTTTTCCTAGGAGTTTTGTCGCTGTTTTACTAATTTTTCCCTGGTTTGTTTATATGTGGTAAGTATGTCAAGCGTCTGTCTATTGTTAAGCCTAGGTACTTAATGTTTTCTCTGTGTTCTAGTGCTATATCGTTTATCTTTATTGTCGGTGGCCTTATGTTGTTTTTGTTGGGTATGAACATTGTTTCTGTTTTGTCTGAATTGTAAGTCGTTGCACTTTCTTCTTCCCAGCATTTGCAGGAGTCCCAGATATATTTCCATTCATTCTCTATTTCTTTTGATGATTTTCCCTGTATAACGACGAACTGGTCGTCTGCAAACGCCAGGACTATTGCTATGTCCTCTAAGTATTGTCTGTCTATGTTGCGTCTCTGTGATTCGTCTTCTTTCCAATTTGTGTTTGTGATGTCTATCTGTCTGAACCACCCTTCCATGACTAACAGCCACAGGGTTGGTCCAAGACTTGATCCCTATGGGCAACCCTTCGTCATTTGTCTAACTATGTCTTTGTGTTTTATCGTTCTGTCTGTCAAGAAGCTTTCACACAGCCTACGGAGCGCCTTCGGCACCTGTGCTCTTTGTAATTCTTGTTTTAATACCGGTGTCTATGCGCTGTTGAAGGCGTTCCGAAGGTCTAGTGCTACTAACAGCTGGTGGTTGTCCTTGTCCTTGTTCTCCTTTATTTTTTCTATTAGTTTGTCTATTGCGTCTATTGTTGACAGTCCCTCTCTAAATCCATATTGTCGTGAGTCTAATAGACTGAGAGCTGGCTACGGAGGGGTAAGGGTCACTAGGTGCAAGGGTAATTTTATCGTTCACAGGTTCGATTGTTACTGACATAGCGTAAGGCGGGCAGCCAGAAGGCACACTGGAAGAATAACGGAAGGGTAGGGGGTTAAACATGCAATTTTTTTACGAAAAAAAAGTCATAAGGTGCAAAGATGGCAATTTGTAGAATAAGAGAAGGTGGTATGAGTAAGCAGGAAAAAACATTGCCAGAAGGCTGAGTGGAAGAATAACGCGAAGGGAGGGGGTTAAACATGCATATTTTTTCGAAAAAAAAGTCATAAGGTGCAAAGATGGCAATTTGTAGAATAATAGGAGGGTAGTATGAGTAAGTAGAAAAAAACATTGCCAGAAGGCTAAGTGGAAGAGTAACGCTAAGGGGGGGGTTTGTGGGGTTGAACATGCAATTGTTACGAAAAAAAATCATGCATGCAAGTGCAAAGATGGCAATTTGTAGAATAATAGGGGTAGATGGGTAAGTCGGAAAAAACATTGCCAGAAGACCAAGTGGAAGACATAACTGAGGAAGAGGGAGGGGGTTAAAACATGCATATTTTTTTCGAAAAAAAAAGTCATAAGGTGCAAAAGATGGCAATTTGCAGAAATAATAGGGGTAGTATGAGAAAGCAGGAAAAAAAGTTGCCAGGAGGTAAGTGAAAGAATAACGTGAAGGGAGGGGGTTAAACAAGCAACTTTTCAACGAAAAAAAGGCATAAGATGCAAAGCTGACAATTTGTAGAATGATCGAAGTTAGTATGAGTAAGTTGGAAAAAAAATCAAAAAGGCTAAATGGAAGTATAACGAGAGGGAAGGGGATTAAACATCCATTTTTTTTTCGGAAAAAACAAGTCATAAGGTGCAAAGCTGGCAATTTGTAGAATAATCGGAGGTAGTATGAGTAAGTTAGGAAAAATTCCCAAAATGCCAAGTTGAAGAATAACGCGAAGAGTGGGGGTTAAAAATTAATTTTTTCGTACAAATTGCATGTTCAACCCCCTCCCTTCGCGTTACTCTTCCACTTAGCCTTCTGGCAATGTTTTTTTCTACTTACTCATACTACCTCCTATTATTCTACAAATTGCCATCTTTGCACCTTATGACTTTTTTTCCGAAAAAATTATGCATGTTTAACCCCCTCCCTTCGCGTTATTCTTCCACTCAGCCTTCTGGCAATGTTTTTTCCTGCTTACTCATACCACCTTCTCTTATTCTACAAATTGCCATCTTTGCACCTTATGACTTTTTTTTCGTAAAAAAATTGCATGTTTAACCCCCTACCCTTCCGTTATTCTTCCAGTGTGCCTTCTGGCTGCCCGCCTTATGCTATGTCGGTAACAATCGAACCTGTGAACGATAAAATTACCCTTGCACCTAGTGACCCTTACCCCTCCGTAGCCAGCTCTTAGACTATAAGTAGTTGCTCGTCTCTAACCAATGTTGTAAGCGTCTGTTCGTAAGCTTGTCCAAGATCTTTCCTAGGGCAGGAAGGAGGCTTATTGGCCTCATGGTTCCGTCCTTCTTCGGAATCCATATGACCTTTGCCTCCTTCCACACCTTGGGAAATAGTCCGTACGTGAGACATTTGTTGTACATGTCCGTAAGTATATCTCTAGTTATGTCGTAAATGTGTATTAGAGCCTCGTTGGGTATCCTGTCGTTTCCTGTATTTTTCCGGGTTTCATTCCTTTTATTTGTGAAATTTCGTCCGTTTGTATGTCAGGTTCTTTTTCTTCGTTGTATGTCTCTGTCGCATGTCTTACTGTTTTCATTTTATCTGTGTCTTGGTGTTCGTCGTCTTGTGGGAAGTATTTGTCAAATAAGTACTCTGCTTTGTCTTTTTCGTCTGTTGTGTATGTTCCGTCTTCTTTTATTATGTTTGTGTTTTGTTCTTTCCTTTTTGGGTTTAGGTATTTCCACACCTTGTCCCATGGGTTTTGTTCGCTTATTTGTTTGATTTTTTCCTGTGTGTGTTCAATTTTTGTCCTTTTAATTGTGTTTTTGTAGTCAAGTCTTAATTTTCTGTATTCTTCGAATTTCTTTGCTCTTTCGTCTGGGTTGGTTTCTTGTTGTGCATGTCGTCTTTGTTTTCTAAGGTTCTGTCTGCGGTTCTGTAACTCGTCGTTCCACCATTCGTCCTTTTCGTCTGTTAATTTTTTCTTTATGTTGTGTCTGCATGTTATGGAACATATGTCTTGGATTTCGATTGTTGTGTAGTTTTTGTCTGTAAGGTCTATTCTTGTAGTTATATTAGTAAGTGTTCTTTTAGTCAATATCTGCGTTTTGTTGTTTGTTGTGATTCCGTGTGTTATATATTCGTCGTTTTCTATTATTCGTACGTAGGGTTCTTGTACAATTGCTATGTCTATGTTGTCTTCTGTCAATTTTTTGTATAGTAAATGTGCCGCTGATCTGCCTCTGTCCAAGTTAATTTGTATAATTTTCAGTTTGTCGAGTAGTCGATTGTCTGTTTGTTTTGTTCCACCTTCCTTGTGTATACGGGACATTTCCTGTCCCGTGCACTGTGCTGTCTGAAGTCGCGTCTTGTGCCGTTAGCTTTACAGTTAGGGCAGTCTAACTGTGTCGCTGTGCATGTCCTTCCTTCATGTCCACCTCCACATTTGTGGCATATACTTTTTTCTGTGCAGTGTTTAGACACGTGTCCGTATTTGTGGCAGTTAAAGCACAAGGCCACACTTATCTCCTCTTGCAGCCCGACTCTCTGTAGATCCACGTATATCGTCCCTTTTTTTAGTAGCTGTTTTGTTATTCGTATGCCTGTCTGTATAAGTACGTTTTCCTTGTATTGGTTTCTGCACGTTTTTCTTGTCAATATTTGAATTGTCTTTCTAAATATCTCCGTATCTATGTCTGTATTCTCGTATGCTATTTGTGATATTAATTCGTCGTCCGTATATCCTTTTGTTATTCCTGTAAGTAATATTGTCGGTCTCCTAGTCTTGTCTGTCCTAATCTCGAAGTCTTTGGTCTGCTGTAGCGCTTTATTGAGTATTTCCTGGTTCGTCTTGTCTTTACATTTAATTATTACTTTTCCGTCTTTTATCGGCATGATGTTCTGTACTTGTTCTGCCTGCAGTATGTCTTTTGAAGCGTCTGTTAGTTTTTTAATGATGTCTTTATGTTCCTTTACGTTAGGGACACTTATTATGGTCTTATGCTGATTTCCTTTTTGCTCAGGGGTTTTCCATCCGTCCGTCGCCTGTTTGGTTTTTTTGTCTGCTTTCATTGTCGTTGCCTGTGCGTAGGTTTTTGTCTTCCTGTGTCGTCTTTGTTCTTGCCAATCACTATCCGTCTCGTACTCTGTGCTTTTAATTGGTTCCTTGTTTCTCGCGTCTGGTTTGGTAGTCACAATATTTTTGATGTTTTGTTCCTGTCTTGAGTTCATTTTATGTATTCGTCTGTTTTGGTCCGTTTCGTTTGTTAGGTCTGTCTCGAATTTATTTTTCTTCCCGTCATGTGTTATCATTGTTTTTATGTCCATTATGTGTTTCTCCATTATGCTTATCTTTTCATTTTGTCTCTTTATTGTTTCATTTTGTCGGTCCATATGTTGTTTGTTTAGGTGTGCTGTCTCGTTAATGCCGTTTGTTCTCCCCGCTTCATATGCCATAAGCATCATGATGTCACTCATGATGTCTAGTTGGGTTTTCACAGTATTTTGTTCTTCCCTGTTGAATTGTATCCTCCCCCCTGTATATCTTGTCGTGGCCTTGGTGATTGTGTCTTTTGCTTGTATTATTTGTCTTATCCAGTCTTCTACCTTGTCCGTTTGTTTTGTCGTTGTCTGTTCTTCTGGTTCTTGTGTTCCGCTTATGTTTCCCCTGTCATTGTCCTTCAAGTTTTTTCCTTCGTACATCTGCATACGAGGACTGGAAGCTGGCTGCACATTCTCGACTTCGTTGGGCGATCAACGGTTTCGAGTCTTATAAAGCAGCTGGTGAGGATGGCATTGTTCCGGCTCTGCTGTCCAAGGGGCTGGAAGTGCTGGCCTCCCCACTGCTTCACGTTCTCCGTGCGAGTCTGGCTCTAGGTCACATTCCATTGTCCTGGAGAAAGGTGAAGGTAATTTTCATACCCAAGCCTGGAAAACCATCGCATACAAAAGCGAATGACTTTCGACCAATTAGCCTCTCCTCGTTCTTAGTCAAGACACTGGACACTGCTCTTCACTCAGTTGTTAACTGTATTGAGGACGGAATACATAACAAGGAGTACACCCTAGCTGTATTTCTTGATACAGAAGGTGCCTTCAATAACACTGCGTTTGGTGTGATGCAATCTGCGTTGGCCAGACATGGTGTTCCGTCTGCTCTTAGTCGGTGGACAGGGTCTCTGCTTGGTTCATGTAGCATCGTGGTTCGGCTAGGCGGCTCGGCCATAGGGGGCTCACCAGGAAGGGGATGTTCGCAGGGTGGTGTTCTGTCTCCGCTACTGTGGAATCTCGTCCTGGATGGGCTCCTGGTGGAGTTGAGGAAGGCTGGGTTCGTTGTGGTGGCCTATGCGGACGACCTTGTTATATTAATCAGGGGTAAGGTGATCAGTGTCATTGGGGATCTGATGCAGAATGCTCTGCGACGGGTTGAACGATGGTGCTTGAAAAACGAGCGCTCGGTAAATCCTAGTAAGACAGAGATGGTTCTCTTTACTAGAAAGAGGGTGCCTAGCAACTTACGACTTCCCAGTCTGTTTGGAGTTGGGCTCACTCTATCCGAACAAGTTCGTTATCTCGTGGTGATATTGGACCGCAAACTTTTGTGGAACAAACGAATAAAGCCAATGTTATATTCTGGTCTACTCGGAGGGTGCTGGGTAGTGGATGGGGCTTCAAACCGCACGTTATGCACTGGTTGTATACTGCCGTGGTAAGGCCTATCCTGACCTATGCCTCTGTGGTGTGGTGGCCTTCTATGGAGAGGTCCGTCAACCAGAACATTATGACTAAATGCCAGAGGAAAGCTTGTTTAAGTATTACAGGCGCTCTGAGGTCTACCCCTACAGCAGCGATGGAATGTCTGCTGGGTCTCCCTCCTTTGCACCTAGTTGTGAAGGAGGTGGCTATGAAGACAGCTCTAGGAATCTGGGAACGGGGACAATGGCGCGAATGAGGACTCACTGGGCACGCGAGGGCCCTCAAAATGGTTAAGGATGCTCACGCTCCCCTTCTCCATAGAGGTGACCGCTCGGGCACTAAGTTCTACTTCGACGAACCCTACAGGGTAATTGTTCCCGACAGAGACCTATGGTCAAACATGCTTCTTAGTCCAGAGGGTCCCACCTGGTTCACTGATGGCTCTGTCACAGCAACAGGGTCTGGGGCTGGAATCGTGGGTCCTCACTTCAATCAGGCTATCCCATTACTCGACGTCAACCCGGAACCGTGTGAAACGGCAAGTAATGCTGGTTGTCAGAAAAATATAAAAAAAATCTAAGTTGTGTGATCGACTTTTCGGTTGATGGAATAAAATATCAAGTAGTGGCTGAGTGGTCCCGCACTTCAGTGGAGAGGGGGTAGGTTCTTTGGGAAAAATGTAAAAATGGGCGCCACGTGATTTAATTCCACTCAGTAGGATTAATAATAGTTATATTATCATTGAAATCACGAAAATGATATTTGAAAAGTTTAATTATCGGCAAACTAATAAAGTTGTCTTCTCCGTATATAGGCCTATATATGGCGCACAATTTATACACATAAATTATAATAGATGTTATGAATATATTATGTTCTCAGTACTCAAAAACGGTAATCTCAATTGAATAACTTTATACAAATTAAAAAGATAAACCCAACGGTAAGCAAAATAGGAGATATGGGGAAAAGGAATAATTAGGAGGAAAAGAGGTGTTAATATTATCAGCAGATAAAGTAAAATTTTGTCACCACTTCCTGGCGTTAGCGATACTGAATAAAAGAGTCCAATTCTGACCAAACGCAGCTTCAACTCTGGTTCTGTTGGGGTGATATTCTCTCAGTATTCGGTAATGTAAAGTTTGCATACAGGAAGTTGAGCCAGGGGAAATTGTACTTATGGTTGAATAGTACTATTGGTGCTGGGGGTATTACAAGCACCCTAAAAAAAAGAAATACGACCATAATGAAAATGGCGTCCTATCGAAAACTACATTTGAAAAATGTATTGGTATTTACCTCTGTATGATGGAGAAGAGGGTAAAATCTGCTTCAGTGATCCCTGGGGATAATAATGCTGATGTATATCCAGGATGGTATGGATATGGACAATTTCCTTCTGATTTCAATGTCCAAAGTGGTAAGATTATGAAAAAGGCCAATTAATCCGTCTACTGACGTTGGAGATCTCAAATACGATACGAAATACGGTAATATTTGATGACATCCAAAATTTCCAATGAAAATAATCCCATAAATGGAAAGAATTATCACTTTCTTGAATTTTCAATTCGGAAACGTAATATCGCCTACATTCAGTGAATTCACCATTAGAAGATGGAGGAAAAGGGACGTTTTTGTGCCGTTAATTTGAATCAATCAGAGCGCCGGAATTTATTGTTTCAGAATTGCCAATACATTTAAATACCCTGAACATCATTTGTCTCATTTTGATATTAGTAAATCGACATATCATCATCTCATTCACCCCAGATATAGCGAAGGAAAATATGTTATTGTTTGAGTGCTTCACCTGGACGATAGCATAGGCGGAGAGGACGTTGGGGTTTCGAAATTGTTACGGTGCATGAAATGAACACGTAACAACTCCCCCCTTACCAGAAGGAAAAAAAATGAGAGAAAAATAAAAGGACGATAGCAACTTCAACAACTACCCTGTTTGCCAGATAATTTCCATTCTCCTATCAATTCAATTCATTTTATTTTTTTTTTTTTTTTTTCAATTTTTTTTTCTTTATATTTTTTTTTTAATTTTTTTTTAATTGAATAGCTATAAAGCTATACGAACTCACTTTGAATCAGGAGGATGAGCTTTTAGATCTTTGGCATGCCAGATACCAATGGATGTTCCGGAGCCATCCATGAGCTCATATGTCCATGGAGAAACTAATCTCTTTATGACAAAAGGACCCACGTATTTAGGTGCTAATTTAGCGGTAAATCGCTTTGAAGCATCAGATAAAACGAAATTGCGCCTCCATACTTTTTGATTCAACGAGAACTTATCATTACGTCTGCGAAGATCATAATAACGCTTACTTTTATTATACGCAGCGGTTAGGTGAGTTCTTACTTCTTTAAAAACTTTCAGAAGGCCATTAGCCCGTTTCTGAGGATCGGTGGACCTATCAATATGGATATTGTCAGTATCCAACGTAATATCTACAGCGGGACAGAGGTTCAGCTCTCGGCCAAACACTATAAAATTCGGGGAAAATCCGGTAGATTCGTGTTTACTAGATCGTAAGGCAGCGGAAACCTTCGGAAGAAATAGATCCCAGTTAGTCTGATGATCCGAAACATAGGCAGACAACATTGTCTTAGTGACACGGTTCACTCTCTCCGTAGGGTTAGTTTGGGGATGGTAGTTTGCGTTGAACGCTAAGCGTATATTATAAAGTTGCGCAAAGTTTTTCAAAACTTTGCCTTTGAATTGCGGTCCATTATCACAAATAATAGCAGACGGAACACCGTAAACGAGAACAACATCATTTTCCAAATGCTTCACAATATTTTCTGCAGACGATTTACGTAAAGGAAATAAAAGAGTGAACTTACTGAAAGAGTCGGAAACAGAAAGGATATATTGAAAGCCTCTAGAGGTTCTTGGGAGTGGACCCATGAGATCGGTACTGATCAATTGCCATGGTTCGGTTACCGACGGAGTCTTACTGAGCATATAACCGATGGGTTTCTTTTGCTCGGGTTTGGTCTGAATGCATACTACACAGCGACGTACATAAGCTGCGACATCTGACCTCATTTTTGGCCAATAGTAATTATTTGCCACTCTTGCCAGTGTCTTTGTGACTCCTCCATGACCACACACAGCATTGTCATGACATAAGCGGAGAATTGCTAATCGTTTTTCCTTGGGAACCACTAGCTTCCACGGGGAATTGGCAGATGCAAGCTCTGGAAAACGAGGACGAACATATTTGTAAACGACATCATTCTCTAATCTCCACTGAGAATATTTTTGGGGCCGCTTCTGAATTAAGTTAATCATTTTCAGATACCAATTATCTTTGATTTCTGAGTCAATGGGGGGATCAAAAATACGAACTTCATCTATTGCTGGAACACTTCTCGATAGAGTGTCAGGAACGACATTCTCTTTTCCCTTTCTATGAACCACATCAAAGGAATACTGTTGTAACCGAACAGCCCATCGTGCAATTCTTCCTACGGGATCTTTAATATTGTTAATCCACTTTAAACTATAGTGGTCAGTAATAACCGTGAAATGAACACCCTCTAAATATGGACGAAGCTTTTCAATCGCGAATAATACCGCCAAACACTTCTTTTCAGTCGTGCTATATTTTCGCTCGTTTTTGTCTAACGACCTACTGAGATAGCTAATAACTCTCTCACCTAACTCAGGATGAATTTGATACAAAACCGCACCCAAACCAAAATCTGAGGCATCAGTTTGAACATAAAACGGAAGGGAGTAATCGGGACACGATAAAACTGGAGCAGATACGAGATATTCTTTAATCGTATTCAATGCATTAGTGCAATCAATAGACCATTCAAATTTCTTATTTTTGTGTAGAAGCTTTGTGAGAGGTCCTACAACGTCAGAGAAATTCGGGACGAAACGACGATACCACGAAGCTAAGCCCAAGACTCGGCGAACTTCCGAAACGGTTTTTGGAGTTGGAATATTGAGTATTGCTTGAACTTTTTCAGGATCTACATGTAAACCATTTCTGTTTATAACATAACCCAAATATTTCAATTCCGATCTACAGAACTGACATTTACTTTGACTTAACGTGAGTCCCGCCTTTTGTAGTCGTCGCAATACTTCTTTAAGAATTTCTAAATGTTTTTCGAAAGTATCTGCTATAATAATGATATCGTCTAAGTATACGAAAACGTAAGGTTCTAATGAGGAATCTATTATGCTATCAATTAACCTTTGGAACGTAGCTGGCGAATTCGACAGACCCATAGGCAGTCGTTTGAAGTGAAAAAGCCCACGGTTCGGAACGCAAAAAGCAGTCAACGGTCGCGACTTTTCAGCCACTGGAACCTGAAAGTAGGCTGATTTTATATCTAGGGAAGAAAGGTACTTAGCATTTCTAAGTTTATCTAACGTAGCTGATACGAATGGAATCGGGTACGCATCTTTCACTGTAACTTTATTCAATTTACGATAATCTACGCAGAAACGGTATGTATTATCTTTTTTCTCAACCAACAATATTGGGGAGGACCATGGACTATTGGAAGGTTCTACAACATCATCAGATAATAATTTATCTAACTCTCTATCAATATGAGACTGCATAACAGGATTTACCGGATAATGCCTTTGTTTTATTGGAGCAGAATCTGTCTCAATGACATGCTCCACTAAATTAGTGCAACCTAAACCATCACCCATCTTTTCGAAGGCTTCCGAAACGACAGATTGAAGAAGACTAGCCTGTTCTTCGGTTAAATCCGATCCCGATTGCAAAGCACTTATAGGTGCTAAAACCGGATCACATTCTTTGGAGAAATGCCATCCACCTCCTCGGAGATCTGGGACAATTCCCATCAATTTCCAGAAATCGGCACCCAATATTAATGTTTGGGGTAAAGACGGAACAACAAGAACATTTACCAACCTAACTCGTCCCTTCAGCTCGAAAGGAACACTTATAGATCCTCGAGAGAGACATTTTTCACCGTTAGCGACAGTACACGATATAGGTTTTTCCTCAGTCCACGGAAGACCCAAACCTTGAAGGATACTCCATCCCTTACCACCGACGATGGTACGAGAGGCACCAGAATCCAATAGTCCCAACATTTTTAAATGCAATATGGTAACTTCCAAGTATGGACGTTCATCCCCTAACGTACTAGATAAAATATAGTCTAATACAGCCTTCTGGCCATCACATAACTCGTTATCAATCAGTTTAGAAAATTTCGACTTCGAGGAAGGTAGCCGATTATCTACTTCCTCCGTTGTTCGTTTCCCTGGGTCTTGTTACAATTAGGACAATTCTTCACGGTGTAGCCTGCGCTACCACAACGATAACAGTACGAATTTGTTTGAGCATTTGGACAATTTGATCTTAAGTGACCAATTTTACGGCAATTCCAACAAATTGGGGCTGAAGCGTTACCATCTTCTACGAAACTACAAGAGGGCTGATCTTCGGCGACATAAGCTAAACCTGCCTCTATCCATTTTTTATTTCTCGGAGGTGGAGTGTATTTATCAATAGATTCTTTTCGCATTTCAAGCTTACGACACAAACTTAACAGTTCTTTTACAGAATTGACCGATAATAAACCTAACTGGTTTTGAAAGAAAGGAAGAATATTTTTCATTAAAACTCGTACTCTGAGGGTTTCTTTAACTGGAACCGTGAGTTTATCGAACATATTTTGCATTTTTGCTATATAAATTCCTATCGGTTCATCCGCACCTTGTGTTCTATGTTTAATCTGCTCAAATAACTCTTCATCATAAAACGGAGATTGAAATTGTTCCCTTAAACCCTTAACTGAATCTGACCACGACTTCATTTCTCTTCGCACCGACAAATACCACTGATGAGCATCATCAGAGAACAAATCTCCCGCAGAATACAGAAGTTCAGATTTTGATACGTTTCGAGAAATGCATAGCTCATCAACTTTATCCAAAAATGCACTCAACGACATACCGCTCTTTTTGCCAGTAAACTGTAGATTCCATTTATAAACCGGAACTGACTTAACGTTCGTTTGTTTTGGGGTTGAATTATCTCTATTACTTGAGCCTGGAATATTAAAATTATCTTCCTCTTCTGATGAGGACCCTGATTCACTTGAAGAGTTCGATTCTAAAGTTAACATTGATATATCTCCCGGTACAATAGAACTCTGTCTTTTATGATACTTCCTAGCTCTACCAGTTAAATCAGCCTGCATATTAATCAAATGAGCTATTATATTAGATTTCTTTGTAGAGTTTTCAGGAGTTACTGGTACAGACCTATTTATTCTACTCAAACAGTGAGTAATTTTAGTGCTAAGTTTCAAAAATGCGGAACTTCCTTTATCGTCATCGAAATTCTCAATGAGTGGCTTCATGTAATTAATTTTATCATCTAAGTAGGCACAATCTTCGTCGAATGTAAAGGGATAGTTCGGATAACTAAGAGATGAGCCTTTTTTCTCATATCTGAGGATATTTCTGAGGGTTTTCCCCATATCATCCACGGTCTTAGGATCAGTAATACCACGAAATCCTAACTCATAAGTCAATTCATCCTTATCGAGTCTATTAATTTCCATCTTATCATCCATAATGAAGGTCGAAAAGAAAAACAAAAAAAGATGAGGCGATAAAGTAGAAGGAGAAAATGTGTGAAACCGATAATCAAAGGGATGAGCAAAATACGGAA
This sequence comes from Propylea japonica, assembly GCA_013421045.1. Taxonomy (NCBI): domain Eukaryota; kingdom Metazoa; phylum Arthropoda; class Insecta; order Coleoptera; family Coccinellidae; genus Propylea; species Propylea japonica. Next base: position 337,065 of record CM024246.1, read on the forward strand.
ATATTCTGTCGAAAAGAAAAAATAGTATTTCTCAATACAAATAGAAGGTAAGAAGCGGAAGCTGGAGAAAGAACAAACTAGAAAACACCTAATGAAACCATATGGGCCCCACGTTGGGCGCCAAAACTTGTGATCGACTTTTCGGTTGATGGAATAAAATATCAAGTAGTGGCTGAGTGGTCCCGCACTTCAGTGGAGAGGGGGTAGGTTCTTTGGGAAAAATGTGAAAATGGGCGCCACGTGATTTAATTCCACTCAGTAGGATTAATAATAGTTATATTATCATTGAAATCACGAAAATGATATTTGAAAAGTTTAATTATCGGCAAACTAATAAAGTTGTCTTCTCCGTATATAGGCCTATATATGGCGCACAATTTATACACATAAATTATAATAGATGTTATGAATATATTATGTTCTCAGTACTCAAAAACGGTAATCTCAATTAAATAACTTTATACAAATTAAAAAGATAAACCCAACGGTAAGCAAAATAGGAGATATGGGGAAAAGGAATAATTAGGAGGAAAAGAGGTGTTAATATTATCAGCAGATAAAATAAAATTTTGTCACCACTTCCTGGCGTTAGCGATACTGAATAAAAGAGTCCAATTCTGACCAAACGCAGCTTCAACTCTGGTTCTGTTGGGGTGATATTCTCTCAGTATCCGGTAATGTAAAGTTTGCATACAGGAAGTTGAGCCAGGGGAAATTGTACTTATGGTTGAATAGTACTATTGGTGCTGGGGGTATTACAAGCACCCTAAAAAAAAAGAAATACGACCATAATGAAAATGGCGTCCTATCGAAAACTACATTTGAAAAATGTATTGGTATTTACCTCTGTATGATGGAGAAGAGGGTAAAATCTGCTTCAGTGATCCCTGGGGATAATAATGCTGATGTATATCCAGGATGGTATGGATATGGACAATTTCCTTCTGATTTCAATGTCCAAAGTGGTAAGATTATGAAAAAGGCCAATTAATCCGTCTACTGACGTTGGAGATCTCAAATACGATACGAAATACGGTAATATTTGATGACATCCAAAATTTCCAATGAAAATAATCCCATAAATGGAAAGAATTATCACTTTCTTGAATTTTCAATTCGGAAACGTAATATCGCCTACATTCAGTGAATTCACCATTAGAAGATGGAGGAAAAGGGACGTTTTTGTGCCGTTAATTTGAATCAATCAGAGCGCCGGAATTTATGGTTTCAGAATTGCCAATACATTTAAATACCCTAAACATCATTTGTCTCATTTTGATATTAGTAAATCGACATATCATCATCTCATTCACCCCAGATATAGCGAAGGAAAATATGTTATTGTTTGAGTGCTTCACCTGGACGAGAGCATAGGCGGAGAGGACGTTGGGGTTTCGAAATTGTTACGGTGCATGAAATGAACACGTAACAGTTGCATGATTTTAAAATAATGCGCATTTAAAAAAAACACGCAAAATTCCACACCCTGTGACAGTCTTTTCGCTCCTGTTGCCACAAATATCAACTTTTTCCAACTTTTTTCTTTGCTGTGTAACCTTGAATAATGCTTGTCTAAACTGTAATCAAAATTTTGATACCAGCTGATCTGGGTTTCATAAAAATAGGGCTTACTTCTCAGAAGAAAAAATCGAAATAAACAATTGCCTAGTTTCAACTGACTGTATTGAAAAAAACTGTACTACGTAGGTTTGGCATGTTTTTTCAAAAGTTGGCGCATTTAGTGAGGATTCCAAAATGGTATAATACTTGTTTAATTGAAGCTGCCGTAGTTCAAATTTATTTTTGATTGCCTTTGAATACACTTTTTCGTTAACTGCTTCCCAGTAATAGAGTCCAATGGATTCAAGTCCGGTGAACGGGCCGGCCACGAGATTGGACCAGAACGTCCGATCCTTCTTCCGGGAAAAAATGTTACCAGAAAAAAAAATTTTCAGAGAAATTTCTCCGGAAAAATTTTTTCTGGAAAAATTATTTTCTCTGGAAATTTTTTTTTCTGATAACATTTTTTCCCGGAATATGGATCGGACGTTCTGGTCCAATCTCGTGGCCGGCCCGTTCACTGGACTTGAATCTATTGGACTTTATTACTGGGAAGCAGTTAACGAAAAAGTGTATTCAAAGGCAATCGAAAATAAATTTGAACTACGGCAGCTACAATGAAACAAGTATTATACCATTATGGAATCCTTACTGAATGCGCCAACTTTTGTAAAAACATGCTAAACCTACGTAGTAAATTTTTTTTTCAATACAGTCGGTTGAAACTAGGCAATTGTTTATTTCGAATTTTTTTTCTGAGAAGTAAGCCCTATTTTTATGAAACCTAGAGCAGCTGGTATCAAAATTTGGATACCAGTTTAGACAAGCATTATTCAAGGTTACACAGCAAAGAAAAAAATTGGAAAAAGTTGATATTTGTGGCAACAGGAGCGAAAAGACTGTCACAGGTGTGGAATTTTGCGTGTTTTTTTAAATGCGCATTATTTTAAAATCATGCAACTTAGATTTTTTTTTATATTTTTCTGACAACCAGCATTACTTGTGTTTTCACCCGGTTCCGGGTTGACGTCGAGTAATGGGACACCCTGTATATGTTGCGACAGCCAGGGAACTCTGAAATCTCTATCCGATGTTAGAGTTGATTCTCTTTTGGTAGAAGAATGCAGGAAAGCTCTGCGTGGGCTGGGCTCTGATAACTTTTTGAAAGTAATCTGGTGTCCGGCTCATGTGGATATACCTGGTAACGTCAAGGCAGATGAACTGGCTAGGCGGGGAGCCGGATTAGCATTTGTTGGTCCGAAGCCTTCGCTGCCAATTTGTCGCACATCTGTCAGAAGTTTCTTCAGGAACTGGCTGAACTGGGAATTTTCCTCGGAATGGAGCGCAGGGGTGGGCCTGAGGTGGTCGAGGATTCTAATTGAGAGATCGTCCTCGCGATCTGAGGTCAATAGGCTTCTGTTGCTGGAGAGGAAACAACTCGGTCTGGTGACTGGTGCATTGACTGGTCACCTGTTTAACAAGCATTTGAAGAGAATGGGATTGACGAGCTGCTCCCTATGCCGGTGGTGCAGGAGTACTGATGAAACGGTTGAGCATATTTTGTTCAACTGTGGAAACCTTACTGAGTTAAGGTCAACACACCTAGGAAATCCAACACCTTCTATTCCTATGGTGAGAGGGACCACTCCTGGCAGGCTCGCGACGTTTCTGTCTTTGTGTCTGAGGAGCTGAGTCTCTATGGAACGATGCGGGTGAACAATGGGCCACTAGGCCTCAGTTCGGCCGGTAAGGCACCGAGAAGAAGAAGAAGGATGGGCTATTTTCAGGCTGATATGGACACATATTGATTTATTTCGATTTTCCAAATATTCAATATTTCGAAATGTAGCGTTATAATAAGCAGAAATTTTCTATCCGAATAACTCTCGGGCATTTATAAATGCTCAAAAATATTATGACAACTTTCTCAAATTTGTTGCTTGTAGGCAAAATACCTCCACAATAACATTTTTTCGTTGTCCTTGGGTTATTACTACTTAAAACAGTCCAGATAAGTGAATGAAAAATGGTGGGTTTCAAGAGGTATTTCGTACGCATTTTCTGACAAGCAGTTAAGAATTTTATGTTACTTATTGGCGTTCATACTGGTAATGATCTTAATTTTTCAAGCACAAAATGGTACGCCACTGAGATATTTTCAACTAACAAACATATTTCAATTATTCTTCCAATTCGTGAAGAAGAAGCTTCCTTGTCTTTTTTTCGAATGAGGTGCCGTTTTTATGCAAAAATTAAAACAGCTCAAGTCGTATTGGTCGTTACTTCAAATCATTTTGTTGTAGCAACGCTCCGTTAAGATTTTTATTTGTTTCATTAAAAGGGTGCTCCATACGTGATAACGACAATGGAGATTTTTTTCACTAATCGAACGAAGAATTTAAAAATGATTATTAGGTTGAAATATCTTAGTGCTGTAATTAACTCGGGAAAATTGAGATTCATACCTTATACCCGCTAAAAAACAAAAAATTCTCAATTGCAAGTGGAAAAATGCGTATTACCTATCTCTTGAAACCCACCATTCGCATATCGCGATCGGTGTCAGAGCAAAAACTACTTAGTCAGTTTTTAAGTGAATATTAGCATCTCGTTACTCGAAAAAAGAAGCATTTGCAACCAAAAGTTATATAGCAGATGTTATTTTTTTGCAAGTTTGAAGCACTTATTCACTAGCGCCCTGTATAATGATGAAAAAAAATTTCAATCTAGCATAATAAAAAAATCAGCCTTAATTGTCAAACTTCCATGGAACGATCAGTGGTAGGGTGATAATGAGTTGAGAAATTCGTTGACTCCATCCAATTATACTCATGTTGCTCCAAATACCACGCGATATAGACAATACTATGAGATTTGGTCCGAGCAAGATAATGAACAGATTTTCATTCGTGAAGAATGCATAAAACGAATGGCTACGGCTAAATCCGTAATTCCGTGCTGCTATAACCGACCCGACAGTGATAAAATTGACGCTGAATCCCATTTCTTATTCCCATGGGAATTGTCCAGTCTGGAGAAGATTTCTTCGTCTCTACTTGCGCGAATGAGAACTGTGAAATGTTAAGTAAATGTTTTCAATTCCTGTATTAATTTTTCGTGTTGGAATAATGAAATATAGGTAATATCTATTGTAACGGTTTGAAATAATAATGTGTAATTAATTCAGTTCGATTAGGAATTAAATTTTATGACGAGGTGGGCGTTACTGTGGAAGAAATTGTCAGTCAGGATAGAAATCGATATAAAATGTCACTCTGAAAATAAGTCAATAACTATCATTCAATAACAATATATCGTCGTTAAAACCCGAAAAATGTGTGACTCCATTCCAGCTGAGTTTACAGGAGAGGCAAACAACTTTTTTTTAATACCCGTACTCCCTTAATATTTTTCGAAACTCCAATAATTACTACATTCATTGCAGAAATTAATAATAATGATAGAAAGCAACATTAACACAAGTTTGAAATATTTTAAGGGACTCACACATCTTTTTAGGTTCAATTGTACAAAAAGTTGGAGTTGGAATTTGTTTCATTAAAAAACAATAAAAAAAATTAACAAAATTGAAAACTATTATGGAAAAAAGAAATATGTATGAAAAAAAATATAATTGAGATGGGTTAATAGTAAATAGTACTATTGGTAAGCGATGTTGTTATAAAAATCATGGTAGTCGAGTTCCAAGCTACATTTCAACTGTTGAAGTTGCTCAAATTTCTCTTTCTTTATTTTCCTTATCTCCATGGACCGACTAGGAAGTTAAAGAAAAATTATAAGCTGGTTGAAATTTATTTTTTCGGGACACCATTTCCTTCCAATCTCCACTATGTCTTAGTTTGTACTCAACAATTCCATCCGGTCTATACTTTAGTTGCTTTGAATCATTACAACAGTATCCCCAATTCTACGTCCGGGTCGTATAGAATTATAATATTTAATAGTTGAGAAATCTTTTAAAAACCCGTAAGTGAGAAACTGTACATTATAGGGACGAGGCTTAGGAGGTGTTGTTTTGCAGTACTGAATATAATCAGCAGGAACATTTATGTCACGGTTTCTCAACCGTCGTTCAATGGCAGAATGCATACTATCTACCTTCATTTGAGTATGCTCTTTATATAAATATCTCTGTATGATGGTGATGTTATTCCTCACAGCGGTAGATAGCACAGCGTTCTTCTTTCTGGATTCGAAAAAATGATTGCAATAAAATATTCCTCAATGAATGAAACGAGAATGGAAGCATTAGCGCCGACGGACCCTGTAATGAAAGTCAATTTTATAACTGAGAAATTGATCTTCATTTTAAAATAATTTATTCGAGTTTTCATTTTAAATTCGTGAATTTTTATTCCGTTCAGAATTAACTCACAACAATCGAAAAAAAACCGTGGTCTTCATTTTAAAATAATTTATCCGAGTTTTCATTTTTAAATTCGTGAATTTTTATTCCGTTCAGAATTAATTCGAAACAATCGAAAAAACCGAACATTTAGCGATTGATTTTGTTTTTCATACAGAAAACATCGTAGAACCGTCCGCAAGAACAACGCCGATCGCCGATAACGCCGTTTTTTGCATATACGTACGATAAGCCAGTTTTAAGATGTTTTTACCGAGGTACTCTCCTGCAAATTTTAACGTATCTGCGCCTACCTTTTCCACCCCCCTCCGGAAGATTATAAAAGGCGGGGTTTCCCTCCATCGGTAATTAGTTCCGAATTATTTTCTGATCTAAACGTTTTCTAAGCTTCCGAATTTTCTCATTTTTGCTACCTTTTCAGAGTGAGTGCTAGTGCAATTGAATTGTAAGTACCGAGCCGATTTATTGCAGTCCTATTTTATTCCTCGTTGAGTCTACCTAAATAGCTGTTCCGTCAGATTCCGTAACAATACCTTTCCTAGTTTTTCCAGGTGCCCGTAGTTAGTCTGTCCTTCATGGTGTGTACACCCATGGTCAGACCGGAGGGCCCAAACGAACCACTGCTATAGTACGTTTGTCCGTACAACCGGTGCCTGTAGTTAGTCTGTCCTTCATGGCGTGTGTACCCATGGTCAGACCGGAAGGCTGATGCAAACCAATTCTATAGTATAGTTCAACCGAATAACAATCCTGCTCTGTCCTGATCCTTAGTGCCTGTTGTTAGTCTGTCCTTCATGGCGTGTATACCCATGGTCAGACCGGAAGGCATAACCGAACCAATGCTGTAGCAAGTTCGACATATCCTGTTCAACCCTTTAATTTCACCTGGCCAAACCCAACCTGTTTATACGAGAAACAAGAAAAGTGGTAGACAACGTGGTGAATTCTAGGGCTGAAAGAATATCGGACAAATATAACCGTTGTGCACTCTTATCCTGACCCCTTTTATCCCTGTTTTCCTGATATTATCATATATTTGAATTCACCGTTTAAATTTAACCTACTTTCTATTCTGGCTGACTCTTACCGGGAAAATATTTGCTTCTTATGAAAGTGCTCGCGGTCAGACAAAACTGACCTATCTTATATTTTGTATTGATTTCATATAGCGTTTTACTTCACTGTATTTTGTATAACTATTTTCGCTATTTGAATAAACTGTGTGAATTACTCTATTTCTGATTTTCTCTGTTATCGCTAATATCTTAGATAACGAAGAACTCTGTCTCTGACTAGCAGCTGCCCTGGTAGGTTTGCTATTCTCCCTTATAAGAAAAAAGAATAGCTGGCGCTCGAGGTAAGTTTCACCGAGAAAACCACGTTACAAAATTGGCGCCCGAGCAGGGACCGTCTAAATAGAGTTTCCGTGAAATATTTTGCGCCCCGATTTGATACTGTACAATTTATACCATCCGAAAGTGATAGGTATACTAAACTGATTTGATTTTCGATTTATTCATTGGTGAAGTAAAGACAATATTCTGAGTTTTATTCTTGATCAGTGGAAACTTTGAAACCCGTCATTTCCCTCCTTGAAACCTGTGTGAAATAAATAAATTGTTCTGAGTTTTAATTACTGCAATTTATGAAACTGATATGAAATCTTGAATATTTTTTTCTGATAGTGTTTTATTTCTGACAGTGTGAACTTTCCATGTTGGTCAGTTGGTTTTGATATTGTTAGATTTTTCTTTTCCTGATTTCAATACAGGTGCAGTTACAGGATTATTTCGAGGTAGGTGGATTTGTAGTTTGTGCTTGAGACTGAACATTTTCTTCATCTTCCTTGACCTGAACATTCATTGGTGAATGAAATAAAGGACTTGGTGTTTTATTCCGGCTATTTTATTTGTTAACTGTTGTGACCTTGATATTTTTACTGTTACCTGTGCGATTGAATTGAACTGCTGGGACAGTGAATTTTTCGGTCGACGGTTTATAAACTATTGCTATTTTGGTGATACCTGATTGGATTATTACACAAGTTAGTCGTTTTAAACCGGACATTCTTAAACTGTTTGACTTTTGGTGCATTTTTAGCAGTGGACTAGTTAGACTATTGCTATTGCGCTTCTGGTATACCTTAGCACTGCTATATTTTCTGGTTACTATTTAACCTGAAACCGTACACCAATACACTCTAAAGTTATTTGAACATTGTTGTTGATAAGACCTTGGTAAAATTTTCGGTTGTTGTTGGACTTTGAATTTATATGGACTTGACCTATCTGTTTCCTTTATGCTATTCTGATTAATTGATTTGCGGTTTGGCTGATTGATCTTGATCTGTAAGCTACTATAAACTTTGCTATTGCTGTTATAATTGTACTACTACAACCAATTGTAAACTTTAGCCTGGTTGTAACTGGCATTGCTGTTTACTTGTATACTTGCTATCGATAATTCCTTTACAGCTACACATAGTGCGTTGTCTCTGGGGACAATTTAAACAACAGCCGGCTAACTTGTAACGGGACTTTGTTGAACTCTGTGCGAATGAACAAATAGTTGATAGTTCGTGAGTGATATAACCGGGAATTGTATACACTTTCAATCGAACACAACCGAACCTCACGTAGAAAGACTTAACCGCAGATAGTGAACATGGATGTGAACCGGCTATTGAGTGATGAGTTAACCTACGAACTTCAACTCAGAGGATAAACAATACCAGGCACAGTGATGACTAAACGAAGTTTACTACGACAGGTCCTTCAATCTTATACACCGTTACAATCTGAGACATGGATGGATCCTACCTTGGATATAGAGATATGCCAGAATGAACTCACCGATTTAGTTGAATCAATTCAACACTTCAACCACGACAATGCCGATAACGAATATTCGCGCATTTTCACAAGGCTAAAACACGTACAAGGAAGATTGAACTTTATTGACACCACTGATGAGTCACAGTTACAATTGGTCACTCAGCTAAAAGGAGCTACAGCCAGAGCCTTGGATGCGTTACAGGAAGTTCATAAGGGCAGCCTTCAACAACCGTCTTCGCAGCAAGAAGGGAGATCTCTCCTGGACCTGGAGGTCCCGCCTTCACCTGGGGTGTTCCCTATTCAGCCCCAGCGAGCAGCAGGAGCCGAACCATCACTTGTTGACCTCGGAGAAGACATCCGTCCACCGTCCACTGGTGCAGTCTCACGAGCTCACACATCTGAAAGGAATTCTATATTAGATCGGGTTATAAATGATACCAGAAGGACATGTAGAGAGATACTACAGGAGATGCCGACTATACCGCCCTCTCAGGAATCACCTGAGACATCACAACCTGAGAGATTGACACCGGACCGTTGGGCGAACTCCACCCGCAGAGTATCTTTTCCGGCAAATATATCGTCAAGAAATCCCCTCAGAGCGTTGGCACAAGGCAATTACCGACCTGAACCCGAAACCCGATTAACATCAACACCGTCTGTTCCCCTGTACAAATGGACCATTTCATTTGATGGCACTAAAAGTGTCACCGATTTCATCGATGAGGTGGAAAGACTGGCCGAGTCACGCAAAGTACCACTAGGACAGGTGTTCGACTCGGTATACGAACTCCTGAGGAAAGACGCCCAGGATTGGTTCATCCCCCGTAGAGGAACGTTTCAAAACTGGGACGACTTCAAATTCCAATTGAAAGAAGCTTTCCTACCGGTGAATTACGAAGAAAACCTGTTGGAGGAAATAAAAAGGCGAATGCAGGGCCCGGATGAAAAACTTCTGCTCTATGTTACGAGAATGCAGAATCTGTTCCAGAAATTATCCTGCAACCGACCGTCCGAAGAGGAACGGATCCGTCTGATTAGACAGAGGTCATTACCGTCTCTGCAACAAGCCCTGGCCTTCCAAGAAACTAGGACTTATGATGAGCTCATACGGAAGGAAAAAGTGTTTGAACTGGTTCAATGGCAGATGAACCAATACACCAGGCCACCCTCCAAACCGGTCCTCATTGATGAACCGCACCTGACTTACAACACCCAGCAGCGAAATCGCTATCAGGCCAATTGCTCGCTGGACACCGACAACCGCGTCTCCACGTCGACAAGCACTGCTCGACCACCGTCGACTGCCAACCGTCGGACTGAGACCTCTGTAACTCCGGACCGGACCGAACGACAGAAAGAAAGGAGAGTCTCTTTCCAGACTCAATGTTTCCGCTGTGGTGGATACGGTCACATGCGCCGAGAGTGTCGCAGACCGCCGAAACTGTTCTGTTCCCGGTGCCAAAGGGAGAATATTCTCTCCCGAGACTGTCCGTGTTCAGGAGGTATGGAATTGGGGTCGGTCATATCTCCGGGGACATCGACTGCACTGTCACCCTCCGTCTGTAATGAAAACCGTCCGTTAGTAGAGATTCATGTAGCTAGTAAATCTTTCCGAGAACTAATAGATACCGGAGCCACCAAGAGCTTCTGCAGCCAGAAAGAGGCAGGGCACTTGGAAGAGACAGGAATAAAAGGAGAGCCTATGATCAATGAATTTGTAGTGATAGCCAATGGCAAGACCACCGTCACACCTAAACGCTACACCACTCTAGTCAGGATAGACGATTATACCTTGGCCGACTTGAAATTCCTACTAATTCCTGACCTACCGGTGGACGTCATACTGGGAATGGACACACTGTCAAACTACAACTTCAGCATTAATCTGAAAACCGCAGAATGCTATCTGGAAGGCCAACCGATCTCCAAACCGACTCCTGTAAACGAACCGACCCCTGAAGTGCATATCGCTGGTGAACATCTTTTAGAACTGACCAGTGAACAGCAGAAGAAACTAGATGAATATGCCCCTCCGGCTCACCGTCTACTTTTGGGCAACACCACCAGAGTGAACCGTCCGGCTTGAGCAAAGATGGTGAAACCGCCACATCAAACCGTGGAGCAGCTCCTATGGAAGTGGACACCTGGAAAGAACCCAGAGGTAATAATCTAAAATCCCGTCCTCTCAATCCCAAAAAGCCCCGAATTAACTTACCTTCCAGAGTCCGTACTGTTCGTACCATGAGCCACCATGTGTACCTGGAACTCCGTCCTGGCATGTGCTGGAAATGTGGCCAAGGAGGGCACAGCAGAGCCAGCTGCACAGGAAAACCGTTACTGTTCTGTAGCCGGTGTGGTTTGCTAGGCACCCTCACCCGAAACTGCCCCTGTCACACCTACCAGAGGGCTGTCCAGTGTTATCTTCCGTCCCAGTCCAGACCAAGAGGGACCGCGTCGAGAATCCAACGGGTGCTACCGGCTCACAGGGGTTCCAGAAGAGTGAGACTCCCCACCAGCAGGGAGTTGGCTCTCCGTGCCTGCCCCAGATGCACGAGGCGCGCTGCAACCTGAGAAGAAGAAAGCCATTAAAATTAATACCAGCATATCTACCGTTATAACGTCATTTCCAACCAACCGTTTTATTTTCCGTCCAACTAATACCTGAAAACCGTTCAAAATAACCTACAACATGATAATAACCGTTTCATAAACAGTACCTGCTAATTTTGTCTGGTCCTATTTTTCTATACCCAAAAACAACAAACAAATTGGGTAAACTGTCTAAAATATTATATTATAACTTTTGATAGGTACTTCTTTTCATTTTCCTGAAACGAAATATAACTGCTGAACTGTTACCGTTGAATGTAACAAGGTTTTTCTATTCAAACTGTTAAATCCGTCTATGATTCCAATGGTACAACCCATTACACCGTTTTCATTCCGAATCAGACATTATTGTTTTACCGTTCATTTTCCTGTTGGGTAAAATGAAGATTTATTATATTATTATTAAAGTGCTAAAAGTATAAACTCCCATATCTTCGTCAATATGGCAAATTTTTCGCTGATATTTGGCAAGCTTGGTACTTTACAATACTCCATCAGATCAAGAAGAAAAAATTCTCAAAAATTGCAGGTCCGTATTCAAAATTTCAATTCCGTGTCAGGTGAGAAATATCACTCGGTATATGAGAAAAAAAAAATTGAATTGGAAAATTGGAATCTGCCAAAAACACTGAGTAAAAATGGTGTTTTAGTTTGAATGGCACAAATTTTTTATAGTTTTTATGATATGTTGAGAGTCGAATATTACAATTTTCATATTGAATTCAAGAAACATACTATTTCTGATAGAAAAAACACTGAATTAGATATGCTTAAATGATCCTGACGCATTTTGAATATTTCTCATATCTAGAAATACTTTTTTATTAATTTTCTATCAATATTATGAGAAAAATTCAAAAAACAATACAAATACAAAAAGAGGAACAGTAGCACATAAAAAAACAAAATAACAAATGCTCGATATACGAGAGCATCCCCTCACATACTTATTGGCTCTTTTGAACAATTGAAGTACTTTTCATATCACAAGATGAAAAATTATACTCCTGATAGAACAGAAACACTGGATATCAGCTCGATAAAAGTTTTACTTTCTTCTCAGAACCCCTGAACAATAATCCATCTGGTACTTATGTTTTCAACAAAATTTATTCTTCAATGAAATAATGTATAGGTACATTTTGAGGACTTATTTTCCTCTAATATGTACTTAGGTGTAGCAACTTCACCTTCTTTTGAGAAGCATATAAATTTCTTTAATGCAAACAGAATATTAGGGGAACAAGTGATTTTTCAGAATAAGGGGTTTATTATTCATTATAAATAAAATACATCCTACTACACAGAGTAGGCATATTTCAAAAAATGACGTTTATATTCATACATTCATTAGTTGTGAATTATTGGAAATTGTGTCGTTTGTTTATCTACTGAAAAAGCCTTCAGTATTCACGAATGAAGAATATGTAGATGATACTTGTTTTGGATTCATCAAAATGAACGGATATAATATTTGGTCTCTCAGAATAATCCTCATCTCAACATAGAAAGAATCATTAGAGTTCAAGAGAGCCAATAAATGAGTTGAAGCAAATTGCTCTCATTTCGAGCATTTGCTTAGTTGTGTTTTTTTTGGATCATTGCATTATTTAATTGAAGAATAAATTTGTTGAAAACATAAGTACCAGATAGATTTATTATTGTTCAGGGGTTCTGAGAAGAAAGTCAAACTTTTCTCGAGCTGAAATCTAGTGTTTTGTTCTTGTGGATATGAAAAGTACTTCAATAATTGTTCAAAGAGCCAAAATAAGTGTGTGAGGGGAATGGCTGTCGCATATCGAGCATTGTTTATTTGTTTTTATGTGCTACTGTTCCTCTTTTGTATTTGTATTGTTTTTGAATTTTTCCCACAAAATTGATAGAAAAATTGATGAAAAA
>CM024246.1:2150457-2373098 GCA_013421045.1 Propylea japonica
GTGCAGCCCCCAAAAAATTGAAAATGGTGTTCAAGCTCAAATAGTGCACCATTGTTCCTGTTGAATTACTGTCTATTTCGCCAAGGATTAGACTGAAAGAACCCATTTTTTACCGGCTTGAAGGTAGCTGACAATTCTCAGCTGACAATCGTTGAAATCTTGAGCAGCGTTGCCCAATCTACCTTATTCCCTGAAAGATACGTATGCTTCCCCTACTTTCGAAAATTTATTAATTCGCTCATTTTTGGCACAGAGAGTAAATTATTCTAACACAACGAGCAAAAATAAACTATTGCACGCCAAAAACAAATGCTCTACAGGGCGTTTTCTGAAAAATGTCAGATCGTCATATATCGTGACGCACACGTAAGATTTCGCTAATTTTTGGCACATAGGCTTATTTCAACATTAAAAGACATCGAGCAAAAAATAAATTGTTGCACGCCATAAACAAATGCTCTACAGGGCGTTTTCTGAAAAATGTCAGCTCGTCATATCTCGTGACGCACACGTACGATTTCGCTCATTTTTGGCATATAGGCTTATTTCAACATTAAAAGACATCGCGCAAAAAATAAATTGTTGCACGCTATAAACAAACGCTCTACAGGGCGTTTTCTGAAAAATGTCAGCTCGTCATATCTCGTGACGCACACGTACGATTTTGCTAATTTTTGGTATATAGGCTCATTTCAACATTAAAAGATCGAGCAAAAAATAAATTGTTGCACGCCATAAACAAATGCTCTACAGGGCGTTTTCTGAAAAATGTCAGCTCGTCATATCTCGTGACGCACAAGTAAGATTTCGCTAATTTTTGGCATATAGGCTTATTTCAACATTAAAAGACATCGCGCAAAAAATAAATTGTTGCACGCCATAAACAAACGCTCTACAGGGCGTTTTCTGAAAAATGTCAGCTCGTCATATCTCGTGACGCACACGTACGATTTTGCTAATTTTTGGTATATAGGCTCATTTCAACATTAAAAGATCGAGCAAAAAATAAATTGTTGCACGCCATAAACAAATGCTCTACAGGGCGTTTTCTGAAAAATGTCAGCTCGTCATATCTCGTGACGCACACGTACGATGTTGCTAATTTTTGGCATATAGGCTTATTCCAACATTAAAAGACATCGCGCAAAAAATAAATTGTTGCACGCCATAAACAAATGCTCTACAGGGCGTTTTCTGAAAAATGTCAGCTCGTCATATCTCGTGACGCACACGTACGATTTCGCTAATTTTTGGCATATAGGCCTATTTCAACATTAAAAGACATCGCGCAAAAAATAAATTGTTGCACGCCATAAACAAATGCTCTACAGGGCGTTTTTTGAAAAATGTCAGATCGTCATATATCGTGACGCACACGTACGATTTCGCTAATTTTTGGCATATAAGCTTATTTCAACATTAAAAGACATCGCGCAAAAAATAAATTGTTGCACGCCATAAACAAATGCTCTACAGGGCGTTTTCCAAAGTAAGAAAACCTTTTGAGAGACCTGCGTGAAGTTAGCATAAAAAGTTGGCCGGAAAAATTTCTGATGTCACCCGAATGTCCATAGGCGTGCATGAGTAGAATTCTATGAATATGAATTCTATGAATAGCTTATTGAAGGGGAAGTTCGATTGTTAATCATAATAGTCCAAGATCCCAGAGCGATAAGACACAACTTATTTTCACATAAATGAAACCTCATGTTCTCAGAAGTGTCTTATGTGCTCAGAATACCTGCGCGCTTGTGGAGCTTGCCGAGTGACACCTGGGCAGGTACCAGGTGCGAAAGGTAACTAAAATTAATAGTTACCTAACTTAAATTTTCATAGCTGATATTTAAATATATTTTGTAGAGTGTTATTATAAAGTTATACCATAAGCGTCAGACACTTTTCGTGGGCCAGTACGCACCTATAATGCTTTCGCGCTCATACTCACGGCAGAATAATTTTGCTGTTTAGGGGGTGTTTGGTCAATCAATTTTGTCTGACAAATTAAATATAACTTCTAGTACGGTGTAATTAGACCTAAACCTCAACATCCAAAGTGAAAGTTTTCCTCCAACACCAAATTGCTCTACATAGTCCCCTTATTCTATGGTAAAAAGTTACACCATTTTGAGCGTCGGGTTTGGGGGGGAGAGGGGGGTGAATTTGAAAAATCACTAGTTTTTTTAGTTTTTCGTAAATATTTCAAAAACTAAGCGGTTTATCCTAAACATTGTTATATACAAAAATGTTCTACGTTAAATTTTAAATAAGAATGGTCCTTTTCATAATCACTCTAAATTGTACGGTTCAAGAGTTACAGACGGTGTAAATGTTAACTTTTTCGTAATGTTGATATTTTTTTTAAAAAATGCGCTTCGTAATAGAATGTTGCTATTTCAGTGGCCGGTGGTATGTTAGTGATAAGCCCTTGAAGGAACGACAACCTCACCACCTTATCAAGGGGCTTTCTTTTTTTAAGGGAAAAGAGGCTTCCACAGGCCTAGGCCATATAAACCTGTGGTACGGAGAAACCCACCCTGATGAACTTTCTACGAACATTGCAACATAAATTCACTTCTTAAGCATAAATATCTTTCAAATTTGGAATGTTCAATGTCTTTATTAACTTCGCTCATCCTCCAGCACATTATCCTCCTCCTCTAGCTCGTCGTCTAAGATGTTATTATTGTCCATGTTATCACATGCTTGGCCTGAGCAATTGCTGCATATGCTAGTGCAGTTTAGACCACTCCTTCTGCATTCACAATTACGAACGCATTCATCTTTGCAAGTACACATTATAAGGGACAGTAATTCCTGGGGGGCTGCAGGACGTGCTGTTGTTATTGGTGTCAGGTGGTCGCCAATCTTCTTCCAACCCCACTCGAGTGGATCCTTATCTTCATTCAGCCATTGTTGTACCTGGTGGTAGGTCCTAAATGAATGCTGTCTGGACGCTCCTGAAGTGGGGGATAGTGCATCCAACTTCAGTAATGCATGTATAGGCTGCTTTGCAATAGTTTTCAAGTAGGACTGGTAGCGGAGACAATCTAGATCTTCAGTGTTCTTGGCTCCAAACATCGCAAGTACACTGCATTGGGGTCGGTTTTGGGGTTGTTGAAGACCAGAAGTTTTTCACGAAGAACGGTGTTGGCTTGAACTTTCCTATAAGGTGCAATTTTTTCCTTGTTATAGGCTGAATGAAGATAAGGATCCACTCGAGTGGTGTTGGATGAAGATTGGCGACCACCTGACACTAATTACAACAGCACGTCCTGCAGCCCCCCAGGAGTTACTGTCCCTTATAATGTGTACTTGCAAAGATGAATGCGTTCGTAATTGTGAATGCAGAAGGAGTGGTCTAAACTGCACTAGCATATGCAGCAATTGCTCAGGCCAAGCATGTGATAACATGGACAATAATAACATCTTAGACGACGAGCTAGAGGAGGAGGATAATGTGCTGGAGGATGAGTGAAGTTAATAAAGACATTTAACATTCCAAATTTGAAAGATATTTATGCTTAAGAAGTGAATTTATGTTGCAATGTTCGTAGAAAGTTCAGGGTGGGTTTCTCCGTACCACAGGTTTATATGGCCTAGGCCTGTGGAAGCCTCTTTTCCCTTAAAAAAAGAAAGCCCCTTGATAAGGTGGTGAGGTTGTCGTTCCTTCAAGGGCTTATCACTAACATACCACCGGCCACTGAAATAGCAACATTCTATTACGAAGCGCATTTTTTAAAAAAAATATCAACATTACGAAAAAGTTAACATTTACACCGTCTGTAACTCTTGAACCGTACAATTTAGAGTGATTATGAAAAGGACCATTCTTATTTAAAATTTAACGTAGAACATTTTTGTATATAACAATGTTTAGGATAAACCGCTTAGTTTTTGAAATATTTACGAAAAACTAAAAAAACTAGTGATTTTTCAAATTCACCCCCCTCTCCCCCCCAAACCCGACGCTCAAAATGGTGTAACTTTTTACCATAGAATAAGGGGACTATGTAGAGCAATTTGGTGTTGGAGGCAAACTTTCACTTTGGATGTTGAGGTTAGGCCTTTTTTTAGGTTAATAACACCGTACTATTCGTAACAATTGTCTGAACAACATATTTAAATGTCAGACATGTAAAAATAAGTTAAGTTAATTTATTTTTTGTAGAGCTTTAAAGCGTCTGACAAAAGTACTGGCCCACGAAAAGTGTCTGACGCTTATGGTATAACTTTATAATAACACTCTACAAAATATATTTAAAAATCAGCTATGAAAATTTAAGTTAGGTAACTATTAATTTTAGTTACCTTTCACACCTGGTACCTGCCCAGGTGTCACTCGGCAAGCTCCACAAGCGCGCAGGTATTCTGAGCACATAAGACACTACTGAGAACATGAGGTTTCATTTATGTGAAAATAAGTTGTGTCTTATCGCTCTGGGATCTTACTCTATAACAGTTCGGGAACCAAAATCTGATGGCTATTTACCTTTTTTGAGAGATAATTCACTGTTGAAAATCGTGTAAAATGTTGAAAAAACAACAGCTGTTGAGAAATCAATGTCTAAGGGCTAATTACATTTTTGGGAGAAATTTCACGATTGAAAATCGTGAAAAATGTTAAAAAACAACAGCTAGGCCGTTTAGCTAGGCCGTGAAAACGGCCTAACAGTCGAAAAATCAAGGTATATGGGCTAATTACCTTTTTGAGAGAAATTTCACAGTAGAAAACCATGAAAAATGTTGTAAAAATCAACAGCTAGGCCGTGAAAACGGCCTTACTGTTGAAAAATCAAAGTCTATGGGTTAATTACCTTTTTGAGAGAATTTTCACAGTAGAAAACCATGAAAATGTTGTGAAAATCAACAGCTAGGCCGTGAAAACGGCCTAACAGTCGAAAAATCAAAGTACATGGGCTAATTACCTTTTTGAGAGAAATTTCACAGTAGAAAACCATGAAAAATGTTGTAAAAATCAACAGCTAGGCCGTGAAAACGGCCTAACTGTATCAGTAGGTATCATTAATATAAATTTCAAGAGGTCGTAATGAAATAATAATTTTTACGCTTTTTTTTTCAACCAAAAATTTTTCTTTATTGAGCATCCGTTGAAAAAACTTCTACTGCAAAAAACTTCAAAATTTCGTGAAATTTGAAGTTACGGTTATCGAAATATTAAGGATTTACGATCCCATACGATGCAAACCGAGTTTACCTAATGAATCGAAGCACCAAGCTGTTTCATTTTTCATTCTATTTGGGATAGCGGTCGATAGCAGATGTTGTTTATACGTTATACTACCTTAGTTGAATTCAATAGTCTCTCGTGCCACTTTTTGAATAGCAAAAAGATTTTGCATTTCACTTCCATTACGGTTTATTTCTTTTGAGTTTTCCCTTTATTTTTTTGAGTTTTTCTTTTATTATATTTCTTTGGAGTTTTGCCCTTTATTTCTTTTGAGTTTTCCTCATTTGTTTTCGAATAGAGGTTTTTTTTGTTTTTTTAGAATAACAGGTTTTTATTTTCTCAGAAAAGCAGTTTTTTTATATGTTATAAGAGCGATCTCTTTGTTAGTTGTATATTGCTAATTTTTGTTGTTTATTTCAAGTTCTTCTGTTGTGTGTATTTATCCTTAGTTTTTATTTTTTCGTTACCTATTTTAAATAAAAACTTATTCAATCGGCGAATTTGATTTTTTGTTTTTGCAGTTTTACGATTTATTTCTTTTGAGTTTTCCCTTTATTTTTTTTGAGTTTTCCTTTTATTATATTTCTTTGGAGTTTTGCCCTTTATTTCTTTTGAGTTTTCCCTTTATAGGTGTTCCTCATTTGTTTTCGAATAGAGGTTTTTTTTGTTTTTTTTTCAGAATAACAGGTTTTTATTTTCTCAGAGAAGCAGTTTTTTTATATGTTATATGAGCGATCTCTTCGTTAGTTGTATATTGCTAATTTTTGTTGTTTATTTCAAGTTCTTCTGTCGTGTGTATTTATCCTTAGTTTTTATTTTTTCGTTACCTATTTTAAATAAAAACTTATTCAATTGGAGAATTTGATTTTTTGTTTTTGCAGTTTTCTGTTTTGATTTGTTCAGTTTCTGATTTTCTGTTTGATTTTCTTTAACGAGGAATATATATATATATATATATAACTACTGTTTTTAAGAGCCAAAATAAATATATTGATTAAACTGTAAGGGTCTTTAGGCTCGGGTTTTGGGAGTAAATGATTGACTACTCTTTATTCTATGCCAAGCTTTCGCATTAATTTAATGCTTCTTCAGGGCTTCTGCAAAAGATCAATAACATACAATTAACAAACAACAAATTTTTAAAATACAAATTACTCACTGAATGTGAGGCTTTACATGGATAACATCTGCCACAAACGTTGTAACCAATAAAAACAAAAAGTTATTTTTTGATATCATAGGAATTTTTCCAAAAACACATCTTATTTATAAATTTACAATCAAGTAACCCTCATCTAAGATAACACAATGATGTCATTTAATTTTTGATGGTTATGTTTCTGTCATTCAAGGAAACTAGTCTCTTACTCCTCTATGTTCTTTGTCTTCTTCATTCATCTATTGGGCCGTCATAGAAATGTTCCATTTTTATCCTTTCCAACAAATAACTGTATATAGTGCTTAGTTTGTTCGTATCTGTCTTCTTATTTATGGTTTCATCTTCTCTGTTTATGTTAATCATCTCGTGAATCAATCTTTTCTGATAATTTCTTTCTGTTTTGAGTACCTCAACACCTTCAAAATTCACATGATGGTCAAGATTATGTGCATGAGCAGCCAATGCACGTCTCTCGGGGTATTTTCTTATGTCCGATCTATGCAGCGCCACTCTACTTTTCACCCATTGGGAGGTATGTCCTATATAACATTTGTCGCAAGTCTCACACTTTATTTATATACGACATTACTTTGAAAGGATGTTGGAATGGGGTCCTTTATTTTGGTGTACAATGACCTCACTGTTTTTGATTTTGGACTGCAATTTTGATGTTTTCCTCTCTGAACACATTTTTCAATTTCCCTGTTAAGTTTGTAACGTTTGGATACGATGCATAATGTGTGTTATCTGTTGTCATATTTTGTTCTGTTTGTTCATTTTGAATGGTACTATTAGCATATAGTAATTTCTTAATCATGCTGTTAGGATAATCATTTTCTTTAAGAATCTGGTGTAATTTTTTAATCCTTCTTCTATGAACGATTTGTGACATATTTTTGATATTCTTCTTTTCATTTGTTTTATGGTGTTAATTTTCACATTTATGCCGTGGTCCGAGTGGAAATGAATAATTTTATCTGAATGTGTGTCCTTCCTATACCATTTCAATTTCACTATTTTATCTTGTCTATATGCTCTAGTGTCTAGGAAGGGTACTGAGTGATGAAGATCTTCTGTTTCTAGTGTGAACTGTAAATCTGCACAAACTGAGTTGAACAAGTCAAGTGTCAGTTGAATAAATATTTCTGGTACTATTATCATGATGTCGTCCACAAACTTTTTTACGAATAAAACAGTATATGGTAATTTAGGTAAGATTGAGTCCAACTGATGGTCCATGACATACTGTGCCAGAATAGGGGTCAACTTTGAGCCCATCGCGCATCCGAAAATTTGTTGATAGAATTCTCCCTGAAACGTGCAGTAATTATTTTCAAGAAGAAAAGTGATTATTTCCATAAATAAATTCATGTCCAAGTTCGTGTGCGGTCTTATATTATCCCACTTAAGCTTTAGAATTTCGATGATTTTTTTCTTTTCCAAATTTCCGAACAAGTTGACAACGTCCAGTGATATTAGTCTGTGGTCATCTGGTATCTCGAAGTCATTAATTTCCTGTGCATACTGGAATGTGTCTTTTACGTAATATCTATTGTCGGTATTGTAAGCTTGGCATAGAATAAAGAGTAGTCAATCATTTACTCCCAAAACCCGAGCCTAAAGACCCTTACAGTTTAATCAATATATTTATTTTGGCTCTTAAAAACAGTAGTTATTAAATAGAAATGGGTTTCTTTGAAGACATCAGCAGAGATTATGGACATGAAACAACTAAGTATCTGAAAATCTGGAGTACAACGAACAACAAGATGGCATCGGCCGTAAACCGACGTATATTTCTTTTAGAGTGCAGACGACAGGGAATTGTTCCGAAACATATTACATCGAATTTAAAGAGTGTAATGAGTCTTTTCGATTATGACAACAATAGACTCAACAAGAAGATAAAACAATTCAATGACAAAACGAACAAGAAGATCCTCAATCTTGAATTAAGCCAAGTAAATCAGAAAGTAAACAAGTTGAAAAAATACACAGAAGAAATATCAAGAAAATTACAGAATTTGCCGGAAAACATACTTGCGGAATACAAAAGAAGACTGAATATAGCATATAATAAGAAATTTCACAAAATCAAGGAAGATAACCTGAAAAAAATAAGAAACCTAAGCAGAGACAACATCCAATACATAAAAACACAAGAAAAATGGCTTAAAAATCTATCAAATAAACAAATACCTAAAACAGTACAAAACCTCCTATCCTTGGGTGCAAAGTTCAATGTTCCAACTACAAAAAAAGATGTAAATGTTAAAAATCTAATAGCAGACACCGAGTATATCCTCCAAGGCGTAGAAAGTGAACAAAAGAATATTAAAAGAGCCAGAGTAACAAACATTGTTACTAATTATTTACATAAAGATGTAGACAATAAAAATCCAACAAATGAATGGTATAGAGAGACAAAAGAATTTCTAAAGAACAACGATGACCTTGTTTTTTAAACAGCGACAAAGGTGGTACAACTGTCATTATGGATCATCAAATATACAAAGAAAAAATGAAAACTATACTTCATTCTAAGGACTTCAAAAAGCTACCTAGGGACCCAACAGAGAGCATTCAAAAAAAGTGCAATTCATACATTGAAACGTTAAAACGGAAGAAATATATAACACCAAAACAGGCCAAAGATATGAAAACTTATAATGGCGTAGCACCTAGAATTTATGGAAATCCAAAACTACATAAGGAAGGACATCCACTAAGACCAATTATTTCTGGCGTAGATAGTCCAATGAATTCACTGTCGAAGTTTATGGCGGATACGCTAAAAAGTGCTTACAATACCGACAATAGATATTACGTAAAAGACACATTCCAGTATGCACAGGAAATTAATGACTTCGAGATACCAGATGACCACAGACTAATATCACTGGACGTTGTCAACTTGTTCGGAAATTTGGAAAAGAAAAAAATCATCGAAATTCTAAAGCTTAAGTGGGATAATATAAGACCGCACACGAACTTGGACATGAATTTATTTATGGAAATAATCACTTTTCTTCTTGAAAATAATTACTGCACGTTTCAGGGAGAATTCTATCAACAAATTTTCGGATGCGCGATGGGCTCAAAGTTGACCCCTATTCTGGCACAGTATGTCATGGACCATCAGTTGGACTCAATCTTACCTAAATTACCATATACTGTTTTATTCGTAAAAAAGTTTGTGGACGACATCATGATAATAGTACCAGAAATATTTATTCAACTGACACTTGACTTGTTCAACTCAGTTTGTGCAGATTTACAGTTCACACTAGAAACAGAAGATCTTCATCACTCAGTACCCTTCCTAGACACTAGAGCATATAGACAAGATAAAATAGTGAAATTGAAATGGTATAGGAAGGACACACATTCAGATAAAATTATTCATTTCCACTCGGACCACGGCATAAATGTGAAAATTAACACCATAAAACAAATGAAAAGAAGAATATCAAAAATATGTCACAAATCGTTCATAGAAGAAGGATTAAAAAAATTACACCAGATTCTTAAAGAAAATGATTATCCTAACAGCATGATTAAGAAATTACTATATGCTAATAGTACCATTCAAAATGAACAAACAGAACAAAATATGACAACAGATAACACACATTATGCATCGTATCCAAACGTTACAAACTTAACAGGGAAATTGAAAAATGTGTTCAGAGAGGAAAACATCAAAATTGCAGTCCAAAATCAAAAAACAGTGAGGTCATTGTACACCAAAATAAAGGACCCCATTCCAACATCCTTTCAAAGTAATGTCGTATATAAAATAAAGTGTGAGACTTGCGACAAATGTTATATAGGACATACCTCCCAATGGGTGAAAAGTAGAGTGGCGCTGCATAGATCGGACATAAGAAAATACCCGAGAGACGTGCATTGGCTGCTCATGCACATAATCTTGACCATCATGTGAATTTTGAAGGTGTTGAGGTACTCAAAACAGAAAGAAATTATCAGAAAAGATTGATTCACGAGATGATTAACATAAACAGAGAAGATGAAACCATAAATAAGAAGACAGATACGAACAAACTAAGCACTATATACAGTTATTTGTTGGAAAGGATAAAAATGGAACATTTCTATGACGGCCCAATAGATGAATGAAGAAGACAAAGAACATAGAGGAGTAAGAGACTAGTTTCCTTGAATGACAGAAACATAACCATCAAAAATTAAATGACATCATTGTGTTATCTTAGATGAGGGTTACTTGATTGTAAATTTATAAATAAGATGTGTTTTTGGAAAAATTCCTATGATATCAAAAAATAACTTTTTGTTTTTATTGGTTACAACGTTTGTGGCAGATGTTATCCATGTAAAGCCTCACATTCAGTGAGTAATTTGTATTTTAAAAATTTGTTGTTTGTTAATTGTATGTTATTGATCTTTTGCAGAAGCCCTGAAGAAGCATTAAATTAATGCGAAAGCTTGGCATAGAATAAAGAGTAGTCAATCATTTACTCCCAAAACCCGAGCCTAAAGACCCTTACAGTTTAATCAATATATATATATATATGTATTGTTTATTAAGGGAGATTAGACTGGGTTATTAAGAGTAAAGTGGTTTTCTCTTTTTGTTTTTTGACCTAGCTTTCGAATAATATTTTATTCTTCCTCAGGGTCTAACAAACGAGGTAAGAGAGTAAATAACCTCGTTTGTTAGACCCTGAGGAAGAATAAAATATTATTCGAAAGCTAGGTCAAAAAACAAAAAGAGAAAACCACTTTACTCTTAATAACCCAGTCTAATCTCCCTTAATAAACAATACATATATAAATAAAACAAGACTGTAAAAAAACAATTAGTATATATATATATATATATCTACTGAACATGACTTTCAAAAAAGAATATCCTAACAGATTAGTCAGCAATATAATAAATAAATTGAAGGAAGAATGCCATCTATTGAATTGTACGATCTCAAAGACGGCAATTCAATTTTGAAAGAAGTATGTGCTTCTGTTTCAAAAAAATACGGCAAGCAAATGCATGCAAGCACATTTCTTCGTATCATTCGAAGAAATCCACAATACTCGTGTCCATCATATGCTGGATCTGATGGTCAGATCCAGCAAATGACGAGTATTGTCAGATTTTCTGACCAAAAAAATGTTATGCACTCATCGACACCGAGGTGCTCCGGTAAGAATTTTTTCGAGAGATCGGAAGAAAATAAGAGTATTTTTGCGTCAAATAGCTCTGTTAGTGTTGTTCAAAAGACACCTGAACAAGCTGAAATAGTAAACAATACATCCTCAACACCGAAAGACATTTCAGATACATCGAATATAAATCATGGTTCCAAGCAATCATCAAATTCCCCAGCCAACTCTGAATATAATTTCAACACGCATTATGAGTTACAATTATCAGGCTCAATAAAAAATGAGGTTCTACCTGCCAATTCAACAAATATTGGCAGCAAAGAACAAGTATTGTCATATAAAAATTGTAATATACTAGAAGGTACATTTTCAATACCAAGTTCCGAGTTCAATAAAATCTTCAACATTGAAGAAGGAAAACTTGTAACCCATATATATCCTACCTATATAAGGAATAGGATAGCGAAGGAGGTTAATAATGTTTGTGTCCTAAAGGTAGATTACACAAAATACCGTAGAAATTATATCGAAATAAGGAGCTCATGCATACACAATAAAGGCCAAGGTAAAAAATTCAAAATCATAATAGAGAATGATTGTCATAACCCAGTACCAGAGCGCACAGTTAAGGTTTTTAGTTCATCGCTCAACTTTTTTCATAGTGAGAAATTAACGGGCTATGTGAAAGGAGTTGAAAGGTCTAGATTGAAACAAAATTATTGAGGATAAATCCTGCGATTTTGAAGCAGCATATAATTCGTCATACAAAAAAGATTCCTGCAGAAATGGGTAACTTACAAAAAATCAAATCAGATTCGGTATTTCAAAAAATTAGATGGGAAGCTAAAAGGCATCTTGATCGAAGCGAAGATCCTATTATGGACATATTGCTGATGCAAAAGGAACACCCCGAATATATACAAGAGGTCTGCTTTCCGTTCAATGTTAAATTATTTTGCAATGAACAGATAACTATATTGTGTAATTCGAAAAAGGATGGAATACTTCCGCTATTACATTTTGATGCTACCGGAAGTGTTGTAGCAAATCCCGAACGAAACAACAGCCCAACGTTTCTATATGCTGCTGTAGTATCGAACGGAGGACGGACAATACCAATTTTTGATTTAATATCAAATGTACATACAAGCAAAAAATTTTTGATTTGTTCGTTTCTTTTAGAGTTGCGTGTGAGGCAAAAAAGAAGTGGCCTATCTTCTCAGGAATAGTCACGGATTTTAGTTTTGCTCACTTACATGCAGCATCCAAAGCTTTCAATATGATGCCATTAATAGAATATCTCAACATATGTTTCGAAATCATGCACGACAAAAAAAAGTACCTGATGGTTTTCACACCATTCATCTATGCTGTTCACATTTTATGGCTATGGTGTGTAGGAACATCAAAGAAAAATTGAAGGAGGCTGTTAGCTCTGAAATGAAACAAATTTCAAACAAGCAAGCAGTTTTCATGAAGGAATCGATGGCCGCGTTCATCAGGCTTACTTCTTTCGAGGAAACGGGGAAGTGGTTTCAAGCCATGGTCATTATATTCAATTCACCTTTTCAGAGTGATGATGTATTGGATTCGATCTCAATAATGAAGAGTTTAATTACATCTGACTCAGTTGATATCGATTACCATTCTGATGACGAGCATAATTTGATGAAGCTATCAAGTAAGAATTCCGAAAAGGCCATATACAGTCAGAGTCCGTTTTTCAAGTATTTCTCAGACAAAAACCAGAGAATATTAGAAAATATTAAAACTACCGACCATAATAATAGCCCAATGAATATTTTTTTCAACGATACATTCACTAAAATAATTCTCCAGAGGTATATACCGTTCACTCCTTTAATCACAGCAGCAATGCTGAAAATAACGGGGCAAACTTACGATAGAGTGAGCAATGCTATTGTAGAAGGTCATTTTTCGTTTGTCAAAAATAATCTACTCAATAAAGAAAGGCATATTAGGGTATCAAGGTTCATCAGGGAACTCAAAACTCTAATAGACAGCTACCATGTGGAGACCCAATTGAAAATACCAAAAACGGCTCTCACGTCTAAAAGAAAACCGGTCTTACAAAAAGATGATCTGCTATCAGATATTGCTTGTGAAGAAACATGGAAAAAAAAATATAAGCCTCCGAATTCCTACTTTACTGGACGATTCATCAAAAGTCAAAAAACAAAAATTTCGAGAGAAGAAGATCAAAATCATATGACAACTTCTAAATGTAAATCTTCGGACGAATCTATTCGGGATTGCCCACAAGTGAAAAACTTGACTAGTACCTCTGTGCGGTACGAAGAATGCGACTACAAATGTATTTACTGTAAGGAAACTGTAAGTCCCCATTCGTTACTGATGGAGAACCAAGAATGGATAGACTGGATTCAGTGCGAAGAATGTGAAGAATGGGTTCACGAATCCTGTACCAAAAAGAATTCATCATGTTCATTGGAATCATTTCTCTGTAAATTCTGTCTAAGAAAGAAAAACCAGGTATATTGTTCTGGTATCAAGAATTCGTCCGACGAAGGGTTTGATCAAGGATTCTTAATTTTAGCTCACAACGTGGGCAAAATTTACGAAGCCTCGGGAAACGTTAGGAAGCTCGAAAAACTAGCAAATTCTTCGATGAATATCAAAACTCCACCAAAACCATCGAAATCTGATATTGATCTTTACGAAACTAAAAGAAATGATAAAGTTAATACAATACTTAATGAGCCTATCATACATAAATTCAATAAATTTCTAGCGGGTTATCCCGATGGTTTTATTGGGCAGGAAGGAATAATTAAATTTGTGAGAGCTTGACTACTCTGCATCCAATGTTTTCGATAAAAAAAAAGTATCTAGGGAAGAACGTGAAGTTGTTTTAGAAATTCAAACTCTGCTGAAAATATGTGATCGACAATGGTGTGATGTTGTTTATGCAGCTAATAAAAATCACGTTGAAATAAGGAGGGTTTTTAAAAATTCTTCAATTTTCGAAAAAGTCTTTCCAATTTTAGAGTCATTTTATTTTTCTTACCAGCAACCAAGATTCTGCAATATGAGAAATATTTCAAGTTATTCGAAACCACTTGAAATTCTGAAAAATGGCCTTGTTGGCCACAGTACCTGTTATCGCATACTGCCAAATGAAATAACCTACACAATTGCCAAGTTTCCATCTACTTTCAGCACTGTTGCTTTAAGTTATTCAGAATTTCACTCTCTATTTGGTGAAAATTGGTTAACCGATTCAATTATTGAAGTAATTCTCCACATTTTCGGTTGCAATAATTTCCAAATTATCCCTTGTCATTGGAGTGGCGAAATTTTCAATTCATCTGATGGGCCTTTTTTCGAATATATGGTGAAAACAATTAATATTCTTGGAAATAAAACGTTAGTTTGCCCTCTACTGACCCAAAAGTTCAAGTCAAACTACGGTCATTGGTGTTTGATCTTAGTTGATTTCGAGAATGAAAAGGTAACATTCTTAGATCCCTTGAAAAATTACAACAAGGACGTGTATGACGAAACTTTGGCTAGATATTTGTCAAATCTATCGAACTTTTTCGAAGTATATGACGAAGTTCATAAAAAGTCGTCATTCAGAACAAAAGACTGGACTTTAGACTTACCTGAACACAATTTGCAATATGACGGATATAATTGCGGTGTTTATATCTGCCATTTTTTCGAAAATATAGTTCAGAAGCGATCTCTTCAGGATGATGAGGTGGATATTGATTTGTATAGAGAGAAATTGAAGCTTGTAATTCTTAATGCATCAGAAGACATGACAAAAAAATGCCTGATCTGCGATCGAGAAACAGCAGTATCCAATACCATCCAATGTATCCATTGCAAAAGATTATTTCACTCTGATAAATGTTGCGAGGAAGGTCAAATGATAAAGGGCGTATGCTTCCTCTGCTACAGTTTTTTTTTAATAGGATAGGAATAATGAGGTGCATTCTTCTGTATAAGATACATGAGCTATGTATCAACCAATGAAATGCTTTACACCAGATCAGTGTGTTCCTTGCATATCTGCCGCCACTTGGTGAGAAAAAACTTGCACTCCCAATTGATAGAACATATATCTATAATTAAAAGGAATATTGCGAAAATTGCCGAGGACCCATCTGAACATTTATAACATATAAATATATACCGAAAACTGGCGTGCAACAATTTATTTTTTGCACGATGTCTTTTAATGTTGAAATAAGGCTATATGCCAAAAATTAGCGAAATCGTACGTGTGCGTCACGAGATATGACGAGCTGACATTTTTCAAAAAACACCCTGTAGAGCATTTGTTTATGGCGTGCAACAATTTATTTTTTGCGCGATGTCTTTTAATGTTGAAATAGGCCTATATGCCAAAAATTAGCGAAATCGTATGTGTGCGTCACGAGATATGACGAGCTGACATTTTTCAAAAAACGCCCAGTAGAGCATTTGTTTATGGCGTGCAACAATTTATTTTTTGCTCGATGTCTTTTAATGATGAAATAAGCCTATATGCCAAAAATTAGCGAAATCGTACGTGTGCGTCACGAGATATTATGACTAGCTGACATTTTTCAGAAAACGCCCTGTAGAGCATTTGTTTATGGCGTGCAACAATTTATTTTTTGCGCGATGTCTTTTAATGTTGATATAAGCCTATATACCAAAAATTAGCAAAATCGTACGTGTGCGTCACGAGATATGACGAGCTGACATTTTTCAAAAAACGCCCTGTAGAGCATTTGTTTATGGCGTGCAACAATTTATTTTTTGCGCGATGTCTTTTAATGTTGATATAAGCCTATATACCAAAAATTAGCAAAATCGTACGTGTGCGTCACGAGATATGACGAGCTGACATTTTTCAAAAAACGCCCTGTAGAGCATTTGTTTATGGCGTGCAACAATTCATTTTTTGCTCGATGTCTTTTAATGTTGAAATAAGCCTATATGCCAAAAATTAGCGAAATCGTACGTGTGCGTCACGAGATATGACGAGCTGACATTTTTCAAAAAACACCCTGTAGAGCATTTGTTTATGGCGTGCAACAATTTATTTTTTGCGCGATGTCTTTTAATGTTGAAATAGGCCTATATGCCAAAAATTGCGAAATCGTATGTGTGCGTCACGAGATATGACGAGCTGACATTTTTCAAAAA
Organism: Propylea japonica; assembly: GCA_013421045.1. NCBI lineage: Eukaryota > Metazoa > Arthropoda > Insecta > Coleoptera > Coccinellidae > Propylea > Propylea japonica. The sequence goes on from CM024246.1 coordinate 2,167,137, forward strand.
ACGCCCAGTAGAGCATTTGTTTATGGCGTGCAACAATTTATTTTTTGCTCGATGTCTTTTAATGATGAAATAAGCCTATATGCCAAAAATTAGCGAAATCGTACGTGTGCGTCACGAGATATGACGAGCTGACATTTTTCAAAAAACGCCCAGTAGAGCATTTGTTTATGGCGTGCAACAATTTATTTTTTGCTCGATGTCTTTTAATGATGAAATAAGCCTATATGCCAAAAATTAGCGAAATCGTACGTGTGCGTCACGAGATATTATGACTAGCTGACATTTTTCAGAAAACGCCCTGTAGAGCATTTGTTTATGGCGTGCAACAATTTATTTTTTGCGCGATGTCTTTTAATGTTGAAATAGGCCTATATGCCAAAAATTTGCGAAATCGTATGTGTGCGTCACGAGATATGACGAGCTGACATTTTTCAAAAAACGCCCAGTAGAGCATTTGTTTATGGCGTGCAACAATTTATTTTTTGCTCGATGTCTTTTAATGATGAAATAAGCCTATATGCCAAAAATTAGCGAAATCGTACGTGTGCGTCACGAGATATGACGAGCTGACATTTTTCAAAAAACGCCCAGTAGAGCATTTGTTTATGGCGTGCAACAATTTATTTTTTGCTCGATGTCTTTTAATGATGAAATAAGCCTATATGCCAAAAATTAGCGAAATCGTACGTGTGCGTCACGAGATATTATGACTAGCTGACATTTTTCAGAAAACGCCCTGTAGAGCATTTGTTTATGGCGTGCAACAATTTATTTTTTGCGCGATGTCTTTTAATGTTGATATAAGCCTATATACCAAAAATTAGCGAAATCGTACGTGTGCGTCACGTGATATGACGAGCTGACATTTTTCAGAAAACGCCCTGTAGAGCATTTGTTTATGGCGTGCAACAATTATTTTTTGCGCGATGTCTTTTAATGTTGATATAAGCCTATATACCAAAAATTAGCAAAATCGTACGTGTGCGTCACGAGATATGACGAGCTGCCATTTTTCAAAAAACGCCCTGTAGAGCATTTGTTTATGGCGTGCAACAATTCATTTTTTGCTCGATGTCTTTTAATGTTGAAATAAGCCTATATGCCAAAAATTAGCGAAATCGTACGTGTGGTCACGAGATATTAGAGAGTTGAAGTGCGCGCAGCACGTAAGCCCGAACGTGGACGTAGACGTGAGAAATATAACGTTTACGTCTTGGAGTAAAAATAGAGTTGAAGTGCTACCATACGTACGTACGGCAGACCATTAGGGACTAAAGCTAACCTATTATTTCTTTTTGTTGTAATCTGACAGAGAAACTTTCTGATATTAGCGATTCAGATTGTTCTCTATAAACAAATTGATGAAGTGAACATATATTTGTAGGATTCCTTCATTACATTCGAGTTTCAAAATTAATAATAATGAAAATAATTTTTTTATAACTTGAGTTCTTGCCAAAAGCAGGAGTTTTAGAGGAAATCATCAATCACAAATGAGTTGCTTGTATGTAATTATCACTCTCATTTGAAAGGAAAATTCAACATTTGTAACTTATCGAAATAATATATTAGTTCTTGGTACTTATATGCAATCTCGTAACAGAAGTATTGCATTGAAAAAAATTCAACACTTCTTAGAAAAATGCAAAATCACAGTTTATAAATAATAAGGAAGATATTGAGTAAAAAGTTAATTAATCGTGTTCTCAAAACAAAGTTTCAGCTACTAGATTATTTTTAAATTTTTAAGGTTAGAAGCAATTCATTTCAAAATTCCAGCATTCGCCCTTCATCGGTCGGATTCGTTCAACTTTCGGTTACGTACGTACGTACCACGTACGTACGTGACAGGACCCTAGTTTACGTCGCACGTAAAGCCGGCCCAAGCGTGAACGTAAGAAACTGACGAGTGCGCATGAGCACGTGTCAATTGTAACGTTTACGTCTACGTCCTTGGCAGCACTTCAACTCTCTAGTATGACTAGCTGACATTTTTCAGAAAACGCCCTGTAGAGCATTTGTTTATGGCGTGCAACAATTCATTTTCTGCTCGTTGTTTTTTGATATTGAAATAAGCCTATATGCCAAAAATTAGCGAAATCGTACGTGTGCGTCACGAGATATGACGAGCTGACATTTTTCAAAAAACGCCCAGTAGAGCATTTGTTTATGGCGTGCAACAATTTATTTTTTGCTCGATGTCTTTTAATGATGAAATAAGCCTATATGCCAAAAATTAGCGAAATCGTACGTGTGCGTCACGAGATATTATGACTAGCTGACATTTTTCAGAAAACGCCCTGTAGAGCATTTGTTTATGGCGCGCAACAATTCATTTTCTGCGCGATGTCTTTTAATGTTGGAATAAGCCTATATGCCAAAAATTAGCAAAATCGTACGTGTGCGTCACGAGATATGACGAGCTGTCATTTTTCAGAAAACGCCCTGTAGAGCATTTGTTTATGGCGTGCAACAATTTATTTTTTGCTCGATGTCTTCTAATGATGAATTAAGCCTATATGCCAAAAATTAGCGAAATCGTACGTGTGCGTCACGAGATATGACGAGCTGACATTTTTCAGAAAACGCCCAGTAGAGCATTTGTTTATGGCGTGCAACAATTTATTTTTTGCTCGATGTCTTTTAATGTTGAAATAAGCCTATATGCCAAAAATTAGCGAACTCGTACGTGTGCGTCACGAGATATGACGAACTGACATTTTTCAGAAAACGCCCTGTAGAGCATTTGTTTTTGGCGTGCAATAGTTTATTTTCGCTCGTTGTGTTAGAATAATTTACTTTCTGTGCCAAAAATGAGCGAATTAATAAATTTTCGAAAGTAGGGGAAGCATACGTATCTTTCAGGTAATAAGGTAGATTTGGCAACGCTGCTCAAGATTTCAACGATTGTCAGCTGAGAATTGTCAGCTACCTTCAAGCTGGTCCATTTTTTCACCTTAATTTTATAACTTTATACAGCATTAACCACAATCCACTTATTTAATTTCAATATGTCCAATAAATAGATAGATTTTCAAGAAAAACGTACAAAAAACCTCTATCTCGCCATACTAATCTTGAAAATAGTACTACTGACAAACGTCAAAGTTTGTTTACAGTTCGCAGCGCCCTCAATGTTAATTGGATTCGCCAATTAGTAACTAGAAATAAAGCCCCGACTGGACGTTCATGGCATGCTTCGATGTCAATAATTCTTAAACGGACTATATTACAGTATTCGTTTTGTGGAGTTTCGTGCTCCTGAGCTGTTCAAGTACTTGTGCGCAGCCAATGGCAAGCCGTAATTCGAGCTTTTGAGTTACTTAGGAGCACGAAATATCTCAAAACGAATAGGCTATAACTATCTAACTATCACGTGATCATTTGACAGTTAATACACGTATTTTCTGTCAAATGATCACGTGATAGTTAGATAGTTACATGTAACCACAGCTCGCCAAAATTCGACTCAACTCTCTATTAACTTGACTTTTTTAATACAAGTGTTGATTTTGTTGTTGTTGTTAAGGGTTAAGCTGACACTGCAGGGGTTAGGTTAGGTTAGTATTCGAAAAGTTTGATTAATAGATTTTGATTGTTTTCTGTACTATGGATATAGGATACCGATATTCGATAATAGTTCATGAATTAAATGAGTTTTTTATGACCGATTCGATATCAAATTTGGAATTTCATCTGAATAAATGGGAAAAGGATGTTTTTTCAACACTCGAAGGAAATAATTAATTTGAAACGATGGTTTTTATATGTTATTCTTGGTCGAATCAGAAACACAATAAGGTAAGCTGAAAAAAAATTCAACAAAGAAATCATTCACTCAAATACTAGAATACCTCATACCAAAATCTGCCGGCTGTAATTCATATATCAGTTTAACCCATAGACATAGGAAGAGGGAGACGGAACGTGACGGAACAAGTACAGCTATATCAAGCTGTCCTTGTTCTACTCATGGGAAATAGTTTTAGATGTTGGCTTCAACTATTCCAGAATTTATGAATGACATGCCGCGTCTCCTCTTCCTTAGTCTAAGGTTTAACCAAATAACGTATTCAACTGTTATTTACAACCGTTATTTGAAAATAACCATAACAGTTGATAACCGTTATTGAGAAATAACGTTATTGCCCATCACTAGTCAAAGTCAACTATGGTAAGCTGTGGTGAGCTGTAGTTACATCGCCAAAATTCGACTTTATTACAAGGACATGACTTCATCGATTATTTTAATGAGAGGATAATTTGTAATCTAATTTTGTATGTGATATATTATGTTAATGTTGAAACTATTTTTTTTTCGTCGCACGTATTCGAGGAATGTTAATAATTTAACTAGATAATTGTGTATATGAGGAATATTCCCAAAATTCAAGTTTGGGTAGATTTCTACCCGAATTATAGAAAATAAAATCCGAGATATATGAAGAAACCCTTGGGCAGGGGCTTCTGAGCGCTTGTTCATTGGTGAAGCCATAATGATATCATCTCAAAATTGTGTATAGGACTTGAGATTCGTGCTGAGTAAATGAATGCAGAACCTCAGCATGCTTGGAATTATATTCTGATATTAAAAAAAAAAGAATTTATGTAAAAAATCAATAATTAGAAGAAAATTAAATTCTATGGCCCAAACCCCTTGAGTCGAATTTTGGCGAGCTGTGGTTACATGTAACTATCTAACTATCACGTGATCATTTGACAGTTAATACACGTATTTTCTGTCAAATGATCACGTGATAGTTAGATAGTTATAGTCCGTTCACGAAAGGTTGACCACATAGTAGGCGTTTCTTTATTTATCCGAAGTTGGCAGTATTTGCTGTCATAGAGTAAAATAAAGTCAATGTTGCCGAATGTAACCGGCCTCGTCCGACAAGCTTACGAGTTGTCAGACAACTCTATGCAATATTGACAACATTGCGTACATTGTCAATGCTGCCATTTTTATTGTTTGTGAGTTGTTTTGTTAGAGTCGAAGAAGGAAGTGAAAAAGTTGAGTTTCAAGTGGAAAAATTGTTTAAATATTGCCAATATGAAAGTATTTGTGAGGAGATTGAAGTATATAAGTTGATATGCAATAAGGTTATAGTAATCATTCTCTTTTTGGATGAATGAATCAGTGTTATTGTGTACTGTGTAGTGACTACCTATAGTGACTCAACATGACTTTTTTAATAAAGTGTTGATTTTCTATACGTATTATATGAACAAATGCTTCAAAATTTGTCAACAATTGCTCCGAAGTTTTTCAACTATACTCAAATTGTAAGACCTGTGGTTGATCATGAATGTTTTTTAGTTCAAAACATTCAATAGTTATGTACTGTACAATTGCGCATAATAAAATAATTATTTTTATAATGTATATTTTCTTTCAAATCTGCCTTTTTATTCCGAAACAAAAGGAAAAGCAAGTAAAATAAATAAAAAATATATATTATCTTCTTTCTCTCTCTTTCTGGAACACCGACCATTGTCAAAATTCGGGACGAAACCATAGAACCTCTCTCTTACAAAAAGCGACCACCCCTCAGAATCCAATCGCCCCATTTATTTTTGACGTTTCAAATGTCACGCGTGTTGTAAGGGTTTAGTAGGCAGATAGCACTTCTTATATTTTATGTTCTGTGGCGTACATGGAGGTATAGGAAGGGGAGGGAGCATATCCTATTGGTTTCGTGCACGTTTGACAACTGACAGCACATCGGAGGTATAACAACCCCACTTTTCCTACGTAAATCATAGCAAAACAACGAGATATTTTGGTTTTTCTCAAGTGTTTCAGTTGATTTATTGCTTCTTTGGACTGAAAAATGTGAAAATGGACCTATAAAATTGTTTAATAAGTTCTGATCATATTCATCGAGAACGATATGTAGAAAAATATCAGTTTTGGGCATTCACCCTTATCTACTGCAGAAGATTTATCTATCTAATGTGTCTTATTCCGATGATAAAATGTATCCTGATATTATTATCAATTAAATCAAGAAGACAAAGAGATTACCCAGTTTCAGGATTCGTATTTGGACAAGGAGGAAATATAGAACACTATAGGATGTATTTCCAATTCACCCGTTAGAGAAAGGAGATGAAGAGTACTTGTTAATGGACAAAATTGTTGTGATAACTTGAGTTTTTATAAATATATGTCCTGAAATCATATCACTAGATTAAAACTCGTCTGGATGTTTTTTAATTTGCAGTATATCTTTTGTTTTTATATGAGACAAGTAAAAGGTAACTGCTATCTCCGTTTTTACTATTTAATAGAATATAGCATAAGCATACTTACTTCTAATTGTGTATTTAAAAATTTTTACAATTACTTATTAGATAATTAAGTTTTTATTTATACAAGAGACTAATTTGTTGGTTAGTATTGAATGATGAATGCTTCACTTTTGACAAAATATTCATTCATTTTTTTAATTTGTATTACTAGAAATCGTTTTCTACGTGTGAATATTGAAATTATTGTTAATATTGATAAAATCCTTCATTTTTTCAATAAAATCATCATGGAATTCATGGGCTTTCATTTCAATAAACAAATATGATAATTTTTCTTCTTTCCATTTATTGAAGAATAAATATTATAAATATCATATGATTCACTGCAGCAGCATTCTATGTTTCCACTGAATAACTGATAATATCAGGATACATTTTATTCCTGAAAAGAGCCAAGTTAGATGGATAAATATTTTCCTTCTACAGTAACAAGGGTGAATACCCAAAACTGATATTTTTCTACATATCGTCCTCGATGAATATGATCTGAACTTAATAAACAATTTGATAGGTCCATTTTCACGATTTTTCAGTCCAAAGAAGAAATAAATCAACTGAAACACTTGGGGGGAAAAACCAAAATCTCTCGTTGTTTTGCTATGATTTACATAGGAAAAGTGAGGTTGTTATACCTCCGATGTCACTCCGCTGTCAAACGTGCACGAAACCAATATTTCCTTTGTTCCAAAAGTGTCACATAGTTCGGCCATTGGCATATTCCATGACGACATCAGCGCCAAGGTGGCGAGAATCAAAGCTGAGCTAAGATAGTAGTAAATGTAAACAATCTTGTTTTGGACAGATAAGTCATTGGAGTTTCATCGAAATTTTTACGAATAATCTGGAAATTAATATGGAGTTGAAATCTTTGTTGAATTATTTTGTGATTTAATCAATATTTCAATCATTTTATCACTTATATTCAAGTGTTTAATCAATATAAAGGTTACAAGTCGGTAAGTCTAGTTGTAGATGTTGTCAATCTTAAACTAAATTAAAAAAAATTCTTTCAGATCATTTATATCGTACATGTATACACGTATATGAAGTGAAGTGCAGCCGTTAGAATTTCTGGAAATTTTAAGAGTTTTAACCTCTAATTTTAGAGCCCTAGTAGAAGGAGAAGTTCGAGAGGAAGTTCTGAATGCATGTCATATTATAATGTGTTGGAAAACAAATTGTGGGTCCAGTTTTATAGACATTTGCTCTTTGTGTTTAAAAACTATTGCCCTAGCCCGTAATTCAAAACCTCATAAAATTGATGGTTCATTGAGTGTGGAGAGTGATAAAGTAAAACGAAACTAATATGCACGATATGTTCTTGTTAAGGTGGAGTGAGAAGGAAATGTAAACATATCATTACACTTGTTTTAATTAGATTGATCAGGTACATGATGTTCCTATTTATCCATGACAGAATCATGTCAAAACTCATGGTTTTCTCTCCTTTCCTGCTGCGTGTTTCTTTATCGGGGAAAAACTATCTAAACTTGAAGAAATATCACATACAGAATTAAAGTACTTATGGAATTAGCAGAAGGCTGATGTAAGAAAATAAGGGTTCGTCTATAGACAATATGCCTTGCTGCAAAAACAAATTTGCTGTATCGTCCTATAGTATAGATCAAGAAGATAATAATATGTAGAAATATTTTATGAACTCTTTACCGATTCTGCAATAGCCAAGTACAGGTTTGTGAAATAATATGTTGTATGTGTACCTTAATTTTAAATGATCCTAAGAAGTAGAGAGAGCTTGTCGTAATCTGCTGTAATATCAAAACCTTCGATACAAATTCTGACGTAAGAGGTTAAAGCGACTATATGAATTACTTTCCTATATTTATTGGAGTTTATAAGCATTGTTTAAACAATGATATAAGATACAAGCCTTTCTTTTACTATTAGTTTCCTTCCAAACTCGTTTTCAAGATATATTTTCATTTGGTTTTCCTGAGGGAAGAAGTGATAACTATAACCTAAAGTTTGCAATTTTTTCGCCCATAAATTGCATCGGGGCACACAACTGTAGTCATTTCTGATCGAAATCATATTCAAGAGGATAACAATTTCAATTTTCCCTTGAATATTTCTTCTAAACAAAAGTTTATGAACAATTTCGAAATTATTACATTGAAATACGTTCAACGCTTTGTTTACTACTATCTTAGCTCTATTTCGATTTCAACCGCTAGAGTGCGTGTCGCTGGTCAGCAGAAGCCTGGGCAATTTGTGGCGGGAATTTCGAAAATTTGAACTTGTCAAGGTTTCGGTTTACTTTTATCGACAATTGAATTCAGAAATCTTGCTCGAAGAAACGAAACAAGTCTTAAATGATAAAATATAGACTGATATGTTTTTCTGAAATATTTGTCGACTTCCTTCATTTACGAAGAAAAATATTTCTTAAGGAAAATATGATTAGGTACTTAGAGTTTTTTTGATCATAAGCTTTTAGTTTATTTTTTGAACAGATATCTAGGGGTCTATAAGTTTGTACTATTAACAAGATTAGTTAAAGCTGTCTCATATGAATAATTAAGCCTTAAGGTATTAGTGTTTGAATACTTCGAGTTTTTTTTTACCATAAGCTTTTAGTTTAATTTTTGAACAGATACCTAGGGGTCTATAAGTTTGTACTATTCACAAGATAAGTTAAAGCTGTCTCATATCTGAATAATCAAGCCTAAAGGCTGTTAGATCTATACACCTCATCAACAATCTCATGCGTTACTTTATGTGTCAAAAAATCATGGAGGTACCGCCATGCAAAAAATAATGTTTCATTACAAACTGCTTTCACACACTTCATAAGTGAAACCTTTCTGCTTTTTGTAGGTCTTGTATTTTAACAGATTATCATTCCTCGAGAATGATTTCTTACAAATATTACAAGTATAATTTTTTCTGACCGCTGTGCGAAGTCATGTGACATAAAAGGAGTTCTTTCCTTGTGAAAGACTTGTTGCAGTTTACACAAATGTATGGTCGAAAACCTGTATGCAATTTTACATGTTGGTAGAAGTGTTCTGCACTGTTGAAAAAGTTTATAATGTACCGGCATTGTTTCAGTTTACTTTTATTGGCAATTACATTCAAGATCATGCTCGGAGTAACAAAACAAGTCTTATTAATGATATTGATGAATAATTTCTTCAATAGTTGTGCACTTTTTTCAAATTAAAATCGATTGCTAATGAAATTAGTTTGTTTCTTGAGGTATTTCTATTTTAATTGGCAAACTTGAGTTTATGTGTGAATTGATTATGGAAACAAAATAAACACTATAAAATGCATAATGATTGCGTATCATCTGACAGAAAAATAAAGAACATAACCTAAAATTTTAATATACACAGTGGAATATGCCAAATTTCCATGGCCAACCGACGGCTCAACCTTTCGTGAATGGACTATACATGTAACCACAGCTCGCCAAAATTCGACTTTGGACGAAGGGGACATTGAAAGAAGAAGAAGATATTGTTGTTCTGTGGTTTCTGTGAGGTTATCGTTATTTCAACTTAACAGCGTTTTGTTTTGATCATCTGCTTACTTCTGATTGAAAATTGTTTAGACAATGTTTTTATCTATCTATATGAGATTGGGGACATTGATATGAAACTGACGTATAATGACTAATTTATTCCGATATTTCAATAGAATACTAGTCTTCAATAATTATGGTTGTATCCTTAGAAATATTCGACCTATAACTGCAGTTTCAACAGATGCATATGAAGAAACAATTCCTATGAGTGGAAACAAAACTTCCACAGTACACAATATACAAAAATTGCTTAATTGTCATATCAGAACTGCGTTGAAAGTTGTGGATGAGAATCGAAAATTGATTTCTACATCTCAATTGCTCTTAAGGAACAATTTCGATGTATTAAAAAATAATGGATTTGATAGTTCAATTGCTCTGAAGTATCCACATCTCTTAGCAATCACAGAATTACATGAAGCCATGACGAAGCTGAAAAAAATACCTTATCCATTGAAAACGACAATAGTTTTAGCAGGTTTACCTAAACATATGTTAGGGAAAATTGTGAACTCTTATGAAAATACAGAAGATAGGATATTGGTGATATCTCATTTATTCAAGGTAAATATTTCTCTTATGGCTTACAAAGATTATTGTAAATGGTATGAGAACATTTCTTTGTATTTTCCCAATATTCATAGTATAGATACTACAAACTTATGGTTTGGAATTGCAGAAAGTTAGCCTAGCTAGAAAGGGAGCACAAACGCCACTAACTGGCCTAGAACCTTTCTGTGGCATAGGCAATATATAAGCATGGGCAAATGCACCTATAAAAAAGAGTTTCTGGAGAGAAAAGGAACAGTAATCCAGTTGAATCAACAAATAACCTTGGGTAGAATTTAAATGCCGTATTGCAAATGTGGAAACAGCATCATTTGTGTGTTAATGTTGCCAGGGAATTAAAACCTGGAATCATATGGCTATGTAGGTGAATAGAACTATTAGATGTTAGTTTCAAAATTTGTTTTCAATCTAAATCTGAAACGAAGATGACACGTTTTCTTGTATAATTATAATAGTAAAAATTTGGATTTTATGTACTGCTATGTAAGGCAAAGCTGTGACAATCTTATATTTATAATTTTCAGGTCATAATTTAAATGGATAAAACCTTATTAATTTGAATTCTGGTATAATGATTTTATTACAATTTTATAAATGCTCAGTTCTAAGAGCTCTTGAAGGAAAGAACTAAGGAGGACAAACTTAACTCAAGCGCCCTATGTTACAGAAAAATAAAAATTATCATATTTTCGTTTCGGGAAGAATATAATATATTTGTCCAATCGACAGAAACTGTTAAAAGTAACAAACATTGATAAATGTAATTATTTCTACGACATTCTTCAAATACCTGATGTATTATCTGATCTGGCAATGTAGATGTCCATTCGCCGTAACGCTCGCTCAGATCTCAAGGTCATTTGTTGATTCGGCAGGAGAACCAAAGAAACCAACAGGGAAACACTCTGGAGGAATCTTATAGGAATGGATTATTCCAAGAAGTTCCTCTTTAAAACTGCTAGGTCCAAAAAACTATTTGGATCTCAGTAAGAATAGTTTATGCCTGCTCACTGGATTCCTAACAGGAAATTGGAAGCATATGATGAGAATTGGCCTAGCAGAAACTGATGAGTGTAGATTCTCTGGTGAGTAGGAGAAAACTCCAGTACACTTAGTTACAGAAAGCCTTGCCATTTATGTACAAAGAATATCTTGGACAAGAGGAATTATGGTACAAGCGCAAATCTAGCCTCCTTGAAGCCATCTCAGGTGTTCATTACAGCTCTGAAACTGGAGGGCGAGCTGTAGAGTAACAGTTGCGAAAAACAGTTCTGACGGGGGACACAATAGATCTTAAGGTTGCAGTGTAATGCAACCCTTAATAATCTACAATCTTAGATACTACACTCGAGACTACACTAACAAATGAGATCAATTAAAAATTATTATTTTCATGTAAACACACCTAAGGAAAATTACTTCCTCTTTGATATCTTATGAGTAAACTCCTTATAAAATACATGTGATTTATATTTTCAGATGACCTGTAGGGAAGCTTGTGAGTTTTTATACAAACGTCAATTTTTGATAACCAGAAATTTGGAAACTATGGAAGATATTCTGAAAATTATACTTGGTTGGCTTACTAAGAAAGAATGTAGATAGTTGATACTAATTCTGATGTTTTAGAATTTGGAATATCGCTTGAAGATGTGAAGAAAGATCCTTGGGTCTTGCGGTATAGTCATTATGTTGTGAAGGAAAGAATAGAATTTATTGCAGATGCTGAAATTGATCTTTTGACTCCTAAACCTTGGATGCTGAGATCACCAATAGAAGCAATCGAAAAGTAAGCTGTAAGCATATGTAAAGAATTATAGTATGAGGATCTATTGAAATATTCTTAGCCTACTATAGAACCAAACAAAATTTCAATGTCAAAATATTTTATCACTCATAATATTCTCCTCTCAATTGGATACATTCATTATAGCAAACCAGCAACATCTCTAGACCTTTGAAAATAATGTTTCTCCTTGCTCTGCTAACCAGACTTCACAGATTTTATTACCTCCTCGATGGTAGAAAATTTACGACCTTTCAAACTGTTTTTCAATTGAGGAATGAGATGATAGTCGGACGGAGCCAAATCTTGTGAATAAGAGGGGTGTTCTAGTAATTCTTACCTGATCCGATAGCCATAGTAATTCTAACCCTAAATCACAGATTTTTTGCATGGCAACATGAGATTTATGTGCTGGGGCGTTGACTGCAAGAAAAACACCTTTAGATAGCTTTTCTTCTATTCTCTTCAATTTTTTCTTGTATGGTGATCATGATAACTCCATGGCAATTCCATAAAACTGAACCGAGAACTTTTTAGTAGATTTACGAAACTTCTTAGATCTTGTAGAAACAGAGTGTCGGAATTCCATTGATTTTTGCTTTGTTTATGGATCGTTGCACGCTTTGGTCAACATTCAAACTTTTGGGAATTCATTTTGCAAAAATAGCCGAATGAGCACATCGCGCTTAATGAGCATGCAGGTGCTGTATTCTCGACAAGTGATATTCGAAAACGTATACGAACTTCATTGCGCGGTGTGCATTTTTGCAGATAACACAGGGACTCGCGCAATGAAGTTCGTATACGTTTTCGAATATCACTTGTCGAGAATACGGGCCCAGATGTGGACGGTCAAAACGCACCTCTCGAGCGCGCTCATGTTGCGCGTAGCCGATCAGCAATTTGTCGGTTCGGTACATCAGAAAGAATTCGTGCTCAGTGTGGAAGGGTTTAGTTGACATTTTTGCATCGAACCGAACGCACACATCTAAATATGGATTTCTTGCATGAAACGTGTTTGAATTCAATAAAAGATTATGAAAACCGCCCAATTTTGTAGAAAGTAACCCACAAATATTATTAGAACAAAATTAGAAAATATCTTGTCTTAAATCGCATTCAGGAGAAATGAAAAATCCGCTTCTGGTATTCTTGTAAAATTTTTGAATCGCGTGCCGTCACCTCACTTTGGATGCCGCGAAATAAAAAAGTGCTGTTGAGGCTACGGTTTCCACTTCTTTGTAGATATAATTGTGAAGACCATCTTGTACGCCGTCGTCTCTGGTTTTCAGCAACTCTTACAGAATTATGAAAGAGGCACTAGCACAACTCAAGTTTTCCATCGCTTTCGCTTACGTTCGTAAGCACTAAACTGACACATCCGTTGGAGCGGCTCCGAACACATGCTCATGCTGTTCGTGCGTCGGAAAGAAAAATTGTCCGGATACTCGCTCATTCTGCTATTTTGCTCAGATGTATGTATGTGCTTACAAACGTAAGTGATGGAAAACTGTGCTAGTGCCTCTTCCATAATTCTGTACGAGGGGCTGAAGTGACGACGGCGTACTAGTTGGTCTTCACAATTATATCTACAAAGAATTCGAGACACTTTTTTATTGCGCGACATTTAAAGTGAGGGCGACGGCAGGCGATTCCAAATTTTCATGCCAGAAGTAGATTGTTCATTTCTCCTGAATGCAATTTATTAAAAACAAGATATTTTTTAATTTTATTATAATAATAATAGTGGGTTACTTTCCACAAAATTGGGCGGTTTTCATACTTTTTTATTGAATTCAAACACGTTTCTTGCGAGAAATCCATATTTAAAAGTGTGCGTTCGGTTCGAGGCAACTAAGCCCGTCCACACCACAGTATAGACACCAACCTGGTGTCTATCCTGTGTCCACACTGAGCACGAAATCACGAGTTCTCTTTTATAGAGAAAGAATATTTGTTCTATGTTCTCTTTGATGTACCGGCAAATTGCGTATCGGCTCCGTGCAACATGAGCGCGCTCATGCGGTGCGTTTTCACCGTCCACATCTGATAGCTCATCCGGTGCGATGTGCTTATTCGGCTGTTTTACTCAGATGTGTACACGGCTTAAACCCGTCCACACTGAGCACGAATTCTCTTTGATGTACCGACAAATTGCAGATCGGCTCCGCGCAACATGAGGCGAATTTTGGCTATCTAACTACAGCTTACCATAGTTACATACTTGACAGTTAATACACATATTTTCTGTCAACTTGTAACTATCACGTGATGATTTGACAGAACATACGTGTATTAACTGTCAACATGTCAACTATGGTAAGCTGTAGTTACTTCGCCTATGAGCGCGCTCGTGCGGTGCGTTTTGCCCGTCCACATCTGAATACTCATTCGGCTGTTTTGCTCAGATATGTACGCGGTTTCAGATGAACGCGTTCGTATGAAATATTCGGTGCTTCAGATATCTGTTTCAGCCCAATTTGACGGTCTGATAAAAGCATGTCTCGAATTGCATCGATATTTTTAGAGCGGACACAGAAACCGACCTTCCCGATGGGTCATCATCTTCAATGGATTTTTACCTCTTTTGAAGCTTGCAGTCCAATTTTTCATGGACGCATACGAAGGACATTGATCACCAAGGAAATTAAGCATATCTTCATAAATCTGCTTACCTCAGAACCCTTTTGAATACAGGTCCTTGATTGCTCGATACTCCAATTTTTCAATTTTTAAAAATCTTTCTTTTTTTATTTATTGCTTAACTCTGGTCTACTTTTTTGATGTGGAACTTTACACTGACACTTTTAATAAGTTGTTGCTCGTTGCTTTGGTATCGCAGTATTTTGTTATACATGGAACTAGTCTAGGCTAACTAGATATCCATAGATCCTTGTATATTATCTGACCTTGTTCAAGAATAATATATCATGCAACGAGTGTAGAATAATA
This sequence comes from Propylea japonica, assembly GCA_013421045.1. Classification (NCBI taxonomy): domain Eukaryota; kingdom Metazoa; phylum Arthropoda; class Insecta; order Coleoptera; family Coccinellidae; genus Propylea; species Propylea japonica. The sequence goes on from CM024246.1 coordinate 2,182,310, forward strand.
GCCATTATCTGCAAGTAGCATACTAAACTTTGTCCACAACTACTGCATATATTTATTGCAGATGTTAACATTTTGCGATTGTGACAAGACCCTTTTAGCATTGTTTAAACAATGCTTTCAGTGTAGAAAAAGTCAAGTTGACACTTTAGAAGTTAAGTAAATGAGTTTATAGAGAATGCCGCCCTCCTACCACTATCTTTCTGACAAGTTCAAACTCGAAATTCCATTTCGCGTCCGGATTATCGAGGTCCGTCCGGATTATGCTTGTAATATTTGAGCGTCCAGATGACTGAATGTCCGGAATAAAGAGGTTACACTGTATTATGCAACAAGCTTATAATGATACCCATTATTTACGATGTGCTGTTTAGGCGAGTGGCCCATATCACCGAGTGAATAAACGCCATTATACGCTAGTAGCATACTACCGTTGCCTGGCAACGAATATTAATATCCTTAGAACAGTCTCGTTTCCCTATTTAATAGCTACATCGGTTCGAGTCCCAACTAAGTTTCACTGCATTTTTTTCATAAATTCATGTAGAATGTTGGGGAATACCAATAATTCAATTATTTCGACTCAAGAACTCAAAACAAATTTTTGTGTGTACCTAAAAGTGCCTTATCATACCTACTATACGAGCATTATCCTTACACAATGATACGAGTCAGCTCGAAGATGAAAAAAAGAGCTTCATGAATTGATAAATGTGTGTGACCCAATCAGCAATTATACAAAGACGTACTTTTGGAATGAAAGTGTATTATGAAAACTTCGTTTTGGTGATAATAATGAATAGTTTTATCATTTTTTAAAATCTTCTCCTTAAACAATGGTTTTATGGTGAATCTGGTGAATACATAACTGAATGGTATGGATTTTATAGTTTCAACTTTGATTTTTACGTATTCTTACGATGATTGCCTTTGTAAGTAATGTGAATTGAACATTTCCATATTCCGCTTACCAATCATTCCAAATAAAGAATTCTATTGGTCCATTTTTAACTTTCAGATATGTCAACGCCAAAACATTGAATTCTTTGAATCTTTCAAAGTTGTATTCAGCCAATGTACCCAATTCTCGGAATTTCACAGCCTTTTTTATTTTTGAAATTCAAATAACTCGAAAAATGGTCCAATATTCACAAAATAATATGATACACAACTTACTTTTAAGGGTAAGGTTCTTTGAATTTCTGGTATTTTTAAGGGGATATTATGGTCGTTTTTGAAAAACTGATGTATGGATGGAGTTTTGTTTTGGAATAATATTCTTATCAATGAAAAACTATATCCCGAAAATCATTTCATTCGATGGGATCGGTTGCGACTTGCGAGATATAACTGTATCTTTTCAACGGAGCCGATTCGGGAAAATTGGTAAAGGAAAAATTTTTATTTTGACCTCAGGAATCTACGGTTAAAATGTATGTACATGTCAAAGACTCACCCTGTATATTGTACCGGTAAAAACAGTTTTTATTATTTTTATTTGTTGAATTATTATTTCAATGAACTGTATCCAAAAAAATTAAAAGTAAATAATAACGAATTTAACTCACCTTTACTGCAGGCAACCGAAGTTCGAACATATTCCACTGATTATAAGGGAAAGGACAAAGGGAAATCAGATGGAAATCTGTATTTAAAAACACCAACAAAATTTTGATGTTTTATAGAATTCAAAAAACTAAACTGAATTTCTGAGAATCTTTTTCCAATCCACGAATCCAAAATAATTCAAAGTATCGAAAAATGTAACCAACGAAAAACAACAGAGTACGTTGCGTTATCTCGAATAACTAACTTCTTCTTCCCAAAAAACAAAAACAAATCAGGTGCGGAGCATATGCACCAAAATATCGTCCTGAAATTAAATTATTTGAATTGAATGCCATAGGCGTCGACATTATTATTATTCATTAATAATTCTAACACTTCAAGTAGGTATGTATTATTAGTGTTACCTGTAAATTGTTATGGGAAACTTGATCAATTTTAATATAAATAATATATTAAATTCGAATTACTGATTGTTATAGAAGCACTTCTCTTAACTAGAATGAACAAGATTTTAACTGTTCGCATTGAAAACAGCGTTTCTCTCTTAGTCTAAGGTTTCTCTCATATTCTAGGTTATTTGAAAACAATTTCAAATTTATCAATATTTATATTTCAGTTACTGCAAGAGGAGACGAGACAACAGAAAAATATTAGGAAGCGCTTCTTTGACTGAATACCTTTCCAATAAACTCAATTGTACGGAGGAGCAAGCTAAATATTTGATTTCGAAGTTACCAGCTTTGAGAACCAAGAGCCTGAGGACATTGTCAGAAATCATAAATTTACTTTATAGTAAAGGTTTCAAGCCATTTCATATCTATCGCGTACCAAAAGTTTTAGTTCATAGTGTTGAAACAACAAAAAAAAGACTGGAACAAATGGAAAATGCAGGAATTAAGGTTGATAGTTTATACATGCTTACCAAAAGTCAGAAACAGTTTATGCAAAATTTTGAGGCAATGATTAAAACCAAGAGAACAGTTTGATGTGAATTACCGAAAGCAAAGAAATTGATCTGAAGTAATTATACACCTATACAGGTTCGGAAATTCACATCGGAAGAATACGATATTCAATGCATTAGGGTGAGTATTTTGCCTTTTAGTTGAACAGTGGTATACTCGAGAGATTTACGTTTCGTTTTCGTTTGACGCGATGGATGGTCCAATGAACAAATAATAAGGCTGTGCGTAATATTTGATTCGAGTACTTTAAGTTGTCCACCATACTGGTTTATTCAGGCACTCCCAACGATAAGACAAAGACAACAGCATAATCTTCATAGGACAATTTTTTCTGCTCGAAACGGAGCACGTAACTTTCGATTATACCACTGTTCAACTGGTATGGCAAAATTCTCTCTTTGATGCATTGAATTTCGTATATTTCCAATATGGATTTCAAAACCTGTATATCAATGTAAAATGACCTACGGAATGATAATCGAGACACAATATGTTTTTCAATTCACTAAATTGGTAAAATTTGTGTTCTTATGGCAAATCAAATACAATGGTGAATAAAAAAACATGTGTTTTATGAAAAAGTATATTTGATCAGATAAATTCAATCTTTTTTGTAACTTGAAAAAATATGCTCAACAATAGTTTCATTAACTGTCAGGCCCGAGCTCTCGCGATTAAAGATTTGTTTCCAAAGCAGGCCCCGTATCCGAATTTCATTGCGCGGTGAACATTTTTGTAGGTGAAAGAGGCACTCGCGTAATGATGCTCGTATAAGCTTTGAAAGATCACTTGTCCAGAATACGGGGCCTGAACACAAGTTAGGTTTTTGTTTTTTCATTGCTTGATGGATGTATGTGCATATTGTGATTCAATTAATCAGTAAGGAAAAAAATTAGCCAATTTCACTGAAAAACCATAATCCACCGAATGAAACATGACGTATCAAACACCTATCTTCCATATCCTCATGAATTAAAAAAATGAAATTTTCATACATTCTTCAGCCGCACAGAAAAGCGGGTTACCTTGCAAAGCATTTCATGATCAATTCATTATGTTCAACTGAAAATATTACAGAAATGAGGACCAAGATATCTACAAAATTATTTGCATTTTATCTTGAGATTATAAAATTTTCGGTAGATCTTCCTCTGGTATTATATCGGGGATATTTTTGCATGGAGTGATTTTTATGGATGTGGATACGAATACTTGCACAATTAGAATAGTGATCCCGCAGTAAAAGTTTCCTCAGAGAACAGCAATTCAGGTGAGGGCCGATTGCACCGTACTACTTAACGAAGGTTTAACTCTTAATCCCCAGTCCGTGCTATAATCCACCGTTAATGGCCTTAACGAACAGTTATATTTAATCCGCCAAAATCGGTGGCTTAAATAAGCCATTAGCCTATAAACATCTTCAGCTTTGCTTACGTTTGACAGTTTTGAATTTTTTGGTTCCTGAAATCTATTAAAATATATTCTGGGAGGATTCTGCATTTCTTAGAAATTGTATAGGTTTTCACCCTATATATAACATTTTTGGTTCCTGAAGTCTGCGTATTTCCTTTTATTGCTTTTTTGTAATAATTGAAATAAAAGAAGAAATTTTCTTAGAAGATGATAAGGGTATTTTAGAAATCATTGATTTTGGATTTCCGACGCTTATTTATCCTATAGTCCGTTCAAATATAAAGCCTGGTTCTCAGAGCTTCGTAGTGTTGCCAGCGACAATCCCCACTACTCCTCATCACATGAAACGGGACTATATTTTCTCTCTCGCTGTCGCAGAAATACAAGTGTAGTTGGTTTATTTCAACTACAAAAGAGGCGTGTCGCGACAGATTTTGACAACCAGAAACCAAAAGGAGGGGGTCAGGGGAAGTTTTGTTGATGTCCTCTTATTGGTTGAATTTCTGTAGCTGGCGACACTACGAAGCTCTGAGAACAAAGTTTAAGAAGGAGCTTTGTAAACAAACAGAATCGTCGGGTTTGCGCACAATAAAGCTCGTATTGGTCAAACCAAGGTTCAAAACTTGAAAAAAATGTAATCAAAATATTTAGGAGGAATAATATAATAAAAAAAATAGTAGTAAAGTAATATAAGTATAAAAAAAACAAACAAATGAAAATATGTGCACCACGTTGCGTAACTTTTCTTTAGGTTTTCGATATTCATGGGGGGGGTAATTACCCCCTATAACCCCCCCCCCCGTAAATCCGCCCTTGGGTCAAACTGTCATAAAAACGCTCCCTTCGACCGCCCTAAGAGACTGCCAGGATCGTACTCGGAACGGACTGTGGATGGTACTCTCATTGTTTAAACAATGGTACTGGGTAGAGAAAATCTTTTGACAAAGTGTATACAGTGTGGAACCTCCAAATGGAATAAATTCGATAAGGAATGAATGAGAGCGTGTATATATTTCACTCTCCTCGATTCGACTCTGGACGGAAAGTACCTATCCGAAGGCCCTCCTATCGCTGCGCCAAACAAAAAGTCGATTAATTTGACAAACAATCATCCTATGGAAAAACTGATTGCGTATTCGTTTTCTACGCCCCGAACTAGTGAATATAAAATGACCCGGGTCGCTATAGCTTAAAAAATACAATTTCGTTCGCTATATAATTGAAAAAATTTTCGGATTTCCGAACGGAATTTTATTTTTTGAGCTATAGTGACCTAGGTCATTTTATTTGATAATTCGAAGGCAAAAAGGAAACGCAATAAGTTTTTCCATAGGATAATTATTTTTTGTGGAAAAAGCCAGAAAAACAAGCCAACTTTGGAATGCTGTAACTGACAGAAAAAATAACACTGAACGGATACTGATTTTTTTATTATGAATTGATGCTTTACCAGAAAAATCCAATTTTCATTCACCAGCCAATAGTTTTTTGATTATCAAATTTTTTCGATTTTTCAAGGACCATAACTTAAAAAATAAATGAGATACAAAAACTCTGTCATGATGATAATAATCTACGCCCTCGAATTAGTAAATGGTAAAATTTTAACTGCTATCGGAGTCGGAAAATTTTACCATGAATTGAATTCTCTCTGATCGCCACCAAAATTTCATCGTTTACATTACAGAACATAAAATATAGTTTACATCGATTTACAAATTCGATGGCGTATAAATTATACAGTGAACTCTAGAATAACTGGAACGGCGTCGTAGGTACTAAAGTTCGACAGAAAGTGTGTCGCGTTGAAATGGAGAAATTGCGTCAATCCATCTCTCTCTTCATAGGAAAAGCGGGGTTGTTATACCTCCGATATGCTGTCAGTTGTCAAACTTGCACTCAGTGACACGGGTCAGAGTGAGATGGATTGACGCAATTTCTCCATTTCAGTCTTCCTCACTTTTGCTGTATCGCGAAACCGTTCCAGTTATTTTAGAGTTCACTGAAATTATATGTTCTGTGGTATAAAGAGAACGATTTAACGAACGGAGATAACAGTCTCAGATACCAAGGTCATTGTGAAAGGAAAATGAATGATGAATATCAATATCGGAATAAGATGAAAACATCAGGAAGATTAACAAAATGTATTAAAAAAATGACGTTAGTTCTGCATCCAATGAAATAATAACCAAAGATTATAATTGAAGACCTCGGAGCAATAACCGGGTAACTCCGTTTTCATGAAATGTTGAGAATGAGGAAAAACTTCAGGACTTGCCTGATTCTGGCGCCGAAATTTACATTCAAGTGAGAGCATTTTGATTTAAACTCCTTACAAAAGCGCTAGATTTGCCCCATTGTTGCACCGAAAGTTACGTACGTTGGATATTAGCAGATTGAATATGATATATCGGTTCCGATAGAAAATGGAGTTACCCGGTTATTGCTCCGAGCTCTTCAATTTTCGATAACCTTTATTATATTATTTCTATTCTTTACAAATTTTTAGATCCACGCCACTGACTTCTATTTACGACAACACACAAACAAAAAAAAATGTAAAATATCTTTGATGAATCGTTGCCAGTTGCTCAGTTACCAAGGGCATTGTGAAAGGAAGATGAATGAATGAATATATAATATATTCTATGTTCCGGGTCGATGTGTTAACCTTAAAAATTAAAATTTTCGTAAACAAAATTAAATATATCCAAATAAGAATGAAAAATGTCTTCGTCAATTGAAAATTTTCGAAACTGGTTATCAAAAACCTTGACGGATTTGTGCACTGATGAAAGTGTATTTGGATCTTACATAATAGGCATATTAGATAGCGAAGAAACTGTTGAAGAAAAATCGGATGCGTTACAAGAATTGCTTACCGAAATTGTTCAAAATGTGGGTTCATATTTGATAATGAAATAATAATTATATCAATATTTTGCAATATTTGTTTCGTAGGCTGCAAACCTTGAAGAAATCAAAAAAGAAATACTTGATAAATGGAATGAATGTTCAAAGGCTGAACAATTACCAAATAAACAGTCTTTAGACGTAGATGCTACATTGGCACAACTTTTAGAATCTCGATGTGTAGCTACCACTAAAGTAAGGCAATACACTGCCGATGAGAAAAAAATTAGAGACGCGATATTATCACAATATAGTCAAATGAGTGATGAAGAGGAGGATGTTGGAGTCAATGTGCAACCTTCTGAACTAAAAGAAAATTTAGTAAAAAATACTAACGCTCAAACAGTGATCAATGCAGATAAATTGAAGAGGGAACAAGCAAAATTGGATAGCCAAAAGAAAAAAGAAAAGGATAGAGAGGACAGGTAAGCTATTGAGTTCTTTTAGGATATAACTATTGTATATTGATCTGTCACTAATTGGGGAAATTATATTTTTCAGAGAGAAACAAAAACAACTCAAAGAAGAAAAAAAGGAAAAACGGAAAACCCAGAAAGGAGAGAGGAAACGATAGCTATTAGAAATTGCTCTGATTTAAAAAACAGTAATACTGTTTTTTCATGAAAGCTATTATTGTAAAGAATTGATTACAGTGATTTTTCCTCAAAATTGTATAAAATGATAATGAACCACTTGAACAACTAAATTGAACTAGAGAAAATGTTTATTGTTCCATTGATTCGTATTAATTATCATTTTTCCTTCACAAATTTTAACTTATTAATTATTGAGAATGTCAGAATATTTAATGTTTCTAGCTAGATTTTTTTAAGACTTATAGGTATCGTACTCAAAGCTTTCAGTAAGTCTGACTCAGTGAGAAAGAAACACTACTATACAGGGTGATCCATGTTCCATGGCCAATAACTCGGCTCTCAGATAAGATAGAAAGTTGAAACAAAGATCATTTCAAATGGCATTGTGAACTCTATAAGAATATGTTGTTAAAATTTTGGTTCTAATCACTACCCCTACAAAAACTACCCTGTTATTTTTTTTCAATGCACCCTTGTTTCACTCTCAACGATTTCCTCCTAAATTCGTTGTATTCTATAGTTTTTACGAAAAATTAACATTTGTACGGGGTCTTTATAAAAGATTGTAACAACGTAGGTTGATTTGAAAATGTTTTATCTTATGGCCCTTTATGCAAAGTCTACAAATTTATAATTCCAGCCACATTATTCAATTCTTTTCGGAATGACAAGCCTAAACTTGCAGTATCAGTTGTTTGAGTCATGTTTTACATCAGAATATGAATATTTAAAATAGTACAACGCCAAAGTCGAATTTTGGCGATGTAACTACAGCTTACATAGTTGACAGTTAATACACGTATTTTCTGTCAAATCATCATGTGATAGTTCGATAGTTACATGTAACCACAGCTCGCCAAAATTCGACTCAACTGTCTTGTTCATCATTTAAAGAGACCCTGTATAATATATAATATACACAGTAATACACTCGTCAACGCCAATAGGGGCGTTCGGCATCGACATCGGACGTGTCGGATCGATCTGAACGGGGTGTCAATTCTCGGGATCACTCGTTCATGAACGTATACGTTCGTGAGAGAGTAAAATCGAACGAATAGGTGGAAGTAAGTTAATTCTCGTCTCTCGAGCATATCGTCAAATACTCTTTCCGACGAAAGTTTACATTCATTTCAAACGCATAAAATTAGTTCAATTTCTGGAAATCAACGCTCAAAAAGTCACGAACGTATACGTTCGTCGAACGAGTAATCCCAAGAATTGACACCCCGTTCGTTTATTACATCCGGATTGAGGGGCGTACACATCTGGAGCGTTCGTCATAAAAATCTGAGCAATCTGACGTCGATCTTTTCGCTAGGTCTGTTTCGACGGAGCAAAGCGATTTTATCCATAGTTTTATGTTTTTTATATATTTTTTTGTTTTATGTTGAGTTTCCTGATCTGACAACCGATAGATTGAAAAATTCTAACACTTTTATTCTTCTCTTTTCATTTATTCATTAAGAACTAAATTAATTCATTAAAATTTTTCGATATAGCTATTGTAGTTATGAATGGGCAGGAGGAGATATTCCTTTCTCGTTTCTTTTTCGTGTAATTAATTAGGATCTTTCGGTACTACCTTAGACTGAGTATATACTCTATCTAGGGTACATTGTATTGTATGTTCTGTGGGTACAACTATCGCCGTATTGATCGACCCAAAGGGGATATTGCATTCAGTGCCTCTGCACCTAATTATTTGATTGAGATTTTACGGAAGAGCTACGAAAAGGGTGAAAGTATCGTTAAAAGATAGAGCATATTTCCCAAAATAGTGATCTTTGAAATCTGATAATAATGATAATAATAATAGACATAGCAGTATGTTCTGTGGCAGATGCTGTGTACCGTTCGTTTATTCCCAGATTTACACACAGAACATATAATAAAACATATTTATATTATATTACCATTATTTAAGGAGAAGATAGTTAGTTACTTACCCTGCTAAGGGCATTGGATGTGCGTATGTGGCGGTACCTATTAGAATTATGTGACAAACTCTGAATTTTTAGGGTCCATCCTAATACGCCCTCTTGGTGGATACTTGAATAATTACTTATCGGTAAAGAGGTTTCTACTTCGGCTATGAAACTATTTTTATGACGTGAAGCAAAGATTATCTTTGACGTGAAGTTTGAGTTAGCCAGGGTTCCAGTTGGGAATTTTATTACTTTGATAATTACAGGGTCTGTATGTTATGCGATTCTAGTTTTTCTATTCTAAGGTGGTGAAGGGAATTAGTTTGAAATTTGAATAGAAAAAATTGAATATAAGAATATTTTTTTATTTTTGCTAAATAAAACGTGTTTTAACCCTTCAAAGGCTACCGTGACCATATGGTTACACCGACAGCGCTGCACAAAATAAGCTGACATATGTACGTATATGTTAAAGTTCCCGAGGAGGCGATAATATCTATTCAGTTGACCTCAGTACTCATCAGTGTAATCGTGTCGCATTATTATATCACTTATTTATCTTTCTTAGTAGACGTTTACTGACGTGTTCGCAGGAATTCACAATAAAATGGAATCCAATTTTGTGTGAGCATCGAATTTCTTTTTCAAACTGAATATTTTTTCTTTAAATTTTTTCAATATGTTAGTAGAATGTGTAAAGAATTTCCAGATTATTTTTGATTCGAAAACCTCATTTTTGTACAAAAGCAACTTTGATCCAAACTTGACTGTGACCGTATGGTTACACTAGCCGAATTTGGGAGAAATTGGTATTTTGGTTTCAGACGAGGTTTCTCTCTCAAAGAAGCCTTAGATTTACTCCACAACGACGAAGATGAATAGCAATGGTGTTCGTGACATTTACATTTCACCACCGGAACCGAATGTACTGACAGTACAGACGAAGATTCGGGTGATGAAGACGGCGGAGAAATCCTATTTTCGGCCAATACGCGCATAACTGGCTTCGAAGATGTTTCACAAAAAGCATATGTGAAGATTGAGGACAGAGAAGGAGACAATAGTTCATCAGAAATTGGAGAAAGTGATATTCAGAAATGTGGCCCAGGCACAAGTTCACCAAAAAAGGATTCAAAGAGGAGGCACCAAAAAAAGTGAAAGAAACACTCCAAAGGACTTGAAGAAAAAATATTCTCAGTCCGAAAAAAACATTATTCAAATGCCCCAGCTTCATCTCATAAACGCCGATAACAAATATATGGGTGAGACAGATAGAATGGACAAAGATATTGCTCGCCATAGAATCGGTATAAGAAGTGGGAAATGGTATTGGCCTTTACTAACTTGGCTTGTATATAGTCCGTTCACGAAAGTTTGAGCGCATAGTACGCATTTGTTTATTTATCTGAAGTTGGCAGTATTTGCTGTCATAACGTAAAATAAAGTCAACGTTGCCGAATGCACCTGGTCTCGTCCGACGAGCTTGCGAGCTATCAGAGAACTCTATGCATCATTGACAACATTGCGTATCAATCTGACAAGAAAGTAAACAACAAAACCAAAAGTTTGATATACACAGTGGAATATGCCAAATTTCCATGACCAACCGACGGCTCAATTTTTCGTGAATGGACCACAGATACAGCATTACATAATGTATGGATTCAGTATAAAAGTGTAGGTCAATCGATTACCAATTTGAATTTCAGAAGAGAAATTGTGAAGGTATACCTCAATAGATTTAAAACTGCCCCAAAAAGATATGGAAAACTAACAACCATTCGAAATAGTACCACTTTGAATAGGATTTCTGATGATATCAGGTATGACCATAAGGACCACTCAGTTGTTTCTGTTCCGCATAACAAGAGGAGAAGATGTGCTGGAGAAGGTTGTTCCTCTGTTGGTCGAGCACAGTGTAATAAATGTGACTTAGGACTATGTGTTCAATGCTTTTATATTTTTCACATTAAATAATATGTTCCACATTTCTGTGTTTGTATTGAGCTAGTGTGACCATATGGTCACACTATTTTTTGTGAAAAATAAAGAAGAAAAATTTTAAATTCTTATTCTTCTCATCATTGATGAATATAATTCGCTCATTAGAATCGTTAAATTTGCTGTGTTTGAAAAACAGAAACTCCGCCTTTGAAGGGTTAAATTGAATCGCAAAACGTGAATTTATTTGGTTAGACTTAATTTATTTTGAACAAGTTTTTTTTTATTGCCATGAATTATTCTTCATACAAATGCGACGAATATTAGTACCAACAAGTTTTTGCACTCACGAAAACTACGATAAAAACATTACCTATTTAAAAATTTATCGCAATGAAATTCAGGTGTTTTCGTCATTATTAAATTATTTCGGTTCAGAAATACGACTGAAGCATAGACAAACTAACTAACTATTCTCCGTTTAGTTAGTCTATGGACTGAAGTTTCGAAATTTTAGGGGCGTTCGGCATCGACATCGGACGTGTCTGATCGATCTGAACCGTTCGTTTATTACATCCGGATTGAGGGCAGTACACATCTGGAGCGTTCGTCATAAAAATCTGAGCAATCGGACGTCGATCTTTTCGCTCGGTCTATTTCGACGGAGCAAAGCGATTTATCCATAGAGTTTTATGTTTTTAATATATTTTTTTGTTTTATGTTGAGTTTCCTGATCTAACAACCGATAGATTGAAAAATTCTAACACTTTTATTCTTCTGTTTTCATTTATTCATTAAAAACTTAATTTATTCATTAAAATATTTCGATTTAGCTATCGTAGTTATGAATGGGCAGGAGGAGATATTCCTTTCTCGTTTCTTTTTCGTGTAATTAATTAATTAATTAGGATCTTTCGGGTACAACTATCGCCGTATTGATCGACCAGAAGGGGATATTGCATTCCTCGTTTCCTTTGCATTCAGTGCCTTTTCACCTAATTATTTAATTGAGATTTTACGGAAGAGCTACGAAAAGGGTAAAAGTGTCGTTAAAAGATGAGCATATTTTCCAAAATAGTGATCTTTGAAATCTCATAATCTGTAAAAGTAGAACAGAGCAGTATGTTCTGTGGCAGATGCTCTGTACCGTTCGTTTATTCCCAGATATTACAGATAAATCTGTACGATCTGTGGTCACGTGACTAAAAAATCCGTCTGCTCGCGGAGGTCAATGCCGAACGGGCTTACTGACAATACCTACATTGGCAATATATTTCTTATCAATGTCATTGGAAAGAAAAAAAAATATTCTTTTTCTCCAACCATCAAAAAATGTTGACATTTTTGTACTATTTTCAGGTGCAAAAGTCATAAATTTCCTTACCGTACAAAAATTCACTCGTTACTTTGCAACACTTTTAATCTCGGCTACGCCTCGCAACTGCAAATATTGCTCGTAAATAAAAGATGCACTTTTAATTCTTATAATATAATTAAGATGTCTAAAATAATGGTGTATGCACTGATTAGATTTTGTTTCGCGATTTTGGAAATTTGGGGTTTGTTTGTTCAAAATGTACTACAGGTGGCGTAACGTGGCGTTGCAACAAATATTTGACAGATTCTTGATTGTTCAAATATATTCTGGTGAACGAATTGAGACTACATTCCTAGCTTTCTATTTGCCTGAATAATTTCCGAAATCACTTCAGTTGGAAGTGAAGTGATTTTGACAAATAGAACATGCCTTTTTCGCATGACAACGATAAGGTTTGAAATCGGAATACCATCGACGATAGTTCGGAAGGAAATTCTAAAAGTAATATGAATTATTCATTACTAGGAATGAAAAACGAAGATAATAATTCACTTTCTGTTATGTTTAAAAATAAATAGTGAACTTTCACCAAAATGTTAGGTTATGTTATTGTTATGATGAACTGAAGTGGAAATTAAACTGATTTTGTCAGAAAGCAACATCAGTTGGAAGTGATGCGCATCAGTTCAAAATCACAACATTGTCAAATAGAGTACGCGCATCAACTGATTTTACATCAGTTTGGAGTAGTTACATGTAACCACAGCTCGCCAAAGTTCGACTTTGATAAAAGACCAGCTGAGAGCAAGAAGTGCACGCCGAGCAGAATATTCAGACTAAGCAAATATGTCAAATTGTCATGGCCAACCGACGGCTCAACTTTATTATATAATGTCTCTTTGAAGGTATAATCATGTGGAATAGGTTTCCTTCCAGTGCTAACTCTGGCTCTACCAACTTGCCTTCTACTTTTTTCTCCGAAATTCTAGGATAGTTCTAGGAGAAATCTGAAATTTTAAAACTCATTACTCAATCAGAAAACACATTGTACATGATCGTTTACCTGAAATACCAGCACAATGCGTTTAATACTAGCAGAAATATCTGCTGAATCCCTAAAGAACTCGCAGTAACACCGATACACTGCCTGGCGTTCTCTTGCAGTAAGGTGAGAGGTATCTGGTTGTATTCCGGCCATTTTCAATTCAGAAATCAAATCAAAGTAGATTTAAAAGATATTTAAATCCACTTGCCGATTAAATCAAGAATATTCACAAATAAATTCGAAATATCTTTAATAGGTTGACTCAAACTGGAAAAAGTCAAAGTCAGTGATATTTTCAACACCAACCTAAAATCGGCAAATCGAAATTCACCGAACGGACTGATACCAACATATTTTCGATTTCCCACAGCCACCCGAGATGTCAATCATTCTTAAACGGACTATAATCTAATTCAAGCGGATGACCTGGTCATCATTGGTCAAGACCAACAATGACCAATTGCATTTAAACGCTTTTGATCATTGCTGGTCTTTATCATATGACGTCATGAATTGCCCTTCAACGTCATCGATTAAGACCGCAGATGACCTAAGGTGAACATACTCGAGAGCCGAGTCAAGTCATTGAAGAAATAAGGTTAAATTCTGTTTATATCTTATGATAACACATGAATGTCAGATTCAAATAAACATTCACTTGCAATTACAACAGATGCTATGAAATCTTCTAAACTGGGCATGACTCAATCGTAGCGTAAATCTGAAATAGAAATGTTGAACAACATTCAGCTAGCAAAATAAAAATAAATCATGTAATTAACTTAAGTGGTTGTACGGATGTGGTATGGAAAATAGTATTCAAATTTTTGTCCAGGGAATAATACAGTAGGTTTTGGGGATTTTTCTAGGTTCTCATTAAATATAACTATAGTCCGTTCACGAAAGGTTGAGCACATAGTAGGCGTTTCTTTATTTATTCGAAGTTGGCAGTATTTACTATCATAGAGAAAAATAAAGTCAACGTTGCCGAATGTACCCGGCCTCGTCCGACGAGCTTACGAGTTGTCAGACAACTCTATGTAATATTGACAACATTGTGTATCAATATGACAAGAAAATAAAGAACATAACCTAAAATTTTAATATACACAGTGGAATATGCCAAATTTCCATGGCCAACCGACGGCTCAACCTTTCGTGAACGGAGTATAGGTAATGGTAATTTCCAAAACAAACGATATTCAGTTCCATACAATAATTGCATTTTTACTGAAACGAAACTCTAATTCAGAAAATCGTTGGTTATGTGTTTGTTTTCATTCTCCCTAACCTACATTAACGAAAATGGCGAAGATGACCAGAACAGGCTACGTGCAGTTCTGACAGTTGTCTATGGTCCAGGCGAGATTGGAGGACCAACATTAACCTTCAATGAACTGATTATTGCAATCTGAGTGCGATTAATTGAGGAATTTTGTGGTTTTTCGATACTTGGAACTCATTATTCATTAAATTATACTAATAAATATAATTTCACCTTAATTCTCTTAAAAAGCAGATCAAAATATCAGTTAAATATGCAATATTTATGTGTTAAAGTGGGCTGTGACACCGAAGAAGGAACTGAAAACTTACAAATTCTAGTTTCTTCAGGTGCATTAAAATATGGAATTCAAATTACAACAATGAAGAATATCACTGATACGAATTTATGCAGTAGTTTTGGTATTTTCATTTCAGTACTGTATAATTGTTAGATGAACTCGACTTATTCATGTTGAAAGTGAGTAAATAATAGACTTTTATTGGAAATGAAAAGAAAATCATCCTTTTTGACGCTCGTTGTGAAGACTTTGAGCCCTAAAGTATAAAACATGAAAAATGTAATGAAGAGAAATCAGGAATGAAGACATCGGATAAAGCAAGTACTTGGAATTAGGTACTGGCCTTAGACAAAGGTCTAAGGTACTTACTGTAATGCTTTCAATTTTAGGACTCAGTCTTCTTAACGAGACTTGAAAACTGAATATTTCCAAATAGTTGGCGATGTTGTTACAAACTTCACATACATTAAATATTCAACGTTCCAAACCAATAACAATCGTTTTCTCACGTTCAATATGAATAAGTCAAATTCAACTTCACAATTATAAAGTATTGAAATGAAAGTATCAAAACTACTGCATAAATTCGTATCAGTTATATTCTTCATTGATGTAATCCAATTTATTCAATATAAAACATGAACGTAGGTTCCTACTTGCAAGTACTTGCTTCATCCGATGTCTCATTCCTAATTTCCTTTCATTAAAATTGTCATGTTTTATTTTCCATAGCTCAAAGTCTTCATAAGAAGCCTTAAAGAAATGTTTTCTTATCAAATCCAATAACAGTCTAATATATTATCTCACTTTCCAACTGAAATGTCGAGTTCATCTAAACAATTATATAGTATTGAAATGAAAATACAAAAACTACTGCATAAAATCGTATCAGTGATATCATTCATTGTTGTAATGTAAATTCCATATTTTAATTCACCTGAAGAAAATAAAATTTGTAGAATATTTAGTTTCTTCCTTGCTGTCACAGCCAACTAGTATACAAAAGGATGGCATATTTAACTGATATTTTGAATATTTGATCTGCATTTGACGATAATTTAGGTGAAATTATATTCATTAGTCTAATTTAATATGAGTAAATGTTCAAAGTGCCGAAAAACCACAAAATTCCTCAATAAATCGCTCTCACATTACAATTATCAGTTCATTTCAGGTTAATGTTGGTCCTCCGGTCACGTCCAGCTGTCAGAACTGCTCGTAACCTAAGTCGAATTTTGGCGAGCTGTGGTTACATGTAACTATCTAACTATCACGTGATCATTTGACAGAAAATACGTGTATTAACTGTCAAATGATCACGTGATAGTTAGATAGTTACATGTAACCACAGCTCGCCAAAATTCGACTCTACTGCATTTGAGCGGAAGCTGGTCATTCCTCAAGGGCCAAGACCAAGGGCAGGACCAACAATGACCACGGTCATTACTGGTCATTCGCTTGAATTTGATTATAATGTTCTGTGGGCTCAACCTTTCGTGTAATTGACACGTGACAGTTAAAACACAAAACACATATTTTCAAAATTCAAAGATATTTTACAAGTAGAATCTGCATATTTTCTGTCAACTAACGTGCGTTCAAAAAAATTCGTGGTCAAGTAAGCTGTGGATTCTTTCCTAAAAGTCTATGAGGGAAAAAATAGAATCCACAGCTTACTTGACCACGAATTTTTTTGAACTCCCAAACAGTACTGTGAAGTGTTCAAAAATTACTGGATTGTACCATATTCGTGCGTTCAAAAAAATTCGTGGTCAAGTAAGCTGTGGATTCTTTCCTAAAAGTCTATGAGGGAAAAAATAGAATCCACAGCTTACTTGACCACGAATTTTTTTGAACGCACGAATATGGTACAATCCAGTAATTTTTGAACACTTCACAGTACTGTTTGGGACATGGGACGTGACAACTTGACACTTGACAGTTCCAGACGTTCCAGTACATTTGTGTTCTGTTTCTGTGGTTCCAGTTTACTGCGAGGATATATTTATAAAATATATTTTATGTTGTGTTGCTGGGAAGTTGTATATGATGAATAAATCTTATTGAAATTTAATTCAAATCCAGAAATTATTTAATGAATAATGAGTAATTTTTATGAAAAAAATTTATCGATAAATTGTAGATTAATCCACCGTTAATATCCAATGCTCCTATTCTTCGGCATTAACAAAATAATTATTGAGCATGGCAACTATATTGCCCAGACATTTTCGTCGTAATTTGTGTATAATTCCTAGAATTTTTAAGTGTAGATGTATTCACTCTATAGTTTTGCCAATCAGAACAATAAGTGTACAACACTTGTTGCAAAAAAAGGGACAATTATGTGCAACATATAGAGAAGAATTATTACTTACCAAACGAAATTTTTCAGAAGAAAAGTATAGCAAACCAGCACAATGTGAAGAAAAAAACCCATCACTTTTTCAAAGATTTAAACAGATGTATAAAGAGTATTGGTATGTTTTAATACCAGTTCATATTGTAACATCGATTGGTTGGTTTGGTGGTTTCTACTATATGGCCAGCAGGTAAGACTGAATGATCTTTCATTTCATTAATGCTTCCTAGTCATCGTCCGCGGCGCTCAATTCTCAATTTATACCATTCCTTTATGCTAAGATGAAAGGAACTAGTTAGTAAAGGTTTTAGACAAAGGAAGTCTAAGGTAAAGCTCATGGTTTCACACAATCATTGTTGTGGAGAATGCCTCGTACTTTTAGGATCCGAGATACCGATGACAGCAATTTAATTTTACAGAGAAAATCTAACGAGTTTACGTCATAATTGTTTTAGAGTTGTATAGTTTTGCCAGTTTCTGAAAAAGAATATATGTAATTTGAGACCAGGAAATCTAATTTTATTTATTGACTCGTTCTTGAGGACAGAACAATCATAGATATATTTAGGGAATGGATTAACTGCCACTTCACAGAACTAGTGGGAAGGATAGAATAATTAAAGGGAAAGAAACAAATTTGCTAGTGTTGGAAATATGGGCTTTCGAAAATATTGGTGTTTATTGAATTGAAATGGCAAATAAGAAAGAATATCCTGGGTAGAAATTTTATATGTTCTCGTAATTCGCATCATTATTATTATTTATTTCACTGAAAGTAGTTTTTAAACATGCAATATAATTGAAAAATATTGACTATCCGGCTCGAAGGACCATGAAAAATATCCTCAATGGAAGGATTATGAAAAATTATCTTTTTTATTTCAATCCGTCTTGCAGAACCTTGTGAAATAGAAGATTGATTTTGTCCTATGTTCTAGGACCTTGAAAATACACTAGATTATATTTTGCTGTTGAAAAAATATGTGAACTTTTTGCTAAGTGAACAGTACCAATTTAAAATTATTAATAATAATTTTCAACTGATTCTGTTTGTTTTCTTACA
This sequence comes from Propylea japonica, assembly GCA_013421045.1. Lineage (NCBI taxonomy): Eukaryota > Metazoa > Arthropoda > Insecta > Coleoptera > Coccinellidae > Propylea > Propylea japonica. Next base: position 2,200,988 of record CM024246.1, read on the forward strand.
ATCATAAATCGTAAACAATGATGTGATAGAAATCCTTTCATTGAACTATACCAAATATTTCTCAGAATCCATGAAATTATTTATTGCAGTGGTGTAGATATAATTGGACTGCTGGAATCTCTGCATGTTAATGAAAAGTTCATCAACACTATGAAGGATTCAAACATGGGATATGTGGCTATAGCCTATGCATGTTATAAAATTGCCACCCCTGCACGATATACAGTAACCCTTGGTGGGACAACCATATCCATAAATTATTTAAAAAAGTGGGGATACATCAAGCCAGTTCCTAGTTCAGAAAAGTTGAAAGAAATGTACAAAGAAAGAAAAGAAAGTTTTGATAAGAGTATCAAAGAAAAAAAAGAGGATCTCGTAGCGAAGAAAGATGAACTGAAATCAAAGTTAGATAATAGGCTAGAGCAAGGATTACATAAAATTGAAGAACTCAAAGGAAAAAGCGATAAGATGAAAAAGAAAGCAGAAGATGAATTAAGAGAAAAAAAATAATTTTTACATTTGTTTTTTGATTGCATCAGCGTTTTGGTATACTGTTTTATTTATGTTTCTTCATGAGAGTGATAAATTGATAAATTATATTGACTTGTTGACATCTAACTGATTTTTTTCTGTAATGCTGAACATCCAATAAAAAACAAATTCATTCATTGGTTTTATTATAAATTCAACTCATGAATACGATTTTGTATATAATATAAAATACCTAGGGGTCCGCAAAGTACGGCTGAGGGGTCTGAAAGTTGTAAAGCATTAGTTTTATCATTGTTTGAGGAGGAGATAGTTATAGTTATAGAAGGGGTTACAGTTCACTGCGACCTCAAGGTCTATTGTGCCCTCTTACAGAGCCAACACCCTTTACAGCTCGTCTTCCAGAGATCTGATGAAATCCAATATCTGTGAAGGCAGGCATTCTTTCCTTTGGCTTGCAATGGTAAAGCATTCCGTAACTAGGGGAATGAGGGCTCCTTCCCATAGAACCTACACTCGTCAGTGTCCCACAATCCCATCCTCAAGAAGATAGTTGGTTACTCGCATGAGTAAAGTCATTGGAGCCGCATATGAGAATTCTACTGCAACGTCAAAAATAACTCATAATGCAGATTCCACCTCGGGTCGACTATTGGTATATGTTTTCTAGGTAAAGAGGTTTCTACTTTATTTCTAAGACTCCATTTTATTGACGCGAAGAGAAAATGATCGAAATAAAGTAAATTCCAACACATTTTTGTCGGCGTTGAATGAACAGAGGATTTCGAGGTCAAATGGGGAAATTTATTGCTTCAGTAGATAATAATGGGGTTTATTTTCGAAAAACAATGCTCTGTATACATACTTTTTCATTTAATAATAATAAAGATGTATTTCCAGAAAAGCTATACAAAATACATCAATTTCAAAATGGATATACAACAGCAAAGGCATATCGGAAATAAACCGGAGAATCCCATGAAGTGAATTACTTGTTATGAGAGTACCCAACTCACCTAGATTTAGTTTTTTCAATTGTCAATTTTTTCATATACCAGTTTTTTAATTTCCAGAATATTATTCCGATCGTGCTGAGATTCTGCATTTATACAGGGTGTCCCAAAACTCGACGTCAACCCGCAACCAGGTGAAAAGGCAAGTAATTCTGGTTGTCAGAAAAATATAAAAAAAAATTTAAGTTGCATGATTTTAAAATAATGGGCATTTAAAAAAACACGCAAAATTCTAACCCTGTGATAGTCTTTTCGCTTCTGTTGCCACAAATATCAACTTTTTTTTTGCTGTGTAACCTTGAATAATGCTTGTCTAAACTGTAATCAAAATTTGGATACCAGCTGCTCCAGGTTTCATAAAAATAGGGCTTGCTTCTCAGAAAAAAAATTCAAAATAAACAATTGCCTAGTTTCAACTGACTGTATTGAAAAAAAATGTACTACGCAAGTTTGGCATGTTTTGTCAAAAGTTGGCGCATTTAGTAAGGATTCCAAAATAGTATAATACTTGTCAAACTGTAGCTGCCGTAGTTCAAATTTATTTTCGATTGCCTTTGAATACACTTTTTCTTAAACTGCTTCCCAGTAAAAAAGTCCAATGGATTCAAGTCCGGTGAACCAGATTGGACCAGAACGTCCGATCCATCTTCTGGGAAAAAATGTTACCAGAAAAAAAATTTCCAGAGAAAATAATTTTTCCAGAAAAAATTTTTCCGGAGAAATTTCTCTGGAATTTTTTTTTCTGGTAACATTTTTTCCCGGAAGATGGATCGGACGTTCTGGTCCAATCTCGTGGGCGGCCCATTCACCGGACTTGAATCCATTGGACTTTTTTACTGGGAAGCAGTTTAAAGCCGGTCCCAGACAATGCGTGTATTTGACGAATGTTCGGCATTGGCGGTGCTTCGCGTAGTGTGTGGGAGCTCAACTTCGGGTATCATTCGGCATTGGCCTGCTATCCGAAGTCTTGTCGGTACGGACGGCACGAACCAAAGGAAGACGAAGTACATTCGCGCTCATTCGTGCTAGCTCCCAGACAATGTGTTTATCTACGCGTACTATATGGCCTATTCTGTCTTCAGTCAGAGTCGTGCGACGTGATTTCACGGTGTTTTTAGGTATTATTTGTTTAGCCATCATGGAATGGTCTAATAAATTAATAATGGAGTTCTTGGATCTCTACGAATCATATCCTAGAACAAATATTGAAATATGAAACTTTTCAATTATCGAGAGTAATTCCGAATAATTTTTGATTTCTGACACAGCAATGAGATCAAGTTACAACTAGGTGTTGTGATTTTTATTGTAATTGTAAATATTACTGTCTGATTTGTCTAGTTTCTGAACATATTTTCCTATAGCTCCACAGTTTTTAAAATAGATAAATATGAAATAACGGTACAGGGTACAGAGCATCTGCCACAGAACATAATGCTCTGTTCTACTTTTATAGATTATGAGATTTCAAAGATCACTATTTTGGTAAATATGCTCATCTTTTAACGATACTTTCACCCTTTTCGTAGCTCTTCAGTAAAATCTCAATTAAATAATTAGGTGAAAAGGCACTGAATGCAAAGGAAACGAGGAATGCAATATCCCTTACTGGTCGTTCAATACGGCGATAGTTGTACCGAAAGATCCTAATTAATTAATTACACGAAAAAGAAACGAGAAAGCAATATCTCCCCCTGCCCATTCATAACTACGATAGCTATATCAAAAGATTTTAATAAAATAATTGAGGTTTTAATGAATAAATGAAAACAGAAGAATAAAAGTGTTAGAATTTTTCAATCTATCGGTTGTCAGATCAAGAAACTCAACATAAAACATAAAAATATATAAAAAAACATAAAATCGCTTTGCTCCGTCGAAATAGACCGAGCGAAAAGATCGACGTCCAATCGCTCAGATTTTTATGACGAACGCTCCAGATGTCTACGCCCCTCAATCCGGATGTAATAAACGGTTCAGATCGATCCGACACGTCTGATATCGATGCTGAACGCCCCTACTACTGACTGCTCTCCGCTACTGTTCTATACTGAGGCCGTTTGGCGAACGTTTGTCAACAGAGAAACGAATGTCGAACATTTCGCTATTGCCGCAGTGTCTGGGAGGGTACCCGAAGGCGAACTACGAAGGCACATTCGCCGAATGCACGCATTGTCTGGGACCGGCTTAAGAAAAAGTGTATTCAAAGGCAATCGAAAATAAATTTGAACTACGGCAGCAACAGTTTAACAAGTATTATACCATTTTGGAATCCTTACTGAATGCGCCAACTTTTGACAAAACATGCCAAACTTGCGTAGTACATTTTTTTTCAATACAGTCAGTTGAAACTAGGCAATTGTTTATTTTGAATTTTTTTTCTGAGAAGCAAGCCATATTTTTATGAAACCTGGAGCAGCTTAGATATTTTTAAATATTTTTCTGACAACCAGCATTACTTGCCTTTTCATCCGGTTCCGGGTTGACGTCGAGTTTTGGGACACCCTGTATATTAAGTATCAAGTCCTATACAAATTTTTGAGGTAATAGCCTCATTGTTCCGCCAATAAACGAGCGTTCGAAAGAGCTTTCTCAATTTTTTTATACTTGTATTGCAATGAAAATTTCAATAAAACGAGTAGTGATCAGGGTACGAATGTGTCTATTGAAAATTTTGCTTAAAATTATGAATTTTTTAGGAATATCTTGCTTGTCTTGAACTGATACCTCCTGTAACGTGAACATACGATAAGTTTCTTCTGAAAATGGCTTTTGAGCGCTTGTCTATTAGTAGAGCAATAATTCTATCACATCAAAATTGTATGGGACTTGAGATTCATGCTAAGTATATGAATGCAAAATCTAAGCACGACCGGAATTATATTCTGGAAATTATTCAAAAATGAAATATGTAAAAACTCAGTATTATCATTAAATTATATGGTTAACATTATGGTCACAAAATTTTGCAAAAGGCTTATTATGGGATGGGCGTCTTGCTTGTGGCCGCAAAATTTCATATCGATTGGTTTGGTTTTGTCTGAGATAAGGCGGGACAAAAATTTTGAATGGCCATATTTTATGGAACACTATGTTCGATTTACGAACTTCTCAAGTCTCTAGGACAAACCCTTCGAAAGTTATCGTGCTAACGGCCGGCCCCATGGACAGAATTGTATTTGACCTCGGATTCGTCATCAGGGAGTAGAACCCTATCGTCGAGACCGTTTTCGGCTCAAAATTCGTTAATTACAAACACAAACCGAAAATTATTGTTGTAAAGCCTGTCTATCCTCAACGTGTAAGTGTTTAGTGTAGTTTATGGTCCGGAGGAGTCTTTGGGACCTTATCTAATTACTTAACTTGATGCTATCGAGAGATGATTAACGATTTTTTTATGACCGGAATTTGATTGTATGGCGGGCAACGTTTACTTCAACAAGACAGCGCTACGTGCAACTCAACTAACTAAACTGTTGATCGAGCTTTTACGGAAAGAGCTTTGTGAAAGAGAAGGACTTCGCCAATAGCCCAGTGTCGATTCAATACCTCAAAGACGGAATTCGTGAGAGTATCGAGTACATAGAGCAGCCACACTTTTCGATTTTGTTATAGACAATTTCATTAAAAAGATATTGTTCTGTGAGAGTGGTCGTGGTAGTCATTTGCATGATGTTATTTTCCACTATAAATTAACGGCATGAAATAAACATCCGATCATTTACTTCAAAAACTATCATTCTTCTTTGAATATCAGAATGACACCTTCAACTGGAAAATCCTGTATATGCACAGCGAAGTAATTTCAAGCTTATAAGCGCTTGTTCATACTGGAAAAATTCATACATGAATATCATAGAATCTGTTGGTTTCATTATATTTCTTTATGAATTCAACTACCCCTTTCAAATCCTGAACGAAGTTTTGAAATGTTTTGGAATTTATCGTAAATACGATGGCTTCAAAGACTTGAAAAAACTTGTAATTTTAAATACGTGGCTTTGATTATTAATACAATAGTTATGCCATTCATTTATTTAAATTCAAGAGACTACATAGGTACAAACAGGATGCCCAAATATCTTTAGCATAAACATATCATAAAAGTATATAAAAATTTCTCAAATCATTCACTTCACAAGAGACATCTGTTGTTCATTATACGCAAAAAAATTCTCGTCCGAATTTTTAACCTTGTACATAAGCAACCCATCATGTTGGGCTTCTTCCGGGGTGGCGCCCTCTAATGATATTGCCCAATATACTCCAATAAAAATTGAACCGGAGTAACCAACTATCTTCTCCTTAAACAATGGTCTTACGGTCTTCGTAGCCAAGATACAGGGTGTTTTATGAATTTTGCCCGATTCTTTCTGAGGCTGTATCAAATGAACCACCAGGCATATGTTCTTCATATTTGGCAAATATGTTCCAAATCTATGTTGTCTATGTTCCTAATTGAGAGCACAAACGTATCCTGCAATAACCGCTTTGAAAAACCAGGTCCGGTTTATCAAAAAATTATGAATCGTCCAAGTTTTTAAGAACTTGGATACCCGACAGTGGTTTGAATTGACTTTTAACAATGAATTATCAACAATATTGAATCCATAATTATTTCAACATTATTTTGTAAATCATTTTCACATGGTTTTCCTTCCTATAATAGCTGTATACCATTTCAGTTTTCATTTTTGAGTTACTCTCTCGTCGTTTCTCATTACTGCACAAATTTTCAACGTAAACGTGAAGTTTTTAAAGAATTTGGTTTGCTGGAAGCATAGAGATAGGATAGTATCTCTTATATCTCGATGGCTGAATGGAAGTGATTTAAAGTAACTTTTAGTGATGAACCTATCTGAGTTATTCATTGAGAGCACAGCCATTTTTTGTGTGTAAAGTAAAAACGTATCATGCAATAAGCACCTTGAAAATCTAGGTCCGGGTTAACAAAAAAATATGAATCGTTTGAATCAAATTATGGTGCGGTGTTTATGACAATAAAAATATTAGGACCCTATTTTCTACCTGCACGTTTAACTGGCGAAGTTTACCCGGAATTTCTGGAGAATGTGTTACCAGTTTTGCTCCATGATGAGAATGTGAACACTGCAGGCATGTTCTTTCAGCACGATGGTGCATCGCCATAATACAGGCTAATCGTCCGACACTTTTTAAATAACAATTTCGGTAATTCATGGATTGGTCGGGGAGGCCCCTCATAATTGGCCTTCAAGATCTCCTGATTTGAATCCCGTCGATTATTATGTCTGGGGTCACATGAAATCGTTAGTTTATTCGTCTGAAATCAATACTCGGGATCAGCTAACCTGAAAAATAGAAGAGGCTAGCCAGAAAATGTTCAGATCAAAATGGTGGACATTTAGAGCAGTTTTTGTGGTAATTTTTCTAATTATTTTGTTATTATGTTTTTTTGTTCATAATTGTTTCAAAATATACGATATCAACCTAATGCAACTCAATTCTCAATGAATAAAAACTAATGTGAAAATGAATTACGAAGTAATGTTGAAATAATTAATTATGGATTTCAATATTTTGAAGATTCATTGCTATAAGATTAAAAAACAAAAAATAAAAAACACACTATTATTATTTATTAAAATCTTCGGCTATCGATTTCGGAATTATTCCATCATCAGGCCAGTGTCTTGAATTAAAATGAACACACACTGTTTAAAAACATTAAAAGTGGTCCTTCTCTGTCACAATTGTTAAAAATTCCTTTAAAAATCTAGTCAACCTTTATTACCTTAGATTATTTACACCAAGATAGAGCATAGTGAGAGAGAAAACGTGGCCGAAATAAGATAGCAATATGTTTATTATTTTCGTCAAAATCAAAAACATTCCCGCAGCTCCCTATTGGTGGCTTTCTACCACGTGACCTGGACGTGCGAATGAATTTCATTATGGCCGCCTTCTTTGACAGCTGATGCTTAGGTGGAACAAGTTCAAACTTATCGTTTTGAGTAACCAAGTGATTTTTGTAGTGAAAACGAGGTTGTACAATAATTATTTGCTGTATTAAGCTGAAAAATGGTTAATTCCTGTGTGATATGTAAAAAAAGCACCAGTAAAGACTGCGGGCGATCCATACATCGGTAAGTAAACACAACATAATAATTTACCATAGGCGTAGCTAGGAGTACCTAGCTCTCAATATAAGCATATTGTAAACTTATTTTAAAAGCATTTTCTTTTAATAGAATGCCTAGTGATAATGCCAGACGGAAATTATGGATGGATCAATTAAATTTGGGAAATACAAAATTAGCGAAGGAGGTATATGTTTGTTCTGACCATTTTTCTGATGAAGACTTCCTATATAAATCAGCAAAAAGATTTTTGAAAACTGAAGCTATTCCGTCCAGGATTTCGTCATCGATTCATTGGTAAGTCTATTGAATATTATGAGGGTGTTTTATTCAAATTTGATTTGGATAATATGAACATCTAAATATATATATTTTAAAGTTTTTACATCTGAATGTCTTATTTATAGTATAGAGGTATTTATTGGTTTTTTCACTGTAAATGTTTTGTATGACATTTTCATAATATTTTTAGGCCTGATGAAGCAAACGAGAGTTTGCGAAACGTTGCTGAATATACTTTAAGATCTTTTGAGAGTTTGTCCTTATCCCGCAAAATACAGTTATCAATTTATTAATTATTGTGGAGGACACTAATATTTGCATTCTCTAAATATAATATTTCTAATTTCAGTTCCAGTAGCACATCTCCAGATGAAAGGCCTGTGACTCCAGAACCATTAGATACTAATAAGCTAGGTAGTGTCAGGGAATCCTCAAAACTGAGTAATTCTGAACTATCCAGAACTTCAACAGCTAGTGATTTGTCTGCTACACTGACTACTTCAGATTTATCTGCTACATTGACTGCTTCAGATTTATCTGATACATTAACCGCTTCAGATTTATCTGCTTTTTTGACCGATACAGAATCCTCTGGTGCTTTGACAGTTTCAGAATTGTCCGGTACTATGACAGCTTCAGAATCGTCAAGCAACTTGGTATCCTCGGAAGTATTAACAGTAGCACATCCAACTACGTAAGTTTTACTTAATTTTATATTTATAATATTGCAAAATATATTCTGGTTCATTATATAAAACCTTCATTATCTTATTTCAGTTCTGAAGCTAAAAGTTCTGTACCAAGGCCAAGAAAAAGAAAATGTTTTGTTGGTGATGTAACGGATGAAGATTTCAGGACACCAAAACAAGGAAAATTTGCCTTCTCCCTTGCTAAACGAAAAATTGCAGAACAGAAAAAGAGACTGAAAGCATTGAGGATGAAGAACAGAAGACTGCAACAGAAAATTTCAGATATTTCAGGACTACTGAATAATTTGAGGGAAATGAACCTTATATCCGATAATGCTCAAGATTATATAGAGGTAAGTAAGATTCAGCTTTGCATATATGTGTGGAATGTAATTATTTTCAATATTTCAGGCATCGTTACCAGGTCCTAGTAGAGATATGGTAAATAGACTCATAAGGGGATCAAAAAATCAGAAATTTACACCTTCTCTACGAGCATTTGCCCTATCATTACATTTTTACTCGCCTAGGGCCTATAATTATGTTAGGGAAAAATTCAATAATTCACTTCCACACCCAAAGACTATTTCTAAGTGGTATCAGACCATTGATGGAACTCCTGGCTTCACAACTGAAGCCCTCAGTGCATTGAAGAACAAAGTGCAGCAGTCTGCGGGAGAACAAATTTATTGCAATCTGGTGATTGACGAGATGGCTATTAGAAAAAAAATCGAATTCATTGCTGGTAAATTTTATGGATCAATAAGTTTTGGAGAAAAACCTGAAGTGGATACTTTACCAGAAGCTAAGGAAGCACTTGTGTTTTTAGTTACCTGCATCAATGGTCACTGGAAAATTCCAGTAGGCTATTTTTTGATAGATGGATTATCAAGCAGAGAAAGAGCCAATTTGGTAATTAACTGTCTGGAGTTTTTGAATGAAGTAAATTTGAGAATAACTTCTGTTACTTTTGATGGAGCAGCTTCGAATTTGAATATGGCGAGTCATTTGGGTGCTGATTTTTCGAATCCTCAATCATTGAAGACTCACTTCGAACATCCAGTCACCAAAGAGAAGGTATTAATTTTTCTTGACCCTTGTCACATGCTCAAACTCTTGAGAAATTGTTTAGGAGACAGTAAGATTTTGAAAACAAAAAATGATAAATTAATCAAATGGACCTATCTTGAAGAACTTGTGAATCTTCAAGACATAGAAGGATTGAATGCAGCAACGAAGATAAGAAAACGTCATTTACATTTTGTGAAAGAAAAAATGAGAGTGAAGATTGCTGCGCAGACATTCAGCAGGAGTGTTTCGGATGCTCTTAAATTCCTTGAGTTTGATTTGAAATTGACAAATTTTAAAGGTGCTGAAGAGACTGCAAATTTCTGTCTCTTAGTTAATGATTTATTTGACATCTTGAACTCAAGAAATAAATTCTCTCCATATACATATAAGAGGGCATTGTCTTTCGAAAACATTGATTTATACGTGGAAAGGTTTTCTGAAGCAAAAGAATACTTCATGGAACTGACTCTGAATGGAACACCAGTATTATCTTCAAGAAGGAAAACAGGGTTTCTAGGGTTTTTAATATGTATGGAGAGTCTTGAGGAAATATTTAGAATGTATGTGGTGTCAAAAAAATTAGACTTTTTATTGACCTATAAGTTCTCTCAAGACCATCTGGAGGTATTTTTTGGTGCTATCAGGAGTCTGAATGGATACAACAACAATCCCACAGCCAGACAATTTCAGTCAGCATATAAAAAGTTGTTGATAGCAAGGGAAGTGAGAGGTGCTGATTCTGGAAATGTTGTTAATTTGGACAATACATCAATTCTTCATGTTTCGTCATATAAAAAAATAACAATAAATGATCATAAGGAGGACTTGGAGGAGACTGAAGAGTATAAAAATTTGTGTGCAGCGTTAATGATCATGATTACTTTGGCTCTTCAGGATGGCAATTATCTTCATATATACAGGATGTTTTAATTTATATAGCAGGATTCGTTGTCAAGTCATTGAAAAAATGTATCACTTGCTCAAAATGTCTTGATATGTTGGAGACTTGTGAAACATATTCATTTCTACAGAAAAGAAAAACGTATGGCAATTTATTCAAGGCATCCAAATTTGTCATTAAGATATGCACACAAGCAGAAAAAACAATAAGATATATGATTTCTAACAACCCTAATATTTTGAGTACAAAATCTGAAAATTAATCAATAAGTTGATTCATAATTGTATTGTCTGTTTACCAGATGATGTTTTAATGCATTTGGCAATCATGTATTTGATGAAGGGTTTCTAGAAAGTCATGAATTGCCTTTGATAAAACTGATATTGAAAAGATATTTCACTATAAGAATTCACCACGAGACAAGAAAAATGAGCGATCAAGTGGTGAATCGAGTAAGAAGCATGCTCACACATCTGATTTTGTATCAGAATCAATAAGTTTTTTTTTATCTTTACAATTGTTAGTTTTAAGTTTTAGGGTGATCAGGGTGTATAAAACACTCTTTTTTGATCGTGTACTTTTCGATCCTGTTTGGATTCAATTACCAAGGACAATAGCAGTAGTAGATTCTTAGTTATTTTATTATAAACATTTCTGAAGAATCGATTATCAGTATATTTTAGTTACCTATCGTATTTCTTCAAATCATTATTGTAAAAATCATTTATTTTATGTTACATGTTATTTTTTATGGAAGTTATTAATACATCCTTGCTTGATAATCAATCCTGATTATGCAGGCTTTCAAGTTTCAATTGCTATTCCACTTTAAATACTGATGCCCCGTCCATTCCATTGCAAAACTAACAAAATTCCAATCATCTATCTTATATAGTGGAACAAAACTATACATTCATACTATCATTTGCCTTCAAAGGTGCAGGTAATGGATGGACAAGGTTTCAGTAAGTAAGTAAGGCCTATTACAGCATTAATGAGATCTGATATGATTATACTTCACACTTGATGTAAAACTGACCTATCTAATACATTTTCATGTCGAACTGGATCAATAAATTTATTGTTATTTTTGTTATTCAATTTAACATAGTATTCAGGTGTAATATCCTTAAATTTCAAACTTTGCAGTCAAATGAGCTCCATTTGTAATAACATGGTGGTCCCCAATAAAAATCTGGACTCAACTCAGAACAAGATATCAAGCTGTGTTAAAATCCAAATTTAGATACAGCATCGTCTTGTATGGTAATAACGTACCATGCAGCCTTACTGAAAAGTGACCTGAATAGATGTATTCGATATAATAGGATTGTTAATAAGATCATTGATAATGATATAACATTCAATTGTATAGGTATTTGTAATTATTAAAACCAGAACAACAATATTTGAATATCATATTTGCTATTTCAAATCTCTTTTCATATTGAATTTTTTTTCGAATCGAAAATATGCCCGCACTATAAAAATTCTGCGTATAACAATGATTTAGAATAAGATGAAAACATCGGGAAGGTCAACAAAACTCATAAAAATAATGACATTAATTATGCATCCAATGAAATAATAATTAAAGATTCGATAACCTTTGAAGGATTTATTTCTATTCTTAACAAATTTTTAGATCCACGCCACTGACTTCTATTTACGACAACACACTTTGTTTGTAAACAAACAGTGTTTATTATGGAACAAAACATTCAGTTCATCTAGTAAGGGATTGCTCCATCTTGGTGTAAATAATCTAAGTTTATTACTAATACATATATCTGTATGATCTGTAGATATATGTATTAGTAATAAAGGTTGACTAGATTTTTAAAGGAATTTTTAACAATTGTGACAGAGAAGGACCACTTTTAATGTTTTTAAACAGTGTGTGTTCATTTTAATTCAAGACACTGGCCTGATGATGGAATAATTCCGAAATCGATAGCCGAAGATTTTAATAAATAATAATAGTGTGTTTTATTTTTTGTTTTTTAATCTCGGAAGAACATACTATGGAAGAATTCATTTGTAAAAATCATTGCTATAAGCTTAGACAAAGGTCTAAGGTTAAAAGTCACTTCAAACCACTTTCAGGTATCCAAGTTCTTATAAACTTCTCTTTTACGTTGAAAATTTGTGTAGTAACTGTCTGTGCGCTGGTATTTTCGAATTTTGAAACAGATTTTCAAAATTCCGATGTACAGGGTGTTGTTTCGAGGATTCAAACGGTTCATAATTTTTGTTAACCCGGATCTGGATTTTCAAGGCGGTTATTGCTAGTACGTTCCACTTAGCGATCACAACGCCCAAAACGTCCGCGGACTTGTGACAAGCTAGTGGAACGGGAACGAGCGTGAGCGTGGTCGTTGTGATCGCAGTAGGTTCCACTAAGCGATCACAACGACCACGCTCACGCTCACGCTCACGCTCGTTCCGGTTCCACTAGCTTGTCACAAGTCCGCGGACGTTTTTGACGGTTTGCATGTGGAACGGTGTTTGGGCGTTATGGGCGATTAATGACAGTTGTCGAATGAGATTCAAATTTGTGTTTTGAATTTTACGCAGAAAAGTTGCCTTAACATATTTGGGGAATTATTTAACCATTAATGATAATATATCTAACTGATAATGCCGAGAGGGAACTTATAAATGCAATATTCAGTTATTTTACCAGGCTCTGAACATGTTTTTCAACTCCGTTCATAATACATTTATATTTTACCTTTTCCACATATTTGCTCATATTTCTGAAATAGCTTGAAATAGAATATTTTTGTTTGATCTATTCTTCAGAAAATCAGGTGTGGAATATGTTTTTACCATCAATTATTACAATTATGTTGTCTCTCAATTGAAAAAATCGTTTGAAAGTATGAATTTGAACTTATTTACTTCTATACCTGATCGTACCATTATATTTAGTTTTCAAATTATAGATATTATTTATTGTCCCTACAGTATGAAATTGTAATAGAATAAAACCAATAAAACCTAAAATTATCAATAAAATGAACTCTATATCCGCGTAACATCTATTGAAAGTTTATCCGTAGAACTTAGATAACTTCGATCTATTTCTACAACCTCTTTACGATTATCATCATCCTATTCCTCATTCAGCATGCAAAAATTATGTACAAGAATAAGCCATTACTGAATTATTTCACAGGTTTGCATGTGAATGAATGTCGGAAATGTTTTGATTTTGTTAACCTCTAAAGAGGAACGGATGACAGTTCTCCCTAAACGCTCACGTCGACCACCGTCCTGACGTGGGTCTCCGTGGGCTTTTGCGGGCGAAATTGATGACGTCATCAATGACGTCACAAACACTCGCGTGAGCGTTGCGGTCGTTCAGCGAAATGTAAACATGAGGCGTTTTGGGCGTTGTGATCGCCAAGTGGAACCTACTGGCACAGTGTATGATACGTTTGGGCTTTTCACACAAAGAAAGACAATGCTCTCAATAACTAACTTAGATTTATCACTAAAAGGTACTTTAAATCACTTCCAGCGAACCAAATTCTTTAAAACTTCACGTTTACGTTGAAAATTTGTGCAGTAATGAGAAATGACGAGAGAGTATATCAAAAATAGAAACTGAAATGGTATACAGCTTTAAAAAGAAAAATCAATGTGAAAATGAATTACAAAGTAATGTTGAAATAATTATGGAATCAATATTGTTGATGGTTCATTGTTAAAAGTCACTTCAAATCACTTTCGGGTATCAAAGTTCTTAAAAACTTCACTTTTACATTGAAAATTTGTGCAGTAAAACTGTGTGCGCGAAAATTTGAAGTATACGTCTCAGTTAAGTTTTTAGTGGTCTTTTCGAATATTAAAACAGATTTTCAAATTTCTGATGTACAGGGTGTTGTTTCGAGGATTCAAACGATTCAAAATCTTTTAACCCGGACCTGGATTTTCATAAGGTTATTTCAGTATACGTTTGTGCTGTCAATTAGGAACATATTTGCCAAATATGAAAAAAATATACCGGGTGGTTCGTTTAATACGGCCTCAGAAAGAAACGGGAAAAAATTCATAAAACACCCTCTATCTCGGCTACGAAGACAGTAAGACCCAATAAATAGGGTATCTCCAGAACCGCCTTGGTGCCACCTATGCACCTGTGAAGTATTTCCATTTCCCAATGTATAATTTGAATAGTGGTTTTATAATAATAGACACCTTGAGTAGGCAGAAAACTCACCTCTTTCAAATATTTTGTTTATAAGGTGAGCTGAAGATTTTTTGTAGAACTCACTGATTAACTTCAAATTCTCCGAGGTAATTCCGTCATCCCCATGACACTTGTTGTTCTTCAACTCCTTGATGCAGTCAGGAACAGTTTCATCAGTCGCTTTCAGAAACAGAACTGTTCGATTTTTCGTATACAGAAATGGTATGGAAAGTTTTGTTAATGAAATGACTTGTGAAGGATCTGAAAAATTCACCACTTTTTGCAGAATGTACCCGGCAGATTTCGAATTTCCCTTGAACAAAATTCAACTAATGATAAAGAAAGAATTACATTGGCGAAAACTCTACAATTCTTGGCAACAGGGGATAGTTATCAATCTATACGAAGTTTCAGAACCAATTATCTCATTAATTGTACCTGAAGTGTTCAGAGCTAATAATATTGTCCTCAGTGATTTTTTTAAATTTCTTTTATTAAAAACGATTTTTAATTAATAAAATCAGTACAAGAAAAATGTAATTCTTACTAAAAAATTAAAATAACCGTTCATTCCGAGAGAACAGTTGCTTATTCGATAAGATATCGTACTGATGTTTCAACTCCTCCACTGTTACACAGGAACCCGACCTACTTCAGTTCAACACGGCGTTTCCTATCTTTCCGAGTCAATGATTATCTAATCACTGTTTCTTGATTAACAGTGAATTTGACGATGATATTTCGCACTTATAATCCAGCCAATATTGCTATGTATAATCTATTGTATATGAAACCGGTTATTTTTATTCCACAAAATCAGAATATCTGCATTCATCAAATTTGGTCAATTAAATTATAGTTTTTTTAATGCACATTTTTTATTATGTGAAATCGCCAATGTAATATTGTATTTTTAAATATACATTTAATATAGGTTGTATATACAGAAATTAGTTAGTATCCTTCGATTAAAGTCCACATTTTTCTATTATCTATGTGATATCTATTCGAGTAAGGGTCAGCTAAGCCTTTGAACCCTGATCTGCGTACTTACAGGCCCTGGCCAAATTATTAGACGCACCAAAGATTCGTTGCAAAATCCCTATCATCTTAACACGCTTTTGATTCGATGTTTGGGAGATATACCACGGTATTACAAAGCTTGATTGGGCAATCAAATCGTTGATTTTGATTGAATTCGGTGGTTTACCTCAAAAATGAACTGAAATTAGCAGAGAAATAATGACATTTCATCAATAAAGGTGATTGGGGTTTTTGTAAAACCCAGGGTGAGTTTTTTAAATGAATATGTTCAATATACAGGGTGATTTTTTTAAGTGTTTCATTAGACGTGTTCGAGAAAGGAATTGTAATACAGATTCAAGATTTTGGAGTTTCGTTTTAGAGTACATGAACTTTAATTGTAAAATATTTTCAAGAGGAATCTACTTCCGGTTTCACCGGAAACGAATGTAACTTCGTTATTTCAAATGCAACACCCTGTATATTTATACATATTCGAATTCTTCGTTCAATTCTACACTGATTTGATGTATGATATGTGCAATCACTCAAGCGGTTCTTGAATTATAGCCTGATTATCAAATTTTTTGAAAAAAAGGTTATCACAAATTAGTGTCCATATCTTCAAAATACCTCATTACAAGAATTTCTTTTTGCGAAAGTGGAACAAAAGAAAGTACGCTGATGCTGTTTCTTGTATAACTTATGAGGAAATATTATACAGGGTGTCTGAAAAGGGGCCTCAAAGTTAGCCTCAATAAAACTATGAAATCTCACTTTTTTCAAATGGCAACCCTATAATTTTGTAATTCCAATCGATGGCTCGTCAAAAACTAGTTAGGGTGTCCCGAACATTTCATGCCTCTAAAATCAGTAGTTTTGCCGTTATTGAATAAAATTCGAATTTCAGGATTGAATCAAGGTTTCTTAGTCTAACCATGCATTTATTAGGATAGAAATTTTCAAGAAGGCTGTGTCTGTTGATTTATAATGCATTTCAGAGAAATGTCATTTATACTTTTTTGATCCATCGGGCACTATGCAAAATATGAATTACAGTAACAGTGATGTATTGAATATGTCCTTCATTTATGGTGAATGTAACAAAATATTAGAAACGGCAGTCAGAATTTTCAACGAAAGAAATCTACATTTACCACCTTTAACAAAATCGAAGTTCAGGAAGTATCAAAACAGATCATACATCAAATCAGTGTAGAATTGATCGAAGAATTCGCTGTTAGGAACTGTCATTCTTACTTTTTCTTACAGATCAAGCACTAAGCATAACATGCAATAATAATTTCACTGGAATGATATATCAAGGGTATGTTTTTTATTTGCGGCAAATGTAACAAATTCGTAGAACAGGTAATTAGAAATTCAACGAACGAAATTCACATTTACTGACTTTAACGGAATCAAAGTTCAGGAGGTATCAAAACAATTTTTTCCGTACTGGAAGCCTTAGCCCTAAACGGACACGAGTGAATACAGTCACACGATTCCGTTTTAGGTTAATGCTTCCACTACGGAGAAAATTGTTTTGATACTTCCTGAACTTCGATTTTGTTAAAGGTGGTAAATGTGGATTTCTTTCGTTAAAAATTCTGACTGCCGTTTCTAATATTTTGCTACATTCACCATAAATGAAGGACATATTCAATACATCACTGTTATTGCAATTCATATTTTGCATAGTGCCCGATGGATCAAAAAAGTATAAATGACAGTTCTCTGAAATGCATTATAAATCAACAGACACAGCCTTCTTGAAAATTTCTATCCTAATAAATGCATGGTTAGACTAAGAAACCTTGATTCAATCCTGAAATTCGAATTTTATTCAATAACGGCAAAACTACTGATTTTAGAGGCATGAAATGTTCGGGACACCCTAACTAGTTTTTGACGAGCCATCGATTGGAATTACAAAATTATAGGGTTGCCATTTGAAAAAAGTGAGATTTCATAGTTTTATTGAGGCTCACTTTGAGGCCCTTTTTCAGACACCCTGTATAATATTTCCTCATAAGTTATACAAGAAACAGCATCAGCGTACTTTCTTTTGTTCCACTTTCGCAAAAAGAAATTCTTGTAATGAGGTATTTTGAAGATATGGACACTAATTTGTGATAACCTTTTTTTCAAAAAATTTGATAATCAGGCTATAATTCAAGAACCGCTTGAGTGGTTGCACATATCATACATCAAATCAGTGTAGAATTGAACGAAGAATTCGAATATGTATAAATATACAGGGTGTTGCATTTGAAATAACGAAGATACATTCGTTTCCTCTTGAAAATATTTTACAATTAAAGTTCATGTACTCTAAAACGAAAATCCAAAATCTTGAATCTGTATTACAATTCCTTCCTCGGAAACGTCTAATGAAACACTTAAAAAAATCACCCTGTATACTCCGTTCACATATTATTGAGAGCAAAGTAGGCGTTTGTTTATTTATCTGAGATTGGCAGTATTTACTGTCATAACGATAAACAAAGTCAACGTTGCTCAATGTACACGGACTCGTCCGACGAGCTTCCGAGTTATCAGAGAACTCTATGTGATATTAACAACATTGCGTATCAATCTGAAAATAAAATAAACAACATAACCATAAAACATAAAAATTAATATACACAGTGGAATATGCCAAATTGTCATGGCCAACCGACAGTTCAACGTTTCGTGAACGGATTATACAGGGTGCGGTACGGAGGATGGATGGTTTTAAAAAAATAATAAAAGCGTTAATTTTTACTCAAAAACACATTTATTGACGGAATCAGATTCTCAAGGAAATAGCATTTGAGACAGTCAAGTGTGGAAAATCACATCAGGCATGTGGTGGCCGAAATCGGTGATGCAGTGCTGGAGGCGCTCTTGGAAGTTCGCGTAGACTCTCTCCAACATCGCTCTCTCAACTTGGGCAACTTCCACGCGAATAGCCCTTTTCAATTCGTCCAGAGTTCGGGGCTTGGTCTCGTATACTCTAGCCTTGAGGTGTCCCCATAAGATAAAATCGCATATGGATAAATCTGGGGACCGGGGAGGCCAATGAACATCGCCAAACCTGGAAATAAGGCGACCAGCGAAGAGAGGGCGAATAACGTCCATTGATGCTCTGGCTGTGTGGGCGGTCGCCCCATCCTGTTGGAACCACACACGTCGGATTGGAACACGTTGCCGTCGTAATTCGGGGATAAAGAAGTTGTTGATCATTTCGACGTACCGCTCTGAGTTCACGGTAACAGCACGACCATTAACGTCTTGGAAGAAGTAAGGGCCAATGATGCGAGTTTGCGATACAGCGCACCAAACCGTAACTTTTGGGCTGTGCAGCGGTCTTTCGTGTAAGTGTTGCGGATTTTCATTAGCCCAATAACGGCAATTCTGCCGGTTAACCATGCCGTTGAGGTGAAAGTGGGCTTCGTCACTCACGAACAAAATGAGGTTCTCATTTTGATCGATCAGTGCTTCCATCTCACGTGCGAAGTTCATTCGTTGTGCATAATCTCCGGGGTGTAACTGTTGCACAATGGCCAATTTGTAGGGGTGAAAGCGAAGATCCATATGCAAAATTCGCCTCACCGAACGATCACTGAGGCGAAGTGCAGCAGCATGTTTCCGAGCAGATCGCGACGGACTGCGAAGAATGGCTTGTCGAACGCGTTCAACATTTTCAGGCGTTCGAACTGTTCGCACAGGTCCTCTTGGTCTTCTGTTGATCAGTTCACCACGTCTGCGAAGTGATTCAACCCAACGAAGGACGGTGTTTCGAGAGGGAATAGCTCTATTCCGATGAATGTGGAAATGGCGACGAAACTCACGCTGCACGACCGTGACTGACTCATTATTTCGGACGAAACTATCATAGGCGAAAACACGATGCTCCACCGTCCAAGGCTCCATGACGACAACTGGTAAATAAATGCTAGGAACACACGAGTCTAACGGCACCTTCCCCACTTCTCTCGTCCTCAGTGGGGGAAAGTTATGCCCATCTGAAAAACGTCCGCCCTCCGTGCCGCACCTTGTACAATATATTTCTTCCGTCAATGGTTTTCCTAAATGATACATCATTTCCAATGAAAAATTATTGATTTATTCTTGCTTTGACAATGTTAAAAATGAAATTCCAATATTTTGTTGAATGCCTTTTGTTGCTACAAGAGCATCAATTCTTCGTGGCATACTATAAATGCAGAAATTGTAGTCTGCTGCATTTGTGGATGATGATTCCATACGAGCATAATTATTTCCAACTCTGTGTGTGAGAGAGTTCTGTATTGATTCATACTATGGTTCTAATAGGTCTACATATCCACAACATATCAAAAATAAATGAACAATCGAAATATGTATAAGATGACATTTTAAGGATTTCAAATTCAATTATTCTGCTTTTATTTTTTGAAAACACAAATAAATATGAAAATCCTTTTGTGCGTCTAATAAATTGGCCAGGGACTGTACTGTGGTGGAAATACTCAATCAATTTTAGTTTTCGAAACTTATCATATGTTCAGACAATCTACACAGACAGTTGTGTTCTGTGTAGATTTTATCACCGTTTTTGGCAGAGCACCGCTAACTGTTGACCCAGCAGGGAATTGTTCCCGCTACCGGATAGAAAAATTTTTTCTAGTCCGGTACAGGAATTGAAGCTTCCGGAGACAACAGCACTGCAAGATAACATTAACAATTCTAGATCTAGATAATATATCAACCTTATAACAATCCAAGCAATATTTATAATATACAAGAATATAGAGCTATCTTGTGAGATCCAAGAAACTGACCATCCTGATAACCTCAAATTAAAACCAGTACAAATTTTCACTTATGGTTCGAGATTTCCGATATATTCGAATTATACACTGAAAATTCTGGAGGTAACATACACAATATAGTAATGAATAAAGAGAGAAATTCTGAATCATATAAAAGAGTTGATCAAAAATTATCGCTGATTGAACACTATAGGCGTTTTCGAATACTTACTCGGGTTAAGTCGATCCCTAACCTTGGCGTTCGTTTACCTTACCCGAACATCCAACCCGTGTTCGGAAAGTACGGGGCTATTAACTCGATCACTGACCCAGGTTGATTTATCGTAACCCTACTCGAGAGTAGGGTTCTAGAGTCACCGCATGCGCACTGCAGTTCAATTTTGTATTTGAATAAGGCGGGAATAAGTCTTCTACTCCTTTCTCAGTAATTTCATATATTCTATTCCTAAAAATTATGGAAAGAGAGGAGAATTTGGCTCATTGTAAAATGAGCCAAATAATGAGAAAATAATGCAGATGTTTCTGCGTAAAAGCTAAAGCCTTCTTTACTTCTTTAATATAGGTACTCGAAGATAACATTGAACATGTGAGGATACACCAGAAATTATAAGAAAGATAAGATAGAGACAATAAGTAAATAAATTGGAACTGAAAGAATAAATTCTCTACTTTTCTAACATAGGTAGTCAAAAAAAAAATTAAACATGGAGGGGCACAGGAGAAATTATAAGAAATATTCAACAGAAGCCAATAAATGCAAGCAAAGCTAGAGACAATCCTAGAATAGACTGCAATTGAAAAAATAAATTCATAAATTTGTTTGGTTATGTTATTGATACGACTGTCACTTCAAATCCTAAACCAGATGTGTTCGTAAACACAGAACTCGGGTCCGTGATCCGAGTAGATCCGTCACGTGACCCAATGGATCGAGTTAGTAACCCTGAGTAAGTTTCCGAAAACGCCTTATGAAATATTAATTTAAAATTTTTCAAGAGTGGGATATGATAACTTAAACGAATTATTTCGTCTGAAGAAACAATACCTCGGTTTTATATGTTGACTAATACATAATGAATAATTCGTCTATTTTAAACCATAACCATATACTTCCAAGTGAGCTTATCACCATGCATTACAGTAATAGGATTGACTAACAACAGTACGTTCCACTGAGCAGTCACAACGATCACGCTCACGCTCGCGGTCGTTCCACTAGCTTTAAACGTTTTAACTTTTAACAAGCCTGTGAACGTTTTTGGTGGTTTACAAGTGGAACAGTCGGTTGAGCGTGAAATGAAGGAGACGTTTATTTTTTTTTGTATATATTTGTACTTTATTTTTTAGTTGGATTTTATTTGAATGAACGAATTATGGGAATTAACTTACAGTTTTATGGTGGTCTAAGTCATGAAATAAAAAAAAGAAAACAAATACACCTCGCAACATAAAAAGAAAACTGCTGGAATGGAACAGACTAACATATTAGGTTATAATAAGGAAGGTTAGGTTTTATGGCATGAATTGTGCGGTGAGGTCCGTAAGAGAAATGATATTATGCAAAAAGTGCTCCTTGACGCTCGAAATCTATGTCTCAAATTTCATGAAAATATTTCAAGCAGTGTGAAAGTTATCCATAAAAAAAAATTTTTTCTTCTACAATTTTAACATCCTGTATCTCGAAGAGGAAACATTTCTCGACATATGTTTATATGACAAACAAGGGCTTATTTTTGATGTAGAATACGTAGTTAACATTTCTTGGTTACGATCTGGACCATCCTGTATTGTTCGACGTTTCGGCATCGATTTTGATGTAATTTTCAAGAATTATGTGTGATTCTACGCCGGGGTCTCAACCTGCCTACTCCCCAAGTTCCATCAACAGTGGTCTTAGAGTTTTCTCTGCTTCGAGATAACTGGTTAATACGAGAGTTAGATGAAGGTCCCTTGGAAGAAAGTATGTACTGGACACAAACAAGTATTATGAGCCGCCATGGGTTCTCCCGCATATCCTTTCTCGCTGATTTCTTCATGGAGGATGTTGAGACTCAGGCCATTGAAACAAATAATCTCAAACCTACGTGTTGGAAACGATATGTTGATAATGTGTTTGTTATCTGCCACATGGTATCGAATCTCTTCACCAATTTCTGTACCATCTCAACAACATCCACCCAAACATCAAGTTCACTATGGAACTTGAAACCAATAATTCTATCCACTTTCTTGATATTCTCATCATAAAAATTCTTGAAAATGGCATCATAATCGATGCCGAAACGTCGAACAATATTAATAAGAGATGAAATTCTAATATCAACATTTCAAACCGTGGAAACCTCTCCGAACATTTTAAAACTAAGTACCTACAGTATGAAAATATAATAGAAAAGAAAATCCATAATTATCAAAGAAATCCAAATTATATCCACCTAACATCTATCGAAATCTTCGTATGATATCTACACATATAATCGATTGTTAAACAGAGATATGCTATAGGCTATAGCAATATGGCCATATTCCATAACTGTAATATTACTCCGGTTAGCATGTATTGACAAAAATGTTTGGATTTTGTTAGCCTCCAAAGAGGAAGGGAGGACAGCTCTTCCTAAACGTTTTCCTGACATTATCATGGCGTTTGTGCTGGCATTTTGGAGAAGATTCGCTATAAGGTTCCTATGAGACTCAGATCAAATATGTTTGAGGCCCCTATGAGGAGAAAAACTACACCACAAATTCCCCACTCGTCAGAATGATCATGACTTTGAACCTGTCCACACGTCGATTTGTTCTCTTGTTCCCCAATTACATTTGAGAAATATCTGACACGTCACCTTTTATTTTCAGTTGTTCCAGTATGAGTGAGTTCAGGTACAAATTCTATTGTTTATCATACAAGCATAAGAATGTGATTTTTTTGTTTAGTTCATGTGTAAATTTATGTTATATCGAGCATTTAATGTATTAATTGTAACTGTTCCTGGGATTTTTTTCAGTGGAATGTAAACATGAGGCGTCTTGGTCGTTGTGATTGCCATGTGGAATGCGCTGTAATAAGAATTCACGTTTGGGTTTGATACAGGTAGCGAAGATGAAAACACTAATGTGTGATACCAATGGTTCAAATGCGGGTTAACATTAATTTATTCGATAGTTAGAACGGATGTTACTTATGAAGAAGAAAAATTTTGATTTGTAACTGGAGTATTTTCAAAACGAGAAAAATATTTCTGTGAATGATATCCAGTCGCATCATGAACTGTCATCCTACAAAAAATGGTGTTATATCTACCTCCAATGAATAATGGTCTGCTCACGGTGAATGAATTATTTATCAGCAGCAACGCAAACCAATTTATCTGATGATTATTACCGCGTCATGCAAACTCCGAGTACTCAACGAGTTTACACTTGATGAGTATTCGATCTTTTCAAAAGGAGTTTTGTAGTTCCGTCCAATAAATTGCTGGAAATCATTACACAGCATTATACATTAAAAACATAAACAAAGACTATCTTAACAAAAGCTGAACCTTTATCCCAAACAATTTACAAGACAAAACTATATTTGGTGAAGAAAATTTTCACCTACTCTTTTTACCCTAGTTGGAGAAGTGATATTCACTTGATGTAATTGGTTTTCGAGGACCCGACGAAATAGGTCACAATATGGATAATGAATCTTCCCTTGCACATAATGTAGTAACTTGTACATTCAAACTGTCATTCTTGTAGTTGTTCAATTGATTACAATTATCAATTACAAACTTCAATATTCCGAAGTGATCATTCATTATGATGTGAATTAATGAGAAAATACTACCAGACTCGATTCTCTGTTTGGGGCGCTCTCATAACACCAACTCCACCACCCAATCGTCTATAATTCATGGAACCACATAACCGCCATTGATTCTGCTCAGTATCATAGAATTCTATTGTTTTGAGATAAGCTGTGCCATCAAAACCACCAACTGCATATAGCTGTCCATTCACAACTGCTAAACCTACCTACAAGAACAAAATAATGAAGTAATTATGATTCGAAATCGTGATTAGATAACAGAACTGTTATTTCGTTGGTTCAAAATTATCACTCAAATATTAAACTACAATTAAGAAATGTGGTGTTTGTTGTTCTGCATAAAGTTCGTTAAGTCCTAATTTCGATCTTCTGATACGATATACAATGCATCGGACAGATAATTTTGCCGTATAGTAGAACAGATACACCACGTAAATTCAGTGGATTCAGTCAGTACTGAATTTATGGTTTGACCATAAGTAATTCTTTTAAATCGTGTAATTAGATAATTACAATGATGCTCATTAGATAATTACACTCATCCTCATGACACCAAAATTTCATGGAAATCAGATGTCCTACGAAGCTGCACCTAGGTCCGGGTTCGAGTCACGTTGCGGGTATGGATGTTTGTGTATGTCCTAGCTAGTCTAACAATAAAAATTGTCTTGAGGGGTATAATGATTATGGGAATGAGTGTCTAAGTGTAGAATTGTAAAATCATGATAATATGTTCGATGCCTCGACGGTAGTAGAGAACCTTGGATCATTCAGAGTTTGCTGCACTGATGACAGCCAAACAGCTAGAAACAGATGTCTGCAGATTCTCTTGGCGATTTGCATGAATAGTACAGGAGTTATATTTGTTGATTTTATCGAGAAATATTATTCTCTGCTCAATAATTGTTATTCATACATCTTTAGCAGTTGCCATGAAATCCTTTTTTTTACATGTCAACATAATCGATTAATATTATTCTCTGCTTAAATTGTTTTTCACAGAACACATGTCTGTGATATAATGGCGTTTTTGCAAATAATTCATTGAAATTATCATCGTCTTAAGAAAATTATAGTATGCAACTAACACAAAATAGCAAATTCACAGTAGTTTTTGAATTGCACTTTTCAAACCTGTGCAAAATATGCATCATAGAGTACTCCTCACAAAATATACTATTTTAATTTTATAGAAGGTACCATAATTTGAATATGAATTAGTTTTATAATGGATGATTAAAAATTGTGTCAAAAATATCGAAAAAAATTACTTTTCTTGATCAATTATCCAAAATGATTTCTGTTGTTCTATTTTCATTTTATAGCAAATTTTTATGGCCTATTCTCAACTAAATCGTTCCAATCACTACCACCACTGAAAATTCTGGGCTAGCCTTACAAAGGAAGTCATCGTAAGAATCCCGTAAGCATTTATAGTTTACGTACTCACGTTTGGCATCAAGCGCGAATAGTGCTATGCATTTCGTACCACAACAATCCATACCATTCAGTATTCACCAGGTTCACCATACAGCTATAATTATCACAAAACGAACTTTCCATAATACACTTTCATTCCAAAACTAATCAGTTCATAAAGTTCCTTTTTCATTTTCGAACTCTTATAATAGTACAATGAGGCACTTAATGTAAGACGAACTATTCTGGCTTTATTCAATCCGAAATTCAAGTATTTTCAATATCTCTGTATTAGTTTGTAAAAAATTGATTAACGAAGATGTTCAAAAGTGAGTTACGTTTTGATCTTTGGTTTAAACATCTCAAACCTCAGAGTAAGAAATAATGTTTATTTCTTACTCTGAGTCTCAAACCAAGTTCAATATGGGCAGTATTCATAGTTCACCCTTGAGGGTGAGTGACAGTTGAGGTCACCTTTATGGCTAGTATTCATAAGGGCGATACAAACTGTCACTCACCCTCAAGGGCGAACCTAGAATACAAGCCTAAGGCTCGCATCGTATCGAAAAATTTTACGATTCAAAAAAAAAAATATGTGCAGAACACACATCCAAACTGTTCTTTGAAGTAGATATTGTATTTGACATTTCTAAATATATTTACGAGCCTTTTCGCGTTTATTCGTTTCGAAAGAATCGTAATATTTTTTTCAAAATCGTAATGCATTTTGAGTTTATTTCTCAAAAATTGTAGAATAATTCGATTTTCATTTTGCAGATATGAGCACATCAAATACAAATGATAACAGATGCCGTGTAGAGTGAGTTTATTTGGTAATGCAGAAAAAAGGATCACTGTTGGCACAGTTGGAAAATTTTTAAAACTTTCTTAGTGAATTTTCCTAGGGATAAGTACTTTCGTCTTTTTGTGACTCTAACCTATAAATTAAACTCATCTGCTTCGAAAAATGATAGGAACGTTTTGTATTTCATCGTGTAGAAGTAATTATCCGTCTAAAAATTGAAGGATATTTCAATAGTTTTAGTTTTCTGAAATATGAACAGCGTAAGCTTTTATAGATGAGAACCAAACCGCGAAATTTCATCCCAACAATATTTTTGTTTGCTAGAATCATTTCGATTTAAACGATATAATTAAGTTCGATGAACATTCACAAGCAGATGGAACAATTAAATTACTTTGAGATACCCATAATTGAAAGAACTGAAACATTAAATTTTATTATCGTTTATATGTGCATTATGTGTTCTATTTCGGAATATATTTTGAACGACAACGAAACTTTTTTTTACGTTTCTACGTTAGATGACCTTCAATCCGAGAAAGGTTTCTATCCATATAAATTATATTCGGACAATTTATTTACAGGATTCACTCTACTGTTCCTTAGAGATATTGGCAATCAGGCTACCGGAACTGTCAGGGAAAATCGGCTTCCCAAAAGTTGTCCTCTCAGTTCTGAAAAAGCTATGTCAAAACGCTCACGGAGTTCCCATGAATCCATTATTTATATATAGAAATAATGGTAATTTAGTTGTCAGGTGGGTAGATAACAGTAGTGTCACCATTGCTTCAACCTGTTTTGGTGTAGAGTCAAATGCCAAAGTTCGTCTTTTTTCTCAAAGTGAGAAATGACATATTCTAGGAACACGACCGCATCTCATTTCTGAATATAATAAATACATGGGAAAAAATGGTGCTGGTGCATTTTCACATGGATTATTATAAAAGGTCTTTCACGAGGAACCTCACCCATATTTATACGGGAAACTACTAAACGTAATTTCATAAAATTCAGCACTTATAAGTATTTCACGATGCTGATGAAATCTAAAATATTTTCAAGGCATGAGCACCTCCGGTTTTTCCGGAAATGACGTCAACTTCCGTTTTTCAAATTAGAACACCATTTTTTTATTGCAGAAATAGATTCCTTAGAAAATTTCAAGTTATTTTGATGTAACAATTTTTCAGTTTTGGTTGGAAAATTCTCTCTGAGCGGGAAAATTCGAAAAAAAATCGAAAATAGAGCTACGCTGAAACAAGAATAACTTCGAGGTTTTTGGATGGAAAATTTTCATTTTTGGGATTTTTCAAGATGTAAGATTGATGTATCCACTTTAAAAATCGAAATCGCGATTCATGATACAGGGGGTGAAAAAATCGCTTTCAAAGTTAGGGATGACAAAATCGTGAAAAATCAATTTTTTCAAAATAGAACCCCATTTTTTTATGGCAGATATTGAATCTACGTTAAAAAATAATGTGAGTGTATGCATCACACCCTTGCCCTAAAATGGATATTTTCTGAGTTATTCACAAAAAACTGTTTTTCGTCTTGAATTTTCAGCTATTTCTTTTCCCTTCACGCCAAAAAGATGAAATTTTCAGGAACTGTTATTTGAACCATGCTGTAGATTTTTCACCCCTTCTTGAAACCGACTTCAAGTTACTATTAGGAGAACCATGGCAAACTCTCGCAGTTATAACTAGAGAAGATGCTCAAAGTTTTGACCGTTAATTTCTAGACATTTATTTATACGTCTCAGGAATGCTTCGTGCGTTGCTCTTCTTATTTCATCGGGAGAAAGAGATCTGCAAAAGTGTTTAAAAACCAAATTGAGTTTCAAAACTATGAATCTAAAAATCTGAACAAACCTGAACGGATTTCTGACTCGTTCTATGCAGTCCTCTTTATCAGTCAGGGGAGTTGAGTAGACAATATTTTTTATCCTACCCCAAACATAATAGTCTAAAGGAGTTAAATCGGGAGAACGTGGTGGCCAAAGATGTGGACCATTGTTCGCCAACCATCGATCTTCAAATAGCCTGTAGAGGATATTTGACACATTGAGTGAATTGTGTGGAGGCGCGCCATCTTGTTGATACCATAAGTCATTATGGTTCTGTACTAGCGGCTCAATTATTTGAGTCAATATGTCAGAATATCTATCTCCTAAGGGAGAACATTCTTTTAATAATGCAAACATGTGTAGTGTTCTATCTTACCAGTTAAAGTCCCATCATAAATGTGAACATCGTGAATTGCATTATTTTTGATGGCGCAAAAAACATTGAAACTCCAGGTCTCTTGAAAGTTCCATTGTCTGAAGTGGTGGTTCTTCTCTTCATCCTAATAATGACTGTTATGCCTATTGAAAGAACCATTCTTTGTGAATTTAGATTCATCTGTCCAAATTATACAGTCCAAAAAGTTTTCATTCTCTTGAAATCGAATCATCATAGCTTCGCAAAACTCTGTTCTCCTGACGAAATCAGTTTCCTTCAAATGCTGTACCATATTGAATTTATATGGGTGCATTTTATGTTTTTTTAATATTCTCCAAACACTCGATTGAGATAATCCCAGATCAATCTCGGCATCTTTTGAGAATTTTGAGGATTCACACGAAAATAGCAAGAACTGTAATTTCGTTGTTCTCATCTTCTATTACACTTTTTTCTCTGTGTATAGTTTTCTTAACGAAAGATCCGACATTTCTCAAGTTTGTCATGGTTCTGTTAATGGTATCTCTCGTTTGTCTGGATCGGTCAGGAAACCTCTCAATGAACAGTCGAATCGTTCTATCTACAACTTTAATACATTCTCCATGAAGTAGAATGAGATTTAAATAATCTTCATTGGTAAAATTAGGCCTAGTGATCGATTTTATAACTTAATACGAATTATCACCAAATTAATAGTAAACACAAAATGCTACTGAATAAAGAGGAATGTGGCAGATGTAATTAATGATATCTATCATTAAAAAAAAAGAATGTAAAACATGGTAAGTTTTTGCATATGGTTCATAAGGAATTATTTATTTATCACTGGAGAGAAAACCGATGGCCGATTAGTTGAAATAAAGAGGTTTCCGATACAAATTCTAATCAAAATTCGCCATTGATTTTTCACGATTTTGTCATCCCTATTTTGATAGCGATTTTTTTCACTTCCTCTATCATGAAACGCGATTTCGATTTTTAAAATGGATACATCAATCTTACATCTTGAAAAATCCCAAAAATGAAAATTTTCCATCCAAAAACCTCTAAGTAATTCTTGTTTCAGCGGAGCTCTATTTTCGATTTTTTTTTCGAATTTTCCCGCTCAGAGAGAATTTTCCAACCAAAACTGAAAAATGTTACATCAAAATAACTTGAAATTTTCTAAGGAATCTATTTCTGCAATAAAAAAATGGTGTTCTAATTTGAAAAACGGAAGTTGACGTCATTTCCGGAAAAACCGGAGGTGCTCATGCCTTGAAAATATTTTAGATTTCATCAGCATCGTGAAATACTTATAAGTGCTGAATTTCATGAAAATACGTTCAGTACGAGTAGTTTCCCGTATAAATATGGGTGAGGTTACTCGTGAAAGACCCTGTAGACGTATGCATTCATAACGCATGGCAAATCCACCGAAAGTCAGAAAATTCGACTCAATTGCAATTTCGAAAATTGATAGTTCAAACGTAGGTATCTCCAAACATATGGTATGCCACCGCGAGGATCAGTAAGACCAGCTATTTCAAAGTTATCACTATCTCTATACAGAGTTTGCGACAATATACCTTAAAGGGCCCACTCACTAAGAGGGAAGCGCGAAGACTTGAATGCGCGTTGTACGGGGTACAGTTAAAAGTGTGTGTGTATGGCGTAAATTTGGAATGCGCAATCATCTCCGTCGTGTGGCGTGTGCATTCTTCTCCGTACGTGGAAGAATGATCAAAAACGACCGTGTATGGGCAACAAGTCTCTGCACGTTTCATATGTTTAGCAACACAGTGTCGGGTTCGATATTTATACCTTGGACATTTTTTCCTTAATAACAACACACGCCACTGCCATTAACATCAGGTCTTTTTTCGACGTCATCTCACGCTTGTCGCACATCCAAACCAACACGCAAAAGTGTATGTGTGTGGGCAATATGAATGCACACGTTTGCGTTACAGCAAACGTGCAGCGACTTAACTGCGCATTCTTCCTTCCTAGTGAGTGGGCCCCATTATGATGGCATGAATCATTTGGTTATTCAAACTTCGGATAAGAAGAGAAGACGTTGCGCAGGTGAGGGATGTTAATCGAGGACGAATTGGAAAAATTGTTAAATGAAAAAAGTGTTTCTTTTGACCCCAGCAATATACGGTTAAAATACCAACTTCCATATAGCGAACTTATGTGTAACGAATTTCTCTGTTTAACGAATTTCGCAGAAGACATTGCACCTTGAATCCAAATACCATGTTAAAAACTCCCTCTTTAACGAAATAAATCCTCTGTATAACGAAATATCCCAAGAACATCACTCTTCGAATGGGTAATAGTAAGAAGGTAGAAGGGTAGGTTTTTCCGTAATTATGCCGGACGTCGGTCGGTAGTAAATCCCGATCATAAAATATACGATTACCGCGGGCGAAGAGTTCCTTTTGAAACAGTTGTGAATGCACCCCTGGCATCCCAGATTATTTAGTTTCTATAAAACCGTTAAGGTAAAGAGATAAGTTGTGCGAAAATGTCTATTAAGAAGTGCTTAAGTTTGAATGATAAACTTAAAATTATTAGTGAAGTCGACCGCGGCTTGAAAAAGAAAGACATTCTGAGAAATTTGGGATATCTGCAAGCAGCCTATATACAATTTCAAAAAATCGGGACATCATTTCCAAAGTTTTCGAAGATGGAAAATCATCTGCAGCAAAACCTATGAAAATGTGTGTACGAGGATATTGACAGTGCAGTGTTTAAATGGATCCAGATAATACGAGAGAAACGTTTGCCAGTATTGCCAGCATCAAGAAAAGGCTCTGAAATTCGCCGAATCTACTGCACTTATTGTGGGGAAAGTGCCGATGTTAATGATGCGGACCGAGATGCGGACTGTGAGAGTTGGAGAGAATTGAAGAAATTAATGGAAAAGTATGAACCAAAGAACATTTTCAACGCGGATGAACTTGCTCTGTTTTTTAAATGTTTGCCGAATAGCAAAGTAAAGAAAGGATGACCGTGTTTCTTGAGTGCAATATGACTGGAAGTGAAAAACTAAGACTGTTGGTAATCGAGAAATCGAAAAATCCCCATTGTTTTAGATGCATAAAATCATTAGAAGTAGACTATACTTCTAATAAAAAAGCCTGGATGACCAGTGATATCTTTGAAGACTAGGTCAAGAAGATAGATAAACGTATGGGTCACGATAATAGAAATTCTTATTGTTGACAACTGTCCTGCACATCTTCCCGTGTTGCAGCCAAATTAAAAATGTCAATCTTGTGTTTTTGCCGCCAAACGACACAGCGAAGTTACAGCAGATGGACCAAGATTATCAAGAATTTAAAATTTCATAATCGAAAACGGATATTATTGAAGATAAAGTTAGAACTCAATAGAAATCCTGAACTGGCCATAAATCTTAGAGAATGCATTTCGGAATGGATAAAGTTTGGATTAACCCTGCGTAGGGCGCGGCCGATCTGACAGGCTCCGGCATCGGTTTATCTCGGATTTGAGACCACCCATTCAGTACATTGCCGGTTGTCAAGATAACGAGTAACTTGCCATCTGATCTGACAGGCTCACCGCGCCCTAATACTATACCGAAACCAAGTGAGTATTTTTTAACTTTCTACAAAAAAAGTGATTTTTTTGTGTATTGTTTACCTGTAGAAAGTGCTGGTTTTGCTCAGGTACCATCAACATATAAGATGTACATATGTACCTGTCAGGCTCACCGCGCCTTTCCATGACATATTTTTTTTTCACATTCATCACCTATGATTTCAATAGTTTTTTTGCATTTTCATTGCAGACCTTTCAAAAATGAGTAAGAAAACATATGATTTGACCAACCCAGCTCACGTGGACGAAATTATGGAGTTATTGACGGGAGATTCTGAGGAGGATCCAACATGTACTGAAATGCTTGGAGACGAGAGTGATGTTTCTTCTGTGGATGAAATCGAAGAGCGGAAAGAGGGATCTGAAACTGAACAAGAGTTATCTGATGATAGTGATATCGAAGAAGAAGATTCAGGTACTCGCGAGTATTTCATTGGATGTGACAAATCTACTAAGTGGTATAAGGAACCTCCTATAAAAAGGCGCCGTCTGAAACATAACATCATAAGTCACCTTCCTGGAGTGAAAGGAGCTGCCAAGAACTCCAGAACGCCCATTGAATGTTGGCAAAATCTATTTCCAGATGAATTGTTAGAAATAATTGTGAAATATACAAACCAGTACATCGATTCAGTAAAGGATAATTTTGACAGAGAACGGGACGTAAAACAAACAGATATCATTGAACTGAAAGCTTTTATTGGTTTGCTATATTTGGCTGGAGTTTGTAAATCGAATCGCCTGTTTCTGGAAGAGAATGGGGGAAAAATGGTGATGGCATTGAAAAGTTTGGCTTAGTCATGAACATCAAGAGGTTTAAGTTATTACTTCGGTGTCTTCGTTTCGACGACAAAAATTCAAGGAATATACGAAAACAGGTTGACCGCTTTGCTCCAATTCGCGATGTTTTTGAAATGTTCGTCGAAAACTGCCAGAAGTGTTATATTCCTGGAGAAAACGTGACAATAGATGAAATGCTACCTGCCTTTCGGGGACGATGCTCCTTCCGCCAATATATTCCCTCTAAGCCAAACAAGTATGGTATAAAAATATTTGCCCTCGTAGATTCCAGGACAATTTACATCCTCAATTTGGAGGTATACCTTGGAAAGCAGCCTGAGGGTCCATTCCAGATGAGTAATAAGCCAAGTGATGTAGTAATGAGATTGGCCAAACCAGTGTTGGGGACAGGTCGTAACATCGTTTCAGATAACTGGTTCACAGATTTCTCACTCATAGATGAATTGAAGCGACAAAGAGTTTCATATGTGGGGACAGTAAGGAAGAATAAAAGAGCACTTCCAGCTTCTTTCATTAGCACAAAAGGAAGAGACCAATACTCAAGCCTATTTGGTTTCAATGATGGAAAAGTTTTAACGTCGTATGTCCCCCGCAAAAATAAATGTGTAATACTGGTTTCATCGATGCACTACAACATAGTCATTGATAAAGATACTAAAGAACAGGCAAAACCCGATATAATCACGTATTACAATACTCACAAAAGCGGAGTTGACACTGCTGACCAAATATTGGCACATACAACGTGCAGCGAAATACCCAACGTTGGCCTATGGTTATATTTTACCACATTTTGAATCTGGGGGGAATTAATTCCCAAGTAATTTACCTTGGAAACCAACTTGAGGCTAAGAATAGAAGGAGTTTTCTCAAAGAATTATCCCAAGAACTGTGTATCCAACAACTTCAGCGAAGAAGCCAAATGTCATCTGGACTTCACACCCCTCTGAAACTTCGTTTGAAAAGATTCCTTCCAGTTGATGAGCCTCCAAAATCATCCCCAACCCCTTCAAAAAGATCTAGATGCTGTGACTGCACGATGGAAACGGGCAAACGTCGACTTTCGAACTATTCATGTAAAAAATGCCACAGAGGAATATGCCTAAGTCACGCCAAGACGCTCTGTGCATCCTGTTTTTCAGCGTGCTCCTGCGGTCCTGAATCAGCAATGATGAAGGATGAATCCGATTGATATTATTTAAAAATAATCGACGTATCGCATCAAATACATATTTAATTTTACTTCGAAGTTTAAAGGATGATATTTGATTTTTATTGACTTATATACCTGTAGTTACCAAAATGAGATACTTTTAGTTTATACATTTTAATAAATGCTAAAAAATTATTTGAAACCTCTATATTAATTTTTCCTCATTCTGCAGATAATACTGAAACTTAATCAATTTTGATCCATATCAAAAAAACGTTTTATAGATATTCTGGAACACATTGAAAAATGAGACTCTCAGGCTCACCGCGCCCCGATCTTAGGAATTCTAGACCGCGCCCTACGCAGGGTTAATGACGTGAAGGAAGGTACAATTCAAAAGTGTTTTCTGAAAACGGGTTTTGGACATGATGGAGAAATCACTCAAGAATGGGACGAAGAAGAACTTCCATTAGCTCAGTTGAAACATTTTTGGAACGCGTTAGAATCAGCTGGAAATATTGATAGTGACAATGTTACTCTTCAAGATTTCA
This sequence comes from Propylea japonica, assembly GCA_013421045.1. NCBI lineage: Eukaryota > Metazoa > Arthropoda > Insecta > Coleoptera > Coccinellidae > Propylea > Propylea japonica. The sequence continues at coordinate 2,235,955 of CM024246.1, forward strand.
TTAATGTCGATGTTAATATTTTAACAAATGAACTTCAAAGTGGAGACGACATTTTAAACAGAATAAAATGCGGTGATTAAGAGGACAGCAGTGACGATACCGACAGCGTTGATTTAGAGGAACAACCCGTCGAAAAACCAAACCGCGAACAGGTACTTCAAGCCTTCAAAACGTGGTGCCTCGCTTTTCAGTCTATTCAAGGGGTTCCGGAAAATATTTTCGAATTTCTGACCAAATGCGAAGTTTTTTATGAGAATAAAATGTTTTTTAATTGTACCACTCGGACAAAAATTACAAATTATTTGTCCAATAACTTGTAAATGTATTGTATATGTTATGTCTATATAAAATGCCTATAATCTATTATGAACGCACTCAAACACGTTTTTGATTATGTAAATGTATTCAAATAAAAAAAAATAAAGGAAAACTTGTTTGGATACTTTACACTATACGAATAAAGTTTCTATATAACGAACTTTTTTGTGGATTTAGCGCTTTCGTTATAGGGAAGTTCCAATCTATATGTACAGGGTGGGCATATTTCGATGTTTTAGCACTACAACTTAAAACCGAAGGAGATAGACAAAATCTGATACCCACTTCTCGATCTCTTTTTCTAAGAAACTAACAAGATTAGTATTCATTTTTGGCTACCTTCTTCTGTTTGCGAGTTATAAGCGAAAATTGGAAAAGTGGAGATATCGAAAAAAAATCATATCTCCGCGTATACAGATGATAGAGCTCTGAAATTAAAACATTATATATGCACTTTTTTATGTAGAATCCAGTGGCGTGCTTGCCTTTTTTGCACCATTTCTGGTGACCATGGGGGGTCATGGTGCAGGATATTTCATAAACTCTTTTATCTTAAAATGTATTTCGAAATAACGAGAAGATCCACATGATCCACCGTTTCAATCGATATCTTAGTTATAATGAGATGGATGCTGGAGAATATTTTTATTGCTCTCCAGAATAGATAAGCACGTCACTGGATTCTAAGTGAAAAAGTGCCAGTATAATGTTTTAATTTCAGAACTCTATTATCAGTATTCACGGAGATATGAATTTTATTCGATATCGCAACTTTTCCAATTTTCGCTTATAACTCGGAACAGAAGAAGGTAGTCAAAAAAATACTACTCTTGTTAGTTTCTCAGAAAAAGAGATCGAGAAGTGGGTATCAGATTTTGTCTATCTCCTCTGGTTCAAAAGTTGTAGTGCTAAAACATCGAAATATGCCCACCCTTTACAAGTCAAAGACTCACCCTGTATATGTTTGTCCAGTTTATGATAAATACTTTTTATATATCATATATTTTCACAGACTAAGCCTGTATACAACATGATCATATTGAATATTTCCCTCCTGTCAAAAATTCTATGCAAATGGAGTGCAATTATCGCATAATTACAGTGATTATTTTTTGACGATTCTTAAAACCATTATATGCTTCTTTATTTGTCACAAGGATAAGTTTCAACCAATTATGTCATTATTATAGTGGGAATATTATTCGCGGGAATAATCACTGTGGCTTTTATTTGCCTACCAAGTGTTACATAGTTGTCAAAATAATAACCTAATTGCGCTATATAAAATGGGTGAAAATGATCGGTTTAGAACCTTTTCTGATGCAGAAATAACAAAAACGATTTTAGAAACTACTTCGAAAAATACTAATATAATAATAATATTCGGTCATTTTCATCTTTGTCCAAAAAAACCTCTACCTTCGGCGTCGGGCTGTCATGCGAAATTATCGGTAATTTTGATGCACTTGTCAAATTACTCACGAAAAGGAATTTCATTTGATTTAAAATCATTTCGTTCCACGAAATTAAGGACCTTCCTTATATGCGTACAATACATCAAGAACCGTTAAAAAATTGGAGGTCTAAAATATTGCAAGCAAAAAATTACTTACTCCACTTCTCCTAGATGTCATAGCGACAATAGGGCTCCATGTATTTGTATGGGGATTATATCTTTCTGCGCTTGATAACTCCATACAATCGTCCCTTCCTCCTACAGCATATATTAAATTATTGAAAACAGCACATCCTAGGTGTTTTCTTCTTGTCGACATAGGACTGACTAGCGTCCATTTATTGTGCCTGGGATCGTATCTTTCTACTGTGTTCAAAGGAGACTGGCCATCTGAACCCCCTATCGCATACAAATAATTTCCTAGAACTGCTACTGCAACGCCCAGGCGACGTGTAGTCATTGGAGCCACTTTGGTCCATTTGTTCTCTTTAGGGTCATATCTAAAGGATAAACATTTTTTTAGTTAAGTTTGAACAACATTGAACGTTGTAAATGGTGATAAGAAATTCGAAACGAAAACTAAGGACACTTAATTTTATTGATAAAACGTAAAATAAATATTTGTAGATAAGACTTCGTTCGGAGCTTTCGGAAAGTGTTTCTGTGTAAAAAATTAATTTAATAAATTACAGTTAGCGTAGAAACAACTAGTTGGTTGTCTACCATCTGATGATAGAATGTACGGTTTTTCATTGAAAGATAGTGTCCCGACTGCTAAGGTCATTGACATAAAGGTACATTTCTTAAAATTAACAATGAGGAAAATTAAATACAATGAGCGATGGATAGAATAGAAAGAGATGGAAAGTTTACTATAAGCGATTTCGATTGATGTTGGTTCTTGGTTGGTTCATGAATTGGTCCGTCATTTGTTGACCAACCGCTTTCGATTGATATTGGTTTTTGTATGGTTCATGAATTGATGACGTAATAAATCAGCTGTTTCAGGGTTGGTTAACCGAAACTCGAACCGTGCTCTGCAGCACGGTTCGATCTCTGGTTCATAGTTCTATCTCTTTTTATTCTGCAATCTCCCGCCATCGGCCATAACTTATTTGTTATTGTTGTTATTGTTACTTCAAAAATGTTTGTTATTATTTGTTTAAGATTAAAAAATAAATAAGAGTTTTGGAAATTGTTGAGTGTTCGTCTTCTATCTCTGAATTGAACTTTACAGCTCGCCGATCAACCAACCGTTTCGTTAAGGAAGAATTCGAATGGGCCGGAACCAACCGCAGGTCGGACGTCATCGTTGATGTACCGACCGGTCAACCATGAACCAACCGCAAAAGCTTTATGTTAAAACTAAAGTCCTGGTTGGTGAGATCTACACTTAAAACCTCAATTACACTCAGCCCCTGCTACTGCGGCTCGCGTTGTCGGCAATAATTCCCGAAATACTTCTGCAGGAGTATCGATATCGAAAGCAATGATCATTCACACTCTGCCGCAATATTGCTCTAGCGACCGCGGCTCTGCAATGACGGACGAAGAAATTGCACCTTATTTTTTCTGAGAAAAGTATCGACTGTATCGAGATTTTGCAAGATACTTTTTTCTCCAGAATTGAATGGGAAGCCATAAGAGAATTTTATCTATTTAGTGCTTTATATTAAGTATAGTTTTATGACTCAATATTTTAAAGAAGCCGTAAAAAAATTTAAAACTGTCAACTCGTCATCGCCTTCCAAAGGCTGTATCTTGAAGGGGAGTCGATTTCGAAAAAAATTATATAAACTTATTGTCGTCGAGAAATCATCTCCCAATGTCCTTCGCATTTGCTTACAGACACCCTGCTGTATATATATATATATTCTATTGAATTCAGAGCTCACAAAATACAGTACATTAAACAGAAATGTCCCTAGCTGAAGTTAGTGCAAAACGGGGTACCATACTATAATCTGCGTATGATACCAGAGCTGAGGGAAAAAGCCCTGTACCGCCGTTTTTACAAAATTGAATCTTGGAACTATAAGAATAAATACCTTCAATATTCAGAAACAAAATAAATATTTCTTGCTCATTGGACAGGAGGGTGTTATTTAATAAAAATATTTCGTTTCAGTTTTTGTGCTTGTTTCAAAAATTGAAGTAAGAGTATATTTTAAAAATTCGAAAATACAGTTTTTTGGGGATAAAAAGCAAATATAATGGCAGTTAATCAAGCCTAGGGTATTTCAAAAAATTAATAGGTCGTTTTTGAACAAGAGTAGAATATGCGAATTTGCCAAATATCATGAACATATTCCGTGTGGTACTTTTGTTATGAACATTCAAACAAATGATCCAAATTGATAAAACATCTTTATAATGTACCTTATAGGACCCATAAAACGAAGTATATTCAGAACTGTCTAGAGCAGCCTTCTTTATCGTCTGTTTTTTTCCTTTTACCAATTAAACACCCTGTATATTTATGCCAGTTGTTTAGCCCTAGTTACTAAATACTGTTCAGTTTTTGATGTGGCTAATAATCCTAGCGTCACAACCATTAAGGAGCTATTCCATTGCGCGAAATTGACTCGCGAGTCAAAATGCGTGCAGTGGAAACCGCTTTCGCACCAGAAATTTTGTTGCGCGAGTCAGTTTCGAGGTGAGCCGATGCCAGTCGGTTTTTGAGAGCGAGTCAAAGAGACTCGCGGTATTAATTTCGCGTCGTGGAAACATCAAAATGAATCAGGGCGAGTGCATTCATCTAATCCAGCTCTATCAGGCCTAACTAACGATTTTTGTGGGATGCCTATGTTCTTCTTATTTTAGGATCAACCTGCGACAAGAGGTATTCAAAGTCTTCTGATGTCAACCGGGATGAAGAAACTGATCGTATTCTCGATGGGTTCCGCTACTAAATCCCCTAGCAACTGATTTCCAGTTTGCAATCGCCGACGAAATATTTCTCTGGTCCACCGTACCCACATAACCCATCACAATTATAGCAAATGCTGAGGCTGCAGTCGGAGGTACGAATGACTCGCTGGAAAACTAGCGGCTCACCCATTTTCGCGAAAAGTTTCGATTCGTGTAAACGTATCAGGCCGAAACAGCGACTCGCGAGTCAGCCTCGCGAAGCAGTTGCGCGAGTCAATTTCGCGCAGTGGAATAGCACCTTTAGAACTTACATTTTTTGCGCGCTTATTCGTGATTGAACAGACCCATAGTTATATTCAATTTTGGGCCATGGTTCCAAGTGACTTGGTTGATGAAGAATCCGAGTCCACAAACATATATGTCGGGCCGTAAAAAAAATCTACAACTTCAACTTTGTTACTGATTGACTTAGAAAATTGATAATTTTAGGGGTAAGCCGCTATCAGAATATCACGGTTAAGTTCATTAATGTCTTAAGTTAATTGTATGGTTTCCTAGTTTCGAAGGTTTGAAATTGCATTTCTCCAATATTTTCAAAACAAAGGAAACATTTCGGTGAAATTTTTAGAATGAGCTGTTCAATTGAGATACAAAAGACTTTGAAATTTTGCGAAGATACTTAGGGGCGAAACTAAAAAAATCCGATATTTCGATACTTCAGGAACTGTTCGACATACATATTATTACTCCACTTTTTTCAGTTTTTTGCCAATACCTCTGGAACCGTTTGAATTACAGAATTGAGTTTCTGTACACACATAACCACTAATAATTTCTACTTTCTTTCACTTCACTCGGTTTTATTAATGGCATGGCGGATATATTGAATTTTCCCGAAGGTTTGACCCCCCAACTTTCACACTACTGAAAAATTTTTTATTTGCACAGCAAATTCTGATGCGCCAATGTTTTTTACATAGAAAATTTACTCTTGGTTCATTGCTGTAAAGTGAACCGTTTTTGAAAAAACTGGCATTTTATGATCAAAATTTAATTAAAGAATGAGAATTATTAACACTGGTACCATTGCAATGAATGATGGCTGGACTGTCAAGTCTAGAGTACCATGGTAGATAATTGTAATACTGCTTTGGATTGATTTTCTATTGTTTAAAATCATAATAATAATCTATCGTTTAAAAACGATGTGTCAAATGTATTGAAGGAGGTTCATTTAATAATAATAATAATATGTAATAGTTTTATTCATCCTGAAAGACATTTTACAATGTATAGGACATGTCAGAAAAAAAAAACTTAAACTAAAGAATGTCATTTAGATATTCCTCTACACTATAATAGCATTTCTGCAACAATAGATTTTTTACTGCTTTGCGAAAGTTTAATATGTTTAAAGATTTTATATCATTCGCCAATTTATTGAACAATTTTATACATTGGTCACTGGGTGACTTCTCAAATTTGCTTGTGTTATGGTTAGGAACCGATAAAATATGCAGATTTCTTGTACCATAACTATGGAAACAGGACAATTCGGCAAAACTCTGTTCATTTTCCTTGGCATAAAGAAGGATTTTATAAATATAGATACATGGAAGTGATAATATTTCATGCTTTAAAAACAACGGTCTACAGGAAGATCTGTTATTTAACACAAATATCATTCGCAAAATGCGTTTTTGAGCCTTTCTTCGTTATTATTTCGATTCTAGATGAATTGATGATTTCCATAAAATAACACTAAAATTCAATCATGAAGAGGTTCAAAATAGAGCAAATTTAGGTTCGGAATTTTTAGACTTTTTCGTTGTTATCGTGTTAGCCATACTCGTATTATAGCGGAGAATGAGCAGCCAGCACAAAAGTTGATGTGTCATTCGAAAGTACACTGAATGAGGTATTTTTTACTGAAGAGAAAGCGTGTGTATAATTATTAATACTTCATCGAAAACACCATTGGAAAAATAGGACTGATTTTGTCAACTTCAGAATCATGATAATCTTCTCCTTACCATGCCTGAAATAAGAATGCTTTCCGCACATAGACTCTTTCATCTTGAAGCAAATTTGTTGCCCTTTCCGAAAATGTTGTCAACTTTGATGAGACTACAAGGAAAACTGAATAATGATATTTTTAGAAGAAAAACTCGAAATTTTTCGTCAAATCAAGAAATGTTAAGTTGAAGAATTAATAACCGTCAACATTTCGACCATGTGTTATATGACATTTTTTGTTGCAAATCACTAGTATAATAATAATGGATATAGCATATTATTTTTTAATTCATTGTTGTTTAGAAGAAATGTTCGAATATCCAAATGTCTATAATTTCGAATTCAAATCAAGAAATTTAGTTGCTGAAGAATATGCGGGAAAATAAGGCACCCTGTTTGTTTGTGATTTTTGTGACGATTCCAAATATCAAAATTTATTTCAGCAGACCTCGATTTTCCCAGTAACTTAAACTAAGGTCGCTGGCGTAGAAATATAATACGTGTGTAGCAAATATCATGAAAATATTCCGGGTGGTTAGTAGATTATGACCACTCAGTAGAAAATCATATATTCTTTATTCTCAATATGCATAAACCGTATTTTACAAGTTCGGGAATATAGAACGTTTATTTGGGGAGTCAAAGGCATACACAATTTTTGTCGATCGTACCTGGATTTCCCTTGTGTAGAAATAGTTAAATGGGAGTAGAAAATATTATAAAAATATTATGCGAGGTTCGTAAGTTATGACAACTCAAAGAAATCAGTCAAATTGAAAAAAAACAACCCTTTTCTTCGCAATGAAATTAGTTAGACCCATAAAATATAGTATATTCGGAACCACCCTGGTATAGGTGCTTTTTTCATCTTCGACTTTTTTCCTTTTACCAATGGAATTACCCGGTAGAACTGAGAAATCTTTTATCATCTCTCTTGGTCATTCAATAAATGAATAAGTTTTGTGAGATAATCATAAAAAACTCCATCATTGCCCTTGTGCGAAACGACCACAGTCTGATCTAATATGACATGAATACCATACAATTTAGAGAAACTCACCTTTCAACGTGATTTAAACATTGCACACCGTCTTGCCCTCCAACTGCATATAGTAAATTATCCAGAACTGCAACACCAACACTCGTTCTACAAGAAGTCGTAGGGGCTACATCACAGGACCATTGGTCAGTTTGGGGATCATATCTGCAATTCGAATGGAAATTTTAACAAGCTCTGGTCTTATTCTCCTCATTTATTAATTGAAATATTCTGTTCAAACCTTGAATTAACAAGTGAGAGAAAGTATTTGGTTGCAAGTTGAATGGAAAAAAAATTGAACTGTGACTGTTATAGAATTCGATATCTACCAATTATTGTTTTTCGTAAAATCAGATTTACGGTCATCATTTCTACATCGTCTCGTTCTTATGAATATTTTTTTCTTTTTTCATCAGATCATGCCTTATTTTAATCATGAGAAATATAGTTCATTGCATTTTATTCGAGCGAATGATGCCTTAATCCTTGATACCTTAATAAAACGAACCCCAATATGACGATATACTCGATTTAACGAAATTTTCCTCAATCCCTTTGATTTGTCCATAAGAGTCAATCTAAAATATTCCTTTACATTACAAATATTTTTCAACGACCTCTTTAGACGAATTTTCATCTATCAAAGAAAAGTGTCAATACCTCTAATTAACGAATTTTGTCTACTCAAAACCTCTATACAACGTTCCCACCAATATAACCTTCAATCCCATAGTATGTGATTCAGTCGCGACACGAAGAAAATATTGTTTTTGAGCGCTCATTCTACATAAACGAGTGCTACATCGTTCCGCCCAAATGTCTGTAATTTTCGAATTTTGAGCCCAAAATGGTCTCAAACGATAGGTTTCTACTCCCAGATGACGAATTCGTGGTAAAATTCAATTCTGTCCGTGGGGCCGTCAGTTCGGCCGTTAGCACAATAACTTTCGGGATTGTCCTAGAGCCTTGAAATTTTCAGGTTATGTTCGGTTTCCAAATGGCTCGGTTAAGTTCGTTAACCAACCAAATCGTACAGGGCGTTCCATGAAACATGGCCATTTAAAATTCGAAATGAAATGTTGCGGCCATATGCAAGATGGTCATACTCATAATAAACCTCATGAAAAAATTTGTGGTCACAGTGTGAACAGAACCATAGAAAATTCAATTGGAATATTGAAAAAAGGAACTTAACATTTCCATGAAAAATTTCCGATTCGAATGAAATTTATTTTATAAATAAAGATTAGAATAGAAATGATTCAGATAATGCATTGTTTAAGCTTTAGAAAAAACTGTGAGTTATTCATAATAACTGTTTACAGTTGTTTAGAATAAATTTCACAACAAATTTATCAAAAGCTAAAATAAAATTCTGTTCTGTCCAAGCTTCCTTTCCTCGTCACGCTGTTGTATATACAGGGTCTTTATAAATGATTGTAACAGCTCAGTTGGCTTTGGATTGTAGAATACCAATCTCTAGCCAATCAGAGCATACCATGATCACAGAATTCTGTGGTTTGCATAATCCGAAGCCAACTGTGCTGTTACAATCATTGGTCGCATTCAGCGGACGTAACAGTTGGGCAACCCTAGCGCAAACCTTCGGTGGCACATGCGCTACTAACTCAACACGTTCTGGAGCGGACTCCATGTTTTGGAGCGTATTTCATTTGTGCTAGGTAGCGGTAGCGCATACGCAGGTATGATGTTGAGCGATAGATACAAGATACACTTCGTAATTCTTCACAAAAACAGACAGGTCCAGCCAAATTTGGAGTAAAGAGAACAAAAAGTATCTGTTAAGACTTAAAAATCGGTTCGTTTACATCTGTCCAAAAGGTTTTTCAGGCAATCAGCTGATCGTTAGCCGCCATAACATATCTCGGCTTGCCAGCGAACGCCCAACACGATCTCGACGATACCGCTACCGATAGGTAGCGATAGCCCTTTGCGCTCTCGTCCGCTGAATGCGACCATTTATAGAGACCCTGTATTTTTTCTTCATCGGTGTCACAGTCTTGTTCGGAAATATCTGTCACATTTAATTTTTTTATTATTAACATTATTTTTATGTTAAGTTGATCATTTTATGCATCAACCAGTTCTTCATTTCCTTCTTGAATTTCTTTATGTTTCTTAGTTCTCTTATTTCGGTAGGCACTTTTGGGTATAATCCCGAAGCTAGGTATGTGCTGCTTTTCTGTCCTATCCTTTTTTCTGCCCTCTGTCTTTTACAGTTGACGTTTCTTATTGTGATCAATTGTGTTCTTTGATGACTAATTGTATCTTCTTCTGTGCGATATTCGTTATAATTTTATTGGCATAGATCTGCCTTATATACAATGGTTTTGATATTTCGTATATCTGTATACTAGGGAATGTAAACTTCTATCCGTACATAATTTTTAAAATATGTTTTTTGCAAGATATCTAGGCTTCTTTTATGACAATCCAAGACACCTCTCCATCCTTTGATTCCATAATATGGAATCACAATTCTCATATTATGAGAATTGTGATTGTACTAGTGTGTCATAAAGTATTTGGAGATGTCTTGTGGATTGGATATCTTTTCGTATTGATCTAAATCTGTATGCAATTCCACTTAGCTTCCTTGTCAAATAATGCATATGTTGATCCCACTTCAAATGTTGGTCTATATAAACATCAAGATATTTCGTTGCATTTGTATTCACTATTTCCAACCTATCGTCGACTCGAAAGGACTCACTTGGACGAGACGAGACTAGACGAAGCGAAGAGTTGTTTTCCGCAGGCACGATTTGCACTGAATCAAATGGGTAGACGCTCACTTAGGAGGCGCGAAGCGAAGATCAGAATCGCGAGGCAGATTAGACGCGCACTTGGACGAAGCGAAGCGGTCGGAAGGAACGCGTCGTTTTCCGCTGGGATCTTTTGCATTGAAATAAATGGGTAGACACGCACCTAGGAGGCGCGAAGCGAGGAGGCGAGTCGTTGGTCGCCAGGATGATCTTTGGGGCATGTGAGCGAAATTTCTCGAGGCGGCAAGTAGGTATCCGACGGCCGGAAACGGGAAGTTCGGCGCGCTGTATTTCCAATTTTATACTCGAATTTTGTCAATGGGGAAATTACACAGTTATTTTTGAATTTGTGTGAAATGAGTTTGTTTTAAATGGCTCATGAGAGTGTTGGTTAGAATTTTCTCGATTGAGATCTGGAAAAAAACTCCGCTATGCCAGACCCAAGCCTGGGGTCCCTTTGCACTAAGGGAAAGGAGGAGGGATCGAGGAGTAACACCTCGCTAAAAAACCAGGGTTCATCTGGCCCGGATGATAGCACCCTGTAAGGGCTCCTGCCAGGATACGGCGAAGCTACTGCCTTGTGGTTAGACGTTGGATCGTCAAAGGCTAGGGGAAGAAAACCTCGACGACAAATTACCTGGTCCTCCAAGTCGGGGGTTTGAGCGATGGGCCGGCACCTCATCATCAGTAAAAAACTCAAATGCTCAAGATTCTTCCCATACGCCTCGGAACACGGACAGGAATAAACGACGACGACTTATGGAAAGGAAAAGGATTTTGAGAGTGGCAACTTGGAACACGCAGGGCCTAACGAATAAATTTGATGAAGTAGAAAGGCAAATGAAAGATCAACGCATAGACATTGCAACCTTGTCGGAAACAAAGAAGAAGGGACAGGGCAATAATGAAAGTAGAGATTATGTTCATTTCTGGTCAGGAGTCAACAAAGACCAGCGCGCCAAAGCGGGTGTCTCATTATTGATTAACCGTAAATTAAAACAATATATTACAAATTATGACTATATCTCGGAAAGACTGATCACTTTGAACATGAAGCTATATGGACAGGAAATAGTTATAATAGGAGTGTACGCACCAACGGATGATTCAGCCCAACAACTTAAAGATCAGTTTTATGAAGATCTTATGAGAACCTTAGATAAAGTGAAGAAACATCAGGAGATCATTATGGCTGGTGATTTCAACGCTAGAGTGGGACGTAGACAGAATGACGAGGTGATAGGTGGCTTTGGAGAGGAGACGATTAATGCTTCTGGAGAAATGCTGATAGAAATGTGCAAACAGTACGAGGTAAAAGTTTTGAATTCTTTCTTCCAAAAAAGAAGTATACATAAATACACGTGGGAACGTCCCTCGATGCAACAAAAGTCAATCATAGATTATATAGTAACAAAGCAAAACTCAAAACTAAAATGCCTGGATTGCACAGTGAAGAGAGGACCTAATTGCGGCTCAGACCATTACTTGGTATTTGCGAGTTTTATTTTCCCATACCATAAAAGGCTCAAGCAGGATCAACAGACTCAACGGGAAGATAAGGAGAATGTAGAAAAATTCAAATTATACCTACTCCAACAGACAAGTATCAGTGACCTAATCAAAAGGAGATTGAACAGTGAATTAAATAACACTGCACCTTCAGAAGACGTTGAGCAGGACAACAAAAACAATGCTTGAAAAGAACAGCCAGTGAAGTATTAGGTGTAGTCTCGAAAAGGGAACTCAGGATAAATACACTGCGCAAAAAAATTAACGCACATTATGGGAATCTCAAATTCATTCTATAGTCCGTTCACGAAAGTTTGAGCGCATAGTAGGCGTTTGTTTATTTATCTGAAGTTGGCAGTATTTACTGTATAACGTAAAATGAAGTCAACGTTGCCGAATGTACCCGGCCTCGTCCGACGAGCTTGCGAGTTATCAGAGAACTCTATGTTATATTGACAACATTGCGTATCAATCTGACAAGAAAATAAAGCAAATAATCTAAAAATTTAATATACACAGTGAAATATGCCAGATTGTCATGGCCAACCGACGGCTCAACCTTTCGTGAACGGACTATACAACTGAAAGTGTTCTCAATGATAATTATTTTTATCAGAATTATGCATGCAAATGTTATCCACTTTCAACGTTTTTCTTCAATACAGATGTTTTTTCCCAGCAGGAATAAAAAAAGATGAGATTATCAGATTTTGAATGTATTGGCCACGATACACAAACACCGGTATGCCGACGCGCATCGAGAGTGACGTCACTGGTGAACATTTCCATAGCATTTGCGTGATAGAAGTGTTAAAGGGCCCACTCACTAAGAGGAAAGCGCGAAGACTTGAATGCGCGTTGTACGGGGTACAGTTAAAACAGTGTGTGTATGGCGTAAATTTGGAATGCGCAATCATCTCCGTCGTGTGGCGTGTGCATTCTTCACCGTACGTGGAAGAATGACCAAAAACGACTGTGTATGGGCAACAAGTCTCTGCACGTTTCATATATTTAGCAACACAGTGTCGGGTTCGATATTTATACCTTGGACATTTTTTCCTTAATAACAACACACGCCACTGCCATTAACATCAGATCTTTTTTCGACGTCATCTCACGCTTGTCGCACATCCAAACCAACACGCAAAAGTGTATGTGTGTGGGAAATATGAATGCACACGTTTGCGTTACAGCAAACGTGCAGATACTTAACTGCGCATTCTTCCTTCTTAGTGAGTGGGCCCCTTTAGAACTCGAGAGAATTGATTAGAATTTGTTCCTAATATTCCCCCAATGACGTAGATGCTCGCGCCGGACGAGTTTAGACCACGAATCTGGCATACCGGTGTTTGTGTATCGTGTGTATTGGCTCCATTCTGAAATCAGTTGTTCTCGATCAATTCTAGTGATCAATAGTTTTTCTTTCGTTTGATTTTCTACACTCGATCGCTATGCAACGCGAAACACACAATTTGACCCAAGAGGAATGTGCCCAAGCGGTAGTTTTGCGAGAAAAAGAGTGGACATACACAAGAATTCCAGAAAGGTTTGGAGTTCCCATACAAATGTGTCCAGAATGTTGCAGCGATTCAGGGAGACAGGTATGAATGTCCGAAGACCAGGACAGGGTAGACCACGGGTAATAACTGCCATTCAAGAACGTTACTTGAGAGTTTCTTCGTTGAGACAACGGTTTGCAACCGCTCGCCTCCTTCGAAATCAGCTGGAGCAAACTCATGGGGTGCTAATTAGCACTCAGACAATAAGAAATCGCCTCAGAGAATATGATTTAAGGCCTCGTGTCGCGGCAAGAGGCCTAGCTCTTAGGCCGCTCGCAGACCAAAACGACGCGACCGCGACGAGACAGCAATTTCCAATCGTCGAAAGGTCGCGCACCTTGTTTTGAATAGGAGCTCGCACACCGGAGAGACAGCGACGCGACCGCGACGATACCTGTCAGATGCCGATCTCGGTGTGCGAGCTCCTATTCAAAACAAGGTGCGCGACCTCTCGGCGATTGGAAATTGCTGTCTCGTCACGGTCGCGTCGTTTTGTTCTGCGAGCGGCCTAACCCCAGCCCATCGAAGGGCGCGTTTGGATTTTTGCATATACATTGGGAAGAGGCTGATTGGAAAAGAGTTCTCTTCACAGATGAGTCTAGATTCTGCCTCTACCTTTGTGAAAGATATGCTCAGTGCAATTTCCTGAATACTACTGGTTTCGGGGGAGGATCGATTATGGTATGGGGTGGAATATCTTTGACTGCTCGCACAGACCTAGTGGTCGTTTATAATGGAGCTATGAATGCTGATAGTTACATAAGGAACATTCTTGAAGAGCATATAGTGCCATTTGCCCCATACATTGGTGAGAATTTCATTTTTATGGACGATAATGCCAGACCCTATCGTGCGCGCATCGTTCAGGAGTACCTTGAAGAAGTTGAAGTATCTCGAATGGAATGGCCAGCAAGAAGTCCAGATCTCAATCCGATTGAGCAGGTTTGGTACAACCTCAATATAAGGCTGAGAAGTTCAGAAAATCATCCAGCAACTCTTAATGCCTTAGGAATCCAACTCAGAGAAATCTGGGAAGGATTAGATCCGAACATTTTAAGATCACTCATTTTGAGTATGAACCGTCGTTGCCGAGCTGTAATTAAAGCAATGGGTGGAAATACCAAGTATTAAATCACTTATCAGCATTCCAGTATTTTGTAAATTGTTTATTTCTCTTTTTTCACATAAAATTCGGTGAAATCCTGAATTTTTCTTCCATTTAATGTGTCTTGTTTCGTTCAAAACCTTCCCGAGAGAACATAGAAAATAAGTTATAAAGTCAATGTAGAGTTAACTTTCATTAAAATTGAGATTTTCAGAATGTGCGTTAATTTTTTTGCGCAGTGTATATCGCTAATTTCTTGTTCATCTTGAACTACCCAATTTTCTTCTGTCCTTATGCATGTAATTTGTGTATCCTTTTTCGAGGAATTTTGCACGTACCTCCACAGGGCTGCAGTTTCGTTCTGGTTATCCTCGATACATAGCTCTCAATATTGTTTTAAGTAATCGTTTTTTCATTTCCAAATATTTCATTTTGAGTTCTTCATTATTAGGATTCTTTTTGAGTTTGGCATATATATTTTGTTTTTCATTTATTGTTTTTAATATTTTCGGCGTAATCCATTCTCTTTTAATCCTCTCTGTGTTTTTCATGTCATGTAGTCGTATTCGTTTCTATTAAGTTTTTCAATATATTCAAGAAGTATTCAGTTCCATCATTGACGTCCTCAGTTTCATATAAATGCTGCCAATCTTCCGGACTTGCATTCTTCAATTTGAGGTAATTGGTGTATTTTTTTCGTTCTTTAATATAATATTTTTCCTTTTTATATTCAAATCTATACTCAACAATATCGGATAATAAAATTATGAAGAACAATACCCTTGATGTCCGATTCCTCCCGTTGAATACCCTTCACGAAAAAATGATCAAGACACGATTCGCTTTCAGGTCGTGTATATTTATTTATAAGTTTACAATTTACTTGTAAACATAAAAGAAAGTGAATTATTATACTCGGTTTTCATTTCTAGTAATGAATAATTCATATTACTTTTAGAATTTCCTTCGGAACTATCGTCGATGGTACTCTGATTTCAAACTTTATCGTTTTGTTTATTGTCATCCGAAAAAGGTATGTTCTATTTGTCAAAATCACTTCACTTCCAACTGAAGTGATTTCGGAAATTATTCAGGCAAATAGAAAGCTATTTTATACAGGGTGTCACGTAATTAGACCGACAAACTTCTAGTGGACATTATAGATCTATTACTTCGTAGAATCCCATACGGAAGAGTTATCGTTAAATCACAAAAGGGAAAACGTCTAAAAACTCATTCAAAAATGTGGAACTCTGTTTATTTTCCTAGGTTTGACATGTTTCGGCATTCGCCATTCTCAAAAACCAACAGGATCTAAAAATTACAATAAAAGTAAATAACAGAAAAAACGTAAGTTGCCTGGAAAGCCAGATGTTAAATTTGCTTGTAGGAACGGAACTTACAAATTTGGTTCCACGGATCCATATGATAAAATGGAAGAGTCATCAAATCAAACCATTGAGAACCAACATAAATAAGCGTAAAAGTTTCAGGCTGTTTGAATTTCAGGACGGAAGTCAAGATGTTCAACCATCCCATGTTTCACCAAACTTCAAAGAACGGCAGACGTGACAATGTCAATGTCAACCCACAAAAACAAACCACAGAGTAGTTAATTCCTCTTCTTCATCCTACAGTATATCACAAAGTCATACAATTAAAAATTAGATTAAAAACAAAATTCAAAGTAAACTTACAGCACAAAACAAAACAAAAAACACAACATCCATATAGTTGTCTGTAAAAAATGGTCAATCATTAGAGGTTAGAAGTTTGTAGGTGTCCTTCATATGCTTAAATATCTCCACCTCCTCTAAAATTTCTTGTCTAGGACCGAATTCACAGTAGTGTAATAGTTTTGTGTTATCATCGATGTTAAATCTATGATCTTCGTCCCTCAGGTGGCAACCAAAGATAGAACGGTTATTGTTAGGGTTTCTTAAGCATGCTAAATGTTCTCTAGTTCTTGTTCTCAGCGATCTACCACTTCTTCCAACGTAAACCACGTTACAACCAGGCTCCCCACACTCCAACGAGTAGACTCCCGGCTTGTCTAACTTATCTACTCTGCATTTGTTGTTAATCAGAGATTGTCCTAGAATATTCTGGGCTTTAAAACTAACCTTAACCCCATCAAGTTTGTTAATAATGCTAGCAACTTTGTGTGATACACTACCATAAAATGGGATGCTACAGTATCGCGTACTTGTTTGGGAAGTTCTAACACTTCCTATTGATCGATTTTTCCTAGCTATTAATTCATCTATGATGTCCGGTGAATAACCATTCCTAACTGCCAAATATTTTAAAGTGTTAAGTTCCTTCGTATAACAATCCCCATCTAAAGGTGTTCTTAAAAGTCTAGACACGTAGTTGTTAAATGCTGCCATCTTATGACCTCTAAAATGACAGGAAGAACTATTAATAGAGGAATCTGTTTGCGTCGGCTTTCTAAAAATATCAAACTTCAAGGTGTTATTATCTCTTAAAATGGTAAGGTCTAAAAAATTGATACCTCTATTGGACTCCAACTCCAAAGTAAATTCAATATTGAGGTGCAAGTTATTCAACCAAGCAAGAAACTCCCGGAGTTCATCCTCACTCCCATTCCAAGCAATCAGAATATCATCCACGTATCTGTGCCAAAACAATATTTTATCTCTGAACGGATTCAAGGAGTTAAAAATCAAAACCTTCTCAAAAAAGGCCATAAAAACTTCGGCAAAAAACGGAGACAAGCAATTACCCATGCTAAAGGCCTTGATCTTGTATATATAATTCACCTTCAAAGGTGAAGAAATTTTGTTGCAAGCAAAGGACCGCCAACCGAAAAACGCAGTCTGCCAACTCGTTGGAAATCGATGAGTTATAGAGAACTTCTTTAAACAATTGTAATGTCTGAGGGACAGGAACCGACGTGAATAAGTTTTTAACGTCAAAGGATGCCAGCAAAGTGTCATCACAAATGGCTTTATCCTTAATCTTATGAATGGGATTCTACGAAGTAATGTTTACGGCGAGTCTGGCCTTATTATCCCAAACATATGATAACCTGTCATTTAAGTCGATCAAGTTCGGGAGCCAAATAGATTTTTGCAAGGCTTGCTTAGATAAGGACCTTACTCCATCATGGTTGCGAGTCAAGACTTCATAGAGGAGATGCTTTTACACAACATCGTGTCCGATTATTGAGGAGAAGTTTGTTGAAGTGGGAGATCCGAAAATGGCATAGGCTACTCCACGCCAACTATAGGAAACTTAACATTGTTAGAGACATTTTGAGGGGTAGGTTGCCTGGAACTCAGTTTGATAGGTTAGTCAATTCCACTAGGTCTAAAATGTTTAACCTTAGAGCCCGTAATTTAGATAAACATAAACGCAAGTTGGCTCCCAGAGTAATACAGCTCGTACTGATTTCAACATTAATAATTTCAACTTAAAGTTCCAAGATAGAGTACTTAACTTGTCAAATACGAGTTTCACCAAGGATGAGGTAGACTTTTTGAGCTTGGGTTTTAAATTCTCAGTTAAAACATTCAATAAGCCAAAAATTGTTGAGAATTTGATAGTTGCTGTTGAAACCTTTTTCAGATCAAACAGATTTGAAAATGTCGGTATACTTAGAAGCCATATTATTTCGGCTCTGGATAGGTTCAGGAGGTCGAGAGCGAAAACACCATCTTGGGTCAAGAATTTACAACACAATTTAAAGGTTGTTAGGGAGAAAATAGTTAACAACAATCTTATTTTCTCAAAGGCTGATAAAGGTAACTGCATGGTAATTTTAAACAAGACTGATTACATAAATAAAGTGCATGACTTTTTGACTACTTACGGTTTCAGGAAATCTCCCTTATCATATGTTAGTAAATTTAACACAAGATTCAACAGGGAATTGGCTTTCCTTGGTCCTACCTTACTTGATAATTGGAAATCCCTTTTACCTATGTCTTTTAACACACCTAGGCTTTATGGCTTGCCAAAAATCCATAAGGAAGGAATACCAATTAGACCTGTGGTATCTTTCTGTGGTAGCCTCGCCTACAGACTTTCTAAGTTTCTAAACAAGTTTCTTGTTTCTACAATAACCTTTAAATCCGAGTACAGTGTCGATAATAGTTTGGATCTCATTCATAAGGTTAAGGATAAAGCCATTTGTGATGACACTTTGCTGGCATCCTTTGACGTTAAAAACTTATTCACGTCGGTTCCTGTCCCTCAGACATTACAATTGTTTAAAGAAGTTCTCTATAACTCATCGATTTCCAACGAGTTGGCAGACTGCGTTTTTCGGTTGGCGGTCCTTTGCTTGCAACAAAATTTCTTCACCTTTGAAGGTGAATTATATATACAAGATCAAGGCCTTAGCATGGGTAATTGCTTGTCTCCGTTTTTTGCCGAAGTTTTTATGGCCTTTTTTGAGAAGGTTTTGATTTTTAACTCCTTGAATCCGTTCAGAGATAAAATATTGTTTTGGCACATATACGTGGATGATATTCTGATTGCTTGGAATGGGAGTGAGGATGAACTCCGGCAGTTTCTTGCTTGGTTGAATAACTTGCACCTCAATATTGAATTTACTTTGGAGTTGGAGTCCAATAGAGGTATCAATTTTTTAGACCTTACCATTTTAAGAGATAATAACACCTTGAAGTTTGATATTTTTAGAAAGCCGACGCAAACAGATTCCTCTATTAATAGTTCTTCCTGTCATTTTAGAGGTCATAAGATGGCAGCATTTAACAACTACGTGTCTAGACTTTTAAGAACACCTTTAGATGGGGATTGTTATACGAAGGAACTTAACACTTTAAAATATTTGGCAGTTAGGAATGGTTATTCACCGGACATCATAGATGAATTAATAGCTAGGAAAAATCGATCAATAGGAAGTGTTAGAACTTCCCAAACAAGTACGCGATACTGTAGCATCCCATTTTATGGTAGTGTATCACACAAAGTTGCTAGCATTATTAACAAACTTGATGGGGTTAAGGTTAGTTTTAAAGCCCAGAATATTCTAGGACAATCTCTGATTAACAACAAATGCAGAGTAGATAAGTTAGACAAGCCGGGAGTCTACTCGTTGGAGTGTGGGGAGCCTGGTTGTAACGTGGTTTACGTTGGAAGAAGTGGTAGATCGCTGAGAACAAGAACTAGAGAACATTTAGCATGCTTAAGAAACCCTAACAATAACCGTTCTATCTTTGGTTGCCACCTGAGGGACGAAGATCATAGATTTAACATCGATGATAACACAAAACTATTACACTACTGTGAATTCGGTCCTAGACAAGAATTTTAGAGGAGGTGGAGATATTTAAGCATATGAAGGACACCTACAAACTTCTAACCTCTAATGATTGACCATTTTTTACAGACAACTATATGGATGTTGTGTTTTTTGTTTTGTTTTGTGCTGTAAGTTTACTTTGAATTTTGTTTTTAATCTAATTTTTAATTGTATGACTTTGTGATATACTGTAGGATGAAGAAGAGGAATTAACTACTCTGTGGTTTGTTTTTGTGGGTTGACATTGACATTGTCACGTCTGCCGTTCTTTGAAGTTTGGTGAAACATGGGATGGTTGAACATCTTGACTTCCGTCCTGAAATTCAAACAGCCTGAATACTTTTACGCTTATTTATGTTGGTTCTCAATGGTTTGATTTGATGACTCTTCCATTTTATCATATGGATCCGTGGAACCAAATTTGTAAGTTCCGTTCCTACAAGCAAATTTAACATCTGGCTTTCCAGGCAACTTACGTTTTTTCTGTTATTTACTTTTATTGTAATTTTTAGATCCTGTTGGTTTTTGAGAATGGCGAATGCCGAAACATGTCAAACATAGGAAAATAAACAGAGTTCCAAATTTTTGAATGAGTTTTTAGACGTTTTCCCTTTTGTGATTATAGATCTATTTTAGACAGATTCGACACAAATCATATAATGCAAAATTGCTTCGTTAAGGAGCTAGTGCCCTTGATCTTGATGATCTTGTATAATTACGCCCAGATCCAACATTTCTGAGAAAAAATTTAATTTTACATTGAGTACTTAGTGTAACGAGAAAAAATTTCAAATCTATTTTTTTCAGAAATGGTGCATCTGGGCGTTATTATACAAGAGCATCTTTTTTCAAGAAAAAACATCAGAGTTTATGGATATGATGTAAATCTAGCGAAATAATGAAAGTTAAAAAGTTTCAACTAAAAATACCCTTCGCAAAATGATACGATTGTGCTTGACATGAAAGAAATGAACTCAATCTAATCCATGCGTATTTTTGATATTAGCCAATGTGTAAACTTTCAGCACTTTATGTGACTCCGTTTTGCGAATAAGTGGCAAAAAGTGTGAACAGACTATAGTCTTCAAATGTACCTACGTCACCACCGATTTCCGTAACGACATATCGATTCCGATTCACAGTTTCAATACACACATATTTTCAATTATCCATGAAGAAAGAATTAGGTAAATTGAGAAAACACAAATAAGACGGATTACGTGTCAAACAAATCCTTATCCTGCACTGTGAAAAAAATATTACATATTTTATGAATGTTTTAGGAGATTGCGAATTATGTAACGAAAATCTTTAGCAAATAACCTGAAGTTAAGCACAAAACACGTTGATTACCTTTCAATACTGTTCAAATAACTCTGTCCATCATGTCCACCTACTGCATACAACAAATCATTCAGTACTGCCACTCCAACGCCACATCTTCTTTTGCTCATGGGTGCAACCATCTTCCATTCCATTGTCTGTGGGTCAAATTTTTCAACAGATGCTATGGCATCACCACTGCACCACCCACCGACAGCAAATAACACCTCACCTATAAATTTTGATTTCTTCAAAAAACAATGTTATAAATAAGATAACTAAGGTCTGGTGAACATGAGCTAGAAAGTAATCGCGACGCGGCGTTCAAATGACATATCAGCATCCTTAATATGCTCCCAATCGACTTATATACAGGGTGTCTAGGCGATTGACGTCAATAAATTATTTTTAGATTCCTCAGACCTGTGGCGATTTTTTGTAGTTCTCGAGTTATGATATTTTGAGTGTTTTTTCAATGTATTTTACCAGCTTGGTTTCAAAAATTCATATCTTCCTATAGTCCGTTCACGAAAGGTTGAGCACATAGTAGGCGTTTCTTTATTTATCTGAAGTTGGCAGTATTTACTGTCACAAAGTAAAATAAAGTCAACGTTGCCGAATGTACTCGGCCTCGTCCGACGAGCTTGCGAATTATCAGAGAACTCTATGTAATATTGACAAGAAAATAAAGCAAATAACCTAAAATTTTAATATACACAGTGAAATATGCCAGATTGTCATGGCCAACCGACGGCTCAACCTTTCGTGAACGGACTATACAACTGAAAGTGTTCTCAATGATAATTATTTTTATCAGAATTATGCATGCAAATGTTATCCACTTTCAACGTTTTTCTTCAATACAGATGTTTCACAACAACCTAAAATTTCAATATACACAGTGGAATATGCCAAATTTCCATGGCCAACCGACGGCTCAACCTTTCGTGAAGGGAGTATATGCAGTTAGAATTTTGCAGTTTTTATTTTCTTAACATGGTCGTCCTGAATGTTGTTTCAACAAAAAAAGCTTCCTGCTTCCACCCAAAAAAAGGCTTGAAACTAGAATTTCAGGTTTCAGTAGGCTGCACAGGGTGGGCATATTTCGATGTTTTAGCACTACAACTTTTGAACCAGAGGAGATAGACAAAACTGAAACCCACTTCTCGATCTCTATTTCTGAGAAACTAACAAGAGTTATTCATTTTTGGCTACCATATTTTGTTTTCTAGTTACAAGCGGAAATTGGAAAAGTGGCGAGATCGAAAAAAATTCATATCTCCGCTAATACTGATGATAGTGCCCTGAAATTCAAACAATATACAGACACTTTTTTGCGTAGAATCCAGTGTCGTGCTCGCCTTTTTTGCACCATTTCTAATTAAGACGCTATAACCCAAAGATATGTTTTTTAAATGAGATACTAGATTTTTATGGCATTAAAAAAATATATAACATTGTATAGTTTGTATCAATACGAGTATAGAAAAATGATCAAAAATCTATTCTCATCTGGGTCTCAATATTTTCTATGATTTCAACTGTTGATGTGCACAGAAAAATTCAGCATCGTATAATTACAACAATCTCTTTCCAGTAGTCTTTTCATTTCTATGCTCTTTACTCAATTTCCCCCCTAGATCGAAGATTAATGGACTGCTGTGAAACTTGATCCTCATTTTTAAGTTATCACCTACTGACCTATTATTGTAATCACTATTGGGTATTGAAAAATATGTTTCCTTTGTTACTTTAGTATGCGATTTGAAATAGACTGGCACTTGTGCGTATTTATTCTGGAGACCAAAAAAAAATTCATTTGCATCCATCTCATTATAACTACCGACGTATATCGATTGAAACGGGGGAGCATGTGAATTTTTTCGTTATTTCTTAATTCATTTTAAGATATAAGAGTTTATGAAATATATCCATGTTCGAATTTTGTAGAAATTAGTCGAAACCATTGTTATAGGAAGCTCCATTTTTCTGTGCTCATCAACAGTTGAAACCATAAAAAATATCGAGACTCATATTGATACAAACTATAGAATGATATATATTTTTGGAATCAGAAAAAATTAAGCTTTCAGAAAATGGCACAAAAATCTAGTAGTCCCATTTAAAAAACATAACTTTGAGTGATAGCTTCGTAATTAGAAATGGTGCAAAAAAGGCGAGCACGCCACTGGATTCTACGTAAAAAAGTGTGTGTATAATGTTTTAATTTCAGAGCTCTATCATCAGTATTAGCGGAGATATGAATTTTTTTCGATATCGCTACTTTTCCAATTTTCGCTTATAACTCGAAAACAAAAGATGGTAGCCAAAAATGAATAACTCTTGTTAGTTTCTCAGAAATAGAGATCGAGAAGTGGATATCAGATTTTGTCTATCTCTTCTGGTTTAAAAGTTATAGTGCTAAAACATCGAAATATGACCACCCTGTACTCAAACATTCATTTTCAATTCAGAAATAAAAAAGGTGTTTTTCAGCTTTTGGCTAAGTTTAAAAACTTTGCCTGAGCTACAAAATCCTAGGAAAAAAGGTATTGATCGGACTTTTTTTGGTGTAATCAGCCTTGGAAGGCGGCTAGGCTGAAAATCATTGAAAGTCGATAAAATTTGTTTTTCTTCCTTTTTCATTTTTATGGTAATTAAACTTAAAAATGAGACTTTAAATTGATTTCAATTGAAATTCCTGTGAAACAATTGTAGCTCGTGTAGTTGATACAATAATTTTGGTCTCACCACTCATGGAAAATTCGTCAGAATTGCTAGTTGTGAAATTACCTCTTTTGGGATAGAAAATAAAAGGCACATAATACTGAAAATTACTATTCACTTCAGTAATTTTTCAAAATCCGTGGCTCCAATTTGAATACATTATCGAAAACGTTCTAAAAAGTGCCGCGTCAATTGCCAGAATCTACTCGAATTGTCTTGTTTTATTTTTCATTCTGCTTCTGAAAGTTTTTGACTCAATTCTAAAATTGATGGGGTTGAGATCTGGCGAACCCGCAGGCCAAATCATCTTTCTGGAATCGATTTTTTTCTTTGGAGATTTTACAGAGAGCTTGTGTAAGCGAAGGAAATCAACAACAAAACGGAATTGAGTCTAAAACTTTCAGAAGCGGGATGAAAAATAAAAGGAGAAAATTCGAGTAGCTTCAGGCAATTGACGTGTCACTTTTTAGAACGTTTTCGATAATGTATTCAAATTGGAGGCACGGATTTTGAAAAATTACTGAAGTGAATAGTTATTTTCAGTATTATGCGCCTTTCATTTTCTATCCCAAAACAAGTAATTTCACAACTAGCAATTCTGACGAATGTTAACATTTTCCATGATCAAAATTATTGTATAAACTACACGAGCTACGATTGTTTCACAGGAATTTCAATTGAAATCAATTTAAAATCTCATATTTAACATTAATTTACCATAAACATGACAAAAAGAACAAAAACAAATTTTATCGAGTTTCAATGATTTTGAGCCTATCCGCCTTCCAAAGCTGATTAGGTACACCAAAAAAGTCCGATAAAGTACCTTTTTTTCCTAGGACTTTCGTAGCTTAGGATTCAGCAAACTTTTCAAACTTAGCCGAAAAACTAAAAAACACCTTTTTTTATTTCTGCATCTAAAATGAATGTACATCCTACTGAAAACTGAAGTTCTAGCTTTCAAGCTTTTTTTGGGTAGCTTGCAGTGATTTCAGCAAACTGAATATTTTTTGTTGAAGCAACATTCAGGACGACCATTTAAAAAAAATAAAAACCGCAAAATTCTAACTGCATAGGAAGATATGAATTTTTGAAACCAAGCTGGCAAAATACAGGGTGGGCATATTTCGATGTTTTAGCACTACAACTTTTAAACCAGAGGAGATAGACAAAATCTGATACCCACTTCTCGATCTCTTTTTCTGAGAAACTAACGAGAGTAGTATTTATTTTTGGCTACCTTCCTTTGTTTTCGAATTATTAGCGAAAATTGGAAAAGTGGCGATATCGAAAAAAATTCATATCTCCGCTAATACTGATGATAGAGCTCTGAAATTAAAACATTATAGAAGCAATTTTTTACGTAGAATCCAGTGGCGTACTCGCCTTTTTTGCACCATTTCTAATTACGGAGCTATGACCCAAAGTTATGTTTTTTTTAAATGGAAATACTAGATTTTTGTGGCATTTTCTTGAAACTTAATTTTTTCTGATTTCAAAAATATATAACATTGTATGGTTTGTATCAATATGAGTATAGAAAATGGTCAAAAACCTATTTTCATTTGAGTCTCAATATTTTCTATGGTTGATGAGCACAGAAAAATGGAGCTTCCTATAACAAGAGTAATCTCCTTCCGTCAGTCTCATTATTTCTATGCTTTCAACTCATTTCTCCAAAAAATTCGAACATGGATATATTTCATAAAAACTTATATCTTGAAATGTATTTGGAAATAACAAAAAGATCCACATGATCCTCCGTTTCAATCGATATACTTAGTTATAATGAGATGGATACAAGAGAATATTTTTATTGCACTCAAGAAAAAATACGCACAAGTGCTTAGTAGTCTATTTCAAATCGCATATGAAATAACGCATATATGTAGATATGATTGAAGTTATCAATTCAATCAGAAAAGTAATGAAGGAAAAATATTTTTCAATACCTAATAGTGATTACAATAAAAGGTCAGTAGGTTATAACTAAGATGTCTTATTTTAGACATCTTAGTTATAACTTAGAATGAGGGATCAAGTTTCACAGCAGTTCATCTTGGAGAAATTGAGTAAAGAGCATAGAAATGAAAAGAATACTGGAAAGATATTGTGGTAATTATACGATGCTAAATTTTTCTGTGCTCATCAACAGTTGAAACCATAGAAAATATTGAGACTCGGATGAAAATAGGTTTTTGATCATTTTCTATACTCATATTGATACAAACAATACAATGTTATATATTTTTGAAATCAGAAAAAATTAAGCTTTCAGAAAATGCCACAAAAATCTAGTATTTCCATTTAAAAAACATAACTTTGGGTCATAGCTCCGTAATTAGAAATAGTGCAAAAAAGGCGAGGACGCCACTGGATTCTACGTAAAAAAGTGCCTGTATAATATTTTAATTTCAGAGCTCTATCATTAGTATTAGCGGAGATATGAATTTTTTTCGATTTCGCCACTTTTCCAATTTTCCCTTATTCTTCGAAAACAAAAGAAGGTAGCCAAAATTGAATACTACTCTCGTTAGTTTTTCAGAAAAAGAGATCTAGAAGTGGGTATCAGATTTTGTCTATCTCCTCTGGTTTAAAAGTTGTAGTGCTGAAACATCGAAATATGCCCACCCTGTACATTGAAAGAGCAATAAAAAAATCATAACTCGAGAACTACAGAAAATCGCATTCCTGATGTAATGTGCTTCACCGAGCATTGGATGAATAAACAAGAATTGGAGTTACTGAATATACCAAAATATAGAATTGTATCACATTACTCTAGGGAGAAATTCATACATGGGGGAACATGTATCTTTGTCAGGGAAGATCTTGATGGCTTCCTGGAGCTATCTGTGATTAACAAAATGAGTGTGGAAAAGGAGATCGAGGCATCCTGTGTTCTCAGTAAAACAAGAAAACTAATAATCTTGTCTGTGTATAGGACATGCTTGGGCAATATCCAGGTATTTGTTAATAAGTTAGATCAGATGCTTTTTGAAATAGAAAAAAACTATTCTGGACATAAAGTGCTAATATGTGGGGATTTTAATATAAACTTGATGGAAGATACTGAAACAAAACGAAACTTTTTGGATCTGCTCAATTTCTATGGTTTCAATCCAACAATAAATGAACCTACCAGAATCACAAGGACAAAAAATAACGCTAATATAAATTCACTCTTATCTGATCACATGACTCAAGTTATTACACTGAAAGTTAGCAACGTTTCTCATCAAAGAACTTTTTAGAAGAAAAGACGGTTTACTAAAACCAAAATGCAACAGTTTTTTCACAGCTTGCAAGAGGCATCGTGGCAGAGTGTGTTGGAGGAAATGGACCCAGATAAGTCATACAACTGTTTTTCCGAAATAATGAAAATGTATCTAAATTTGATGTTTCCACAGAAAAAATGCACAGTTAATGGGATTACGCAGGCATGGATAACCAATGGAATAAAAACATCAAGTAAAAGAAAAAGAATAATCTGGAAAGAAGTGCAGGAAGGTAAAACAACATTGGATTATTATAAGCGGTACTGTCATATACTCAAACAGATTATCAAGCAAGCTAAACTACTCAGTAATAGGAAATATATAATGGAAGCTGAGAACAAAAGCAAAGCTACTTGGAATCTAGTAAAAAGTGCAACAAATAAACGTAATACACATGATACTATTTTCAACTCATTTCCTGAAGAAAACGAAGAAGTTTTACTGGACAGAATTAATTCATTTTTCATTAACTCAAATGCCAAGAATAATAACATCAAGACTAATATTAAGAACATTAAGCCTTGCAGTAAAACTATTTTTCTGAGTCCAGTCGTGGAACAAGAAGTATATCAATACATCATGAAACTAAAAAATAAAAACGGTTGGATATGATGAAATACCTGTGGAACTTCTTAAAAAATGTGCAACAGTTATAACAATACCCTAACACATATAATTAACCAAACCATCCAAACAGGATATATCCACAAAAGTTGAAAGAAGCGCTCATAATACCTATACATAAGAAAGGCAAGAAGGAAGTATTTGAAACTATAGACCTATATCACTTCTATCTAATATCAATAAAATTTTCGAAAGAATAATATTCGACAAATTTATCAAATTTTTTGAAGATAACAACATACTGGTAAAACAACAATGTGGTTTTAGGAAAGGTCGGTCTACTATAAATGCAATATACCAGGCATTGAAAACCATCATCAAATCATTGAATCAGCAACATACCACAGCGGCCTTATGCTTAGATTTGTCAAAAGCTTTCGATATGGTTAATCATCAGAGGTTGCTAGCGAAAATGGAAAAATATGGAATAAGAGGTGTGGCACTAACCCTTATGAAAAATTATCTAACCAACCGAACTCAAAGGACAATAAGCAGGAGTAAAGATGGAGAGATCAAAACATCTAAGTTAAAACAAGTAGAGAGCGGAGTCCCCCAAGGTTTCATTCTGGGACCACTACTTTATATACTATATACGAATGATCTAGTTCAAAACCACAGACAACGATATGGTTATGTTTGCAGATGATACCACAATATAGTATGTGAAGCTGAGGATGGAAAAGAGTGTCAATTAAGTCTTGAGAACGACATGAAGAACATTAACAAATGGTTTAGCAACAACAACTTAATGCTTAATTTAAAGAAAACTAAACTTGTTTTATTCAGAGGAAGGAATGATCAAGTCAATCTGAAACATCAAGACACTAAAATTGAAACAGTTTTTAGTACACCCTTCTTAGGAATAATTATAGATCGAAATCTAGACTGGAAAGATCAGATAGACAAGACTGCAACAACTATAGCACGCCACTGCTATGCCTTAAGGATTGTCCTAGATACAGTGGGAACAGATGCTGCATTAACCTCTTACCATGCATACATCCATTCAACAATTAGATATGGAATAATCTTCTGGGCAAGATCTACAGAAAGTGAAAGGATATTCAGATTACAAAAAAAGTGTATAAGAGTAATTTTTGGAATGCGACAAATGGAGACCTGTAGGACAGTGTTTAAAAATCATGGTATACTAAACCTATATAGTATGTATATATATGAATCCGTAATATTCGTAATAAATAACATCAGCGAATTTAAAAACTTAGAACATCCATATAATACCAGAGGGAAAAACTATCATAGATCAAGATGGCGGCAAATGATGAAAACGCAGAAAGTCGCTCCGCGAAAAGTGAGAAAATAAGTGAGAACAAATGTGCACACTGTAAAAAGAAAGTGATAGAAATTGCCAAATGTGCTAAATGTGAAGAAATATTTCATCCAAGATGCCTAATTCAAGCAGCAAATCAAAAAACAACAAATTGCAAGCATGTAACCAAAAGTGATTGCCAAGAGGAAGATTCATACCAGCAAAACAAAATATTGACTGTGGAAAATGCTTATCTAAAAGAATTACTCAGAACAACCGAGGAAAAGAATTAAATTCTTATTATGAGCAACCAATTATTGCTAGAAAAAATCAAATCATTAGAATTTGAAAGAGATAAAAAAGTGAAGGATTATTCCCAGGCGATAAAAACTCCAAAAAAAGCGGTGTAAACAATCCAGATAACAGAAGTCAACTTTTAAAAGAAATTGACAATCAACGTACAAATGATTCAAATGAACTACAAGCAGAGTATCCACTGCAAATACAAACTAATGAAACCCAAGTGTCAGTACGTAGGCCAATTGCACAGATTATGACAACACAACCTAACCTTAATGAAAACAGAGAGCAGAAATCAACAAATCCAGAAAATATAAACAAAACTTATCAACAATCAAATCGGCAGAAGCCATATATCTCGGAAAAATATGAAGAATTCAAGTTGGTTGAAAATAAAAATAAAAGAAGATCAAGACTTAAAAAAGCCAATGTTGGAACTGCACAACGATCTGAACAAGATGTAGATAAATTTCAATCCATAAAACCTAATAAGGAAAACAAAAAAAAAATGGCTATTCATTTCAAGAGTGAAAGATTCAGTAGTAGAGGCCAACATACAAACATATACAGGGTGAACATCAAGATTTCATTAGACGTTTTCGAGGAAGGATTGTAATACAGATTCAAGATTTTGGATTTTCGTTTTAGAGTACATGAACTTTAATTGTAAAATATTTTCAGAGGAATCTACTTCCGGTTTCACCGGAAACGAATGTAACTTCGTTATTTCAAATGCAAACACTGTATATTTACATATTCGAATTCTTCGTTCAATTCTACACTGATTTGATGTATGATATGTGCAACCACTCAAGCGGTTCTTGAATTATAGCCCGATTATCAATTTTTTTTAAAAAAAGGTTGTCACAAATTAGTGTCCATATCTTCAAAATCCCTCGTTACAAGAATTTATTTTTGCGAAAGTGGAACAAGAGAAAGTACGCTGATACTGTTTCCTGTATAACTTATGAGGAAATATTATACAGGATGTCTGTAAAAGGGCCCCAAAGTAAGCCTCAATAAAACTATAAAATCTCACTTTTTTCAATGGCAACCCTATAATTTTGTAATTCCAATCGATGGCTCGTCAAAAACCAGTTAGGGTGTCCCGAACATTTCATGCCTCTAATATCAGTAGTTTTGCCGTTATTGAATAAAATTCGAATTTCAGGATTGAATCAAGGTTCTTAGTCTAACCATAGATTTATTAGGATAGAAGTCTTCAAGAAGGCTATGTCTGTTGATTTTAAATGCATTTTAGAGAACTGTCATTATACTTTTTTGATTAATCGGGGGCACTATGCAAAATATGAATTACAGTAACAGTGATGTATTGAATATGTTCTTCATTTATGGTGAATGTAACAAAATATTAGAAAGGGCAGTCAGAACTTTTAACGAAAGAAATCCACATTTACCATCTTTAACAAAAAAAGTCAGTAAATGTGAATTTCGTTCGTTGAATTTCTAATTACCTTTTCTAGGAATTTGTTACATTTGCCGCAAATAAAGACACTACCCTTGATATCATTTCCAGTGAAATTATTATTGCATGTTTTGCTTAGTGCTTGATCTGTAAGAAAAAGTAAGAATGACAGTTCCTAACATAGCCTATTTCAAAATGCAAGCTTACAAACTGTGCGAAACCTGTCTTAATCGTGAAATTCGAATTTTATTGAATAACGGCAAAAATACTGATTTTAGAGGCATGAAATGTTCGGGACACCATAAATGGTTTTTGACGAGCAATCGATTGGAATTACAAAATATAGGGTTGCCATTTGAAAAAAGTGAGATTCATAGTTTTATTGAGGCTCACTTTGGGGCTCTTTTTCAGACACCCTGTATAATATTTCCTCATAAGTTATACAAGAAACAGTATCAGCGTACTTTCTTTTGTTCCACTTTCGCAAAAAGAAATTCTTGTAATGAGGGATTTTGAAGATATGGACACTTATTTGTGACAACCTTTTTTTCAAAAAAGGACCCGCACACTTACTTAGGAAAAGCGGGTCCAGTGAATTTTCCTAATTTTTACATATTATATTTATACCAACCTTAAGAACAATATATCAGATTTTCACGAAGGTCTTACATCTGGTTGTTCTATAGGGCGTTCCATAATTGCAGCTACGGAAAAATGAATCTTTAAATTTTGATGATAATTCTTCTAATTTTCAAATTTTATCATGATGCTTTGGGTTCTGAATAACAAGATGTGACAGATATCCAAACACCGCCCACCACGTTAAGGTTCGTTGTACAGGCTGTTCCATGAAGCTGTATAAGTAACTGAATGTAACTTTGTTAGTGACTTTGGGACCACCCTGAGTTTTTCAAAATATGATACCATGATGTATGTTCACTTCTGTAGGAAGTTTCATCAATGTACAAAGTACAGTTGCAAAATTATTCAGGTTTAAACTCGGATTTTATACAATTTTTCTTTAAACTTATCTGTAGTTGAGATTGCTGTCAAGGAATATAGGTGTTCATTAGTATAATTATTATGATAGGTCGGTCCAAAGGTGTTTTTTCAGGAATGCACAGGATGGACATAATGTGGTGTCACTATCTCCTCATATACAGGGTGTTTCATCATAAAATGGACAAACATATTTTCGTGTAGAGTAGAGGACATCGGGAGAATATTTTTTTCTTTATACAATATATCCCGTTTTCGAAGCATAAGCGAGATACAGGGTGTCAAACGTCATTTTTGAGCAAGTATTATGAGTGTGGTCAGTTATGTATAACACTTAAAGTGACGATTTTTGGTCAGATCTCAGTATTTTTGGGTCTCTATTCAGAAGACCTGCAACGTTCCAATTTTTTTGCGGTTGTCAAATTGACTTTTGTTTTCTGAATGAGCACAATTTTCTAAGAATTTCTGTGAAAAAAATCTTTCAAAAATCGAACACAATTTTTTTACATGTCTAATTGTCTACAGCGATGAAAAAATTTCACTCGAAATGGATGAAATTTTGTACACTGTACTTCTTGAATTATCAATCACGAATATGGAAACAGAATTGTAAAATATCGGACGGTTTCGTTACTACAGGAATTCAAATATTTCGTTCAGACCTTTGAAATAATGAAAGAAAATTTGTTTTGAGTTCTAGAGTTAAATAACTAAATTATTGGCAATGAATATTAATATCCTTAGAACAGTGTCATTTCCCTATTTAATACCAACATCGGTTCGAGTCCCAACTAAGTTTCACTGATTTTTTTTGTATTTTATTTGTATTGTATTCATCTAGAATATTCGTCAACTTTTCTGAATAGAGGACCCAAAAATACTGAGATTTGACCAAAAACCGTTACTTTAAGTGTTATACATAACTGACCACACTCATAGTAATCTTGCTCAAAAATGACGTTTGACACCCTGTATCTCGCTTATGCTTCGAAAACGGAATATATTGTATAAGGCAAAAATTATTCTCCCGATGTCCTCTACTCTACACGAAAATATATGTTTGTCCAGTTTATGATGAAACACCCTGTATATGAGGAGATTAGTGACACCACATTATGTCCATCATGTACATTCCTGAAAAAACACCTTTGGACCGACCTATCATAATAATTACTTATGAAAACTATATTCCTTGACAGCAATCTTAACTACAGATAAGTTTTAAAGAAAAATTGTATGAAATCCGGATTTAAACCTGAATAATTTTGCAACTGTTCTTTGTACATTAATGAAACTTCCTACAGAAGTGGACATACATCATGGTATCATATTTTGAAAAAATCAGGGTGGTCCCAAAGTCACTAACAAAGTTACATTCAGTACTTATACAGCTTCATGGAACAGCCTGTATAACGAACCTTAACGTGGTGGGCGGTGTTTGGATATCTGTCACATCTTGTTATTCAGAACCCAAAGCATCATGATAAAATTTTGAAAATTAGAAGAGTTATCATCAAAATTTAAAGATTCATTTTTCCGTAGTTGCAATTTTGGAACGCCCTATAGGACAAACCAGATGTAAGACCTTCGTGAAAATCTGATATATTGTTCTTGAGGTTGGTATAAATATAATATGTAGAAATGGGGAAAATTCACTGGACCCGCTTTTCCAAAGTAAGTGTGCGGGGGGTCCTTTATAATCAGGCTATAATTCAAGAACCGCTGACTGGTTGCACATATCATACATCAAATCAGGTAGAATTGAACGAAGAATTCGAAATGTATAAAATATACAGGGTGTTGCATTTGAAAACGAAGTTACATTCGTTTCGGTGAAACCGGAAGTAGATAGATCTCTTGAAAATATTTTACAATTAAAGTCATGTACTCAACTCTAAAACGAAAATCCCCAAATCTTGAATCTGTACTACAATTCCTTCTGAAAAACGTCTCATGAAACCTTAACAAAATCACCCTGTATAGCAGAAAGAACATCAATCGATTTGAAAGAGATAAATGTCAAGTATCTAGAAACAAAATTAGAGAAAACACTCAAGAGCTTTATGGTAGGAGTACCTTTACAACTTAAAGAAAAGGTATATGAAAATGAAATTTGGCCCACCGGGATAACGTTCTCACGTTTTAATTTCATACGTGGCCAACATTTTTTAGACACAGTCTAAATCAGCTACCTGAGTTACACAATCAGATAGCAAATCAACATCCACAACAGAAATTTTCAATATTTCATCAAAATATACGTTCACTAGGTAACAGCAGAGATCAATTAGAGCAAATTATAAACGAAAATAAAAACATAAAATTGTATGCCTCACTGAACACTGGAAGACAGAAAGCCAACTTAAATATTTTGGAATGAACAATTTTTTCTCTTAAAGCATGCTTCTGTAGAAATGATGGAGAGCATGGAGGTGTTGCAATCTTTGTGAGAAATAATATACAGGCAATAGAGAGAAAGGATATAGCTGCAAAGTCTGAAAAATTTATATTGAGGTGGCGGCTGTTGAATACAAATTAAATGGTGAAAAACATATTTGCATAACTGTTTACAACAATGGAAACATAAAAACTTTGATAGATAAAAACTAGATGAAATATTGCACAAAATCGATAAACACAATATTTACATAACAGGTGATTTCAACATAGACATGATGAAAGATTCCCATAAAAAATAGAGTTCTTAAATTTCCTGAATTGCTATAATATAAAACAGACAATTTTTGGAGTCACCAGATCAACTGAAAGGAGTTCCACCTGTATAGATGGAATCTATACAAACTCAGATATTCCCTATGAAACCTTGGTTTGGGATACCCACATATCGGATCACTTGGCACAGCAACTTACGTTTCAAAAAGTGAATAGAAGTCAACACACATGGAAGAGACTGTTTACAAAGAGAAACATAGAAGATTTCAAAAATAGGTTAAAACAACAAGATTGGACCATAATATACAATGATAATAATGACGTAAATAGTATCTTCACATATTTCATAACATCTACCTCGAACACCTTTTGGCTTTCCTTTGAAAAGAATAAAAATAAAAATTGAATTTAAATTGCAACATAATCCACATATACAAGAACTAAAAGAGAAATTAGATTTATTATTGATTCTATCCCAACACGTTCCATCACTAAAAAATATATATAAGGAAGTAAAGACACAATATGATAGGGCATTATTGAAACAGAAATCGCAAACATATGAACAAAGAATAGCAACTTCAGATAATAAGAATAAAGCACTATGGTCAGTGGTACGGTCTATAAAAGCTACACAGGCAAAGAAACAATTACCTATCAAAGAAAATCCAACACAAACAGTTAATGAGTTAAATAAATACTTCATAAATATTGCTGCAAATTTAACCCAGTCATTTAAAAACAAACCAAAGTAAATACTACGCAAGAAGAACTAGACAGATCACTTTATATTAAACCATTAACAAAATTAGAACTGAAAGATATTGTGAAATCTATGAAAAATAAACACCACGCATGGAATAGATGGTATTTCGAATAGCTTGATAAAACAAACATTCAGTGAAATTGAAGAACCTTTACGATATATTGTTAATAAGTCCTTAAAAAATGGCATCTTTCCGGATGAATTGAAAAGAGCAATTGTGAAACCAGTTTACAAGAAAGGTGACCCAACAAAATTTGAAAACTATCGACCAATCAACATCTTGCCCTCATTCTCAAAGGTATTCGAGATGGCATATTGTAGACAGCTTATGGATTTTTTCATACAAAACAACATTATTTCCAAATCACAGCATGGTTACATGAAAGGAAGATCTACACAAACCGCTATATACCAGTTCATCAAGAAAGTTCTGGATTCTTTCGAGGACGATGACCTGTCCTTGGGATTGTTTTTAGACCTTACTAAGGCCTATGACTGTGTAGGAGTTGATAATCTCCTCAAAAAACTGCAAAAAAATGGAATAAGAGGACAAGCGTTGAAGTGGGTTGAATCATACTTCAAAAACAGAACCTGAAGTCAATATTCTCTCTCACACGTCCTGTGCATTGTTTATAAGTCTATGGATATGACAAAAAAGTGAATATTTGATAAAATGTAATTATTTCAAACTAATTTTCATTATTCTAATCATTTGCCGTCACGTTCACCTCATTGATAACCGGAAATGATCTATTCCATGAAAACATTTTCAATTGATCATGGTTTTGCGGTGCCACTGGTGCCCCACTTCAGGGCTCTCCCTCAAGCAGCCGCTTTGAAACCAGACGATAAGTTCAGAGTGGTTGCTGAAGATCGAATTCTTCAGTAGAAAAATTTATAATTATCAAATACATATATATAATTTAAATGCAAACATCTGATGACACAATTTCATTCCAATTGGATGCAATTTGTTAGTTCTCATTTCACTTGATAGCAATCTTATAATTATCAATTCTTACCTCTTCTTGTTGGTTTTCTAGGTCTTGTTCTTGGTCCTTGCATTAAAGGTCTCTCCTGAGGCAATAAAAGATAATTTTTGCCTCATCTACAAGATCTCGACATGATTCATCTGATCTCACCAGTAAATCTGAACTAACTGTCCCAACCAGAAACTTAGGGCTAAGAAGGGGTAATCTAACATGCTGCAGTACTTGGGGTAAATGTTGTCTTCGTTCAGATACATTATATTTTACCCAAAGCATAACTGCATTGAAAACTTGCTCCTCAGTCCTGACATTCAATTCATCACTAGATATAATATCCACAAGCTGACTAACTGGAAGAAGTAAAAACTCCTCGCTATCCATAACTTCTTGAAAATTATGCTGAGTGAATTTATCAGCAATTCTCAATAATTCTCGACATGAATGTGTATCTGCGAAAGCTCTTATTCCTAAGCAGTTTGAAGGATCCAATTGTCGTTTCAAAAATTCACAACAAATATCTTGAATTTCAGTCAGCTGTAGTAGACATGCTGCAGGAAGAAGCATTTGTACATTGGATTCTTCTACAACAATATGTGATGTATAACAAAAATCAATCAGCAAATCCATGGCTAATTCATCAATATCCCTTATAGTTACTTCTGTTTGTCGAGATTCTGCTAATTCGCCTGTAAACATAGCTCTAAAATAGGGGCTACAGGCACTAAGAATAACTCTATGGGCAAATATTTTCCTAGTGCCAACATTCAATACAACATCACATAGTTCCCTATGTCTCCTGAGTAAATTCAATTCTGTGAGAGTATTTTTTGGATGCTTGTCAGAGGTATGTGATAATCTAGCTGGTGATGGGGGTCTATCCCCCAGAGACATTTCACCCATTCTGCATGTGCCTCGCAAATGCGAGGCTAATTGCAGACGTAAGGGCGGAGACGCCCAACCCCACCCGGAGTCTATCTATAAGGATAAAAAATTATCATTTTGAAGATTTCACTTAATACATAACTGTATTGAAATTACCTTCGTTGCTTTAATTTTCTTCACAGTCTAACACTAGTCAAGTACAAGAGAAATTCCTATGACTAGTTATTGAATCACATATATTGATGCATATTTGTATATTCTCACTTGGATATCCCACCAATAAAACTGCAAACCTCAGTAGTATTCTAAATATTCCAATTTGAAATCCGATTATTCTGATTTAGTGAAATGAAATGACATATTTTCATATCTATTTGTCAAAAAAGTCAACAAACACGTCTGCGTTTGCGTTTAGCTCACAACCATAGATTAATAAACTCTTTATTTATCTTTGCTCACAACACAACGATGAATAAAAATTTTTGAGTTTATTTATCTACAAACAAAAAACCATACAATATGCCTTTACATCGCCAAAATTCGTTTTTTCTAGCTTCGCATCACTCCCCTGAAAACTGAAAAAACTTATCCACTCCTCGGTGAAAAAATTCTGTGAACTGTCAAAGCATCGACAAATAAAAAAAACATAAACAAACAAGCAACAGGTAGAAAATTTATTAATTACCTTTCAATTTCAGAGTTTCTACTCATTTTCGCATATCTTGGATATAAGAAAATGTTTTTCAATGTGTATAAATTTCAGTTCATCGAAGAATTAGCAGTGTAATGAAATTGAATGAAAAAAATGCCTACTCAAATTTTAGACGCGGAAATGTTCGAAATGCCTCCTCAATATTCTGAAATGATAGCAGCTGTAGCGATTGGGGTATTGTCAGCAATTTTCATCAGCGCATTCGTTATATTAATAGTGATATTCAAAAGACAAAAAACTCATGTACGATCATATCTTGATGTAGGAGACTTTCCAAGGTATGTGTTCACATAGTATAATCTTTCTTTATCCGATATATTCCACATTTTAGACCTGAAATTATGCTGATATCTGATAAGTCAGAAATTGAAATCAACAGCATAGATTTATCTAAGGGTATGGAAGAGATACTAGAAGATGAACAATGGGTAGGGGATGCCACAGGGCTTATACCTCATTGCTTATCCATCCTGAAAACTTGTAGATATTTGACGAAGAGATTGACTACATTGGCCATGGATACAACACATTCAAAAAGTGGTTTATCTTTTATTGTGGAGGTAAATAATATTATAATTAGAGGAAATTTAAGAAATGCTTTGGCAGGTGTTGAGTGCTCTTTCATTGGTGAAGCAATAATGCTATTACCTCCAAATTTCGTATAGGACTTGAGATTCATGTTATACTCCGTTCGGATATTATTGAGCACAAAGAAGAATAACCATCAACATTTAGACTATGTGTTATACGACATTTTTTTTTTCAAATCACTCGTACAATCCCTCCTTGAAGTTTGGCCACTTTGAAAATAGACACCCTGTATATTATGAAAATATTCAACACATTGTTCATTATACGAAGAATGGGACAAACAGATACTATGAATCAAGGCATCAAGGAGGACTCGCAACAAGAGGTTTTAATCGTTTGAGGTCCTTCGTTTCGGATATACAGGGTGATATTCATCTTATGGGTGAAATTTCAAAATTCAATAACTCTTAAACTATTCTACCGAATTATTTCAAATTTGGAAGTTTTGTGGCCCTTTACGATTGTCATCTTTCAATATTTCAGAAATTGAATAAATCAGATCCGGACTAAAAAAACATCGGAGTTTTTCTATTCATGAATATTGGAACACCCTGTACGTGAACATTATGTTTTATAAATAATGAAAGCGGAGAATAATATTAATCGATATAAAATCAACCAATATTAAACCCACACTTTGGAACTAATCCGTCAACGAACAAAGAACATGCATAGTGGTAATATCAAACAGAGCATCCATAGATAGCTATTTCGCCCTATTTGGGGCTCATCAGTATGGAGGAGCTCCGTTTGAAAGGCATTCTAGGTTCCCTTACTTGAAGAAATGTTGCCCAGTTCTGAGAATAACAGAAACAAGACGCCATCTCTTGGGATCCTTACGAACACCTACCTCCAATGCATGAACGTTGACCGAAGTCGCGAGATGTTTATCCGTTTTTCATACGAACTGGTGGCAGTCCAACTTTGTGGATTTTTACCTTCAGTCGATGAAGTGGAAACGCTCGTTTCTTCGTCGTAAACCAGACGTGGTGATAATAATAATGAATAAAAATTCATGCGTTTAACAGTAACGCAGGCATAATATAAATAATGAAAGCGGAGAATAATATTAATCGATATAAAATCAACCAATATTAAACCCACACTTCGGAACTAATCCCCTGTTTTTACCACTATGCATGTTCTTTGCTCGTTGACGGGATTAGTTCCGAAGTGTGGGTTTAATATTGGTTGATTTTATATCGATTAATATTATTCTCCGCTTTCATTATTTATATTATGCCTGCGTTACTGTTAAACGCATGAATTTTCATTCATTATTATTATCACCACGTCTGGTTTACGACGAAGAAACGAGCGTTTCCACTTCATCGACTGAAGGTAAAAATCCACAAAGTTGGACTGCCACCAGTTCGTATGAAAAACGGATAAACATCTCGCGACTTCGGTCAACGTTCATGCATTGGAGGTAGGTGTTCGTAAGGATCCCAAGAGATGGCGTCTTGTTTCTGTTATTCTCAGAACTGGGCAACATTTCTTCAAGTAAGGGAACCTAGAATGCCTTTCAAACGGAGCTCCTCCATACTGATGAGCCCCAATAGGGCGAAATAGCTATCTATGGATGCTCTGTTTGATATTACCACTATGCATGTTCTTTGTTCGTTGACGGGATTAGTTCCGAAGTGTGGGTCTAATATTGGTTGATTTTATATCGATTAATATTATTCTCCGCTTTCATTATTTATATTATGCCTGCGTTACTGTTAAACGCATGAATTTTCATTCATTATTATTATCACCACGTCTGGTTTACGACGAAGAAACGAGCGTTTCCACTTCATCGACTGAAGGTAAAAATCCACAAAGTTGGACTGCCACCAGTTCGTATGAAAAACGGATAAACATCTCGCGACTTCGGTCAACGTCCATGCATTGGAGGTAGGTGTTCGTAAGGATCCCAAGAGATGGCGTCTTGTTTCTGTTATTCTCAGACTGGGCAACATTTCTTCAAGTAAGGGAACCTAGAATGCCTTCCAAACGGAGCTCCTCCATACTGATGAGCCCCAAATAGGGCGAAATAGCTATCTATGGATGCTCTGTTTGATATTACCACTATGCATGTTCTTTGTTCGTTGACGGGATTAGTTCCGAAGTGTGGGTTTAATATTGGTTGATTTTATATCGATTAATATTATTCTCCGCTTTCATTATTTATATTATGCCTGCGTTACTGTTAAACGCATGAATTTTCATTCATTATGTTTTATTTTCATTTTCG
The DNA here is from genome assembly GCA_013421045.1 of Propylea japonica. Taxonomy (NCBI): domain Eukaryota; kingdom Metazoa; phylum Arthropoda; class Insecta; order Coleoptera; family Coccinellidae; genus Propylea; species Propylea japonica. The sequence goes on from CM024246.1 coordinate 2,276,706, forward strand.
TAACCATAAAGAATCTATTAATGAGAAAAATTAAAAATCTTCTATTGGCATGGTCATCAAGAAGTGATCAAAAAACATTACCTTATAAGTACCTCCCGTACTTTCATCCCAAGGGTGTGGAACCAACTTCCTGCCCACGCCTTTCCCCAGAATGTGAACCTCCAGTCTTTTAAATCACGTGTTAATAGACTGAATCTGTCCCTCCTCCTCCGACACCCACGGTACACTAGTACTTAGGCCTGAGCCTTCATGGTATGTCTCAGATAAAAAAAAAGTAAACTTTCAAAGTTTAATAACTCTTGAACTATTCTACTGAATTATTTCAAATTTGGAAGTTTTTCACCCTTTAAGATTTCCATCTTTCAATATTTCTGAAATGGAATAATTAGGATCCGAACTAGAGAAACTTCAGACGTTCTCTATTTCCGTGAATATTGGAAAATTTCAAATCTTTGCTTAGCACCTTTATACAAAGCGATTAATAAACATTCCCTTCAATGAATCTGTACTTTACAGGAAATATTATTTAAAATTCTTTTGTTTTGTCACCCTTCCTTAATTTTTCTTAAATTGGAAAAACAAAAACGGATTAGTAAAATTTGAGACTTTTTCCGGTAATATCCGATCAGCCTGTACTTGTTATAACGATTCTTATGACTGAAAAAGAATACTAATGTTTTAGTAGAGAGTTCAGATTAAGAAATCGAATCATGAAGAAGAGTGTTCACTAATGAAACTGATTTATTTGAAGAAAACTTCCAACCAACAAAATAGATAACGAAAAAACAAAAAACAGCAAATAAATTCGAAATATTCGATCTTAAAAACAAATTGAATGAAAAAATTTTCAGTTCAGGAATTGCTCAAAATAGTAAACTATCATTTCAATACATTTTTGAGCACTTTGATGAAGTTGTCCGTCAATATGAGAAAAATTTCAAGGAGTGACAAAACTGAAAAATTCGAAGTAATTTCAAGATCAAAATTTATCTAACTATGAAATTTCACTCATGAGGTAATGTTTTTGATCACCCTGTATTTCTGTGCAAAGCAGAGATTTAAATTTTTTTTCATTAATTGATTATTTGTGGTTACGAAAATAAAAAAAAGCATAATGATTACGTACAGTGTGATCCAATATTAACGAAAATGGAGAACGTCTATAATTTTTTAGTCAGGAGCAATTTCAGAAATATTGAAAGATGGCAATCTTAAAGGGTGACAAAACTTCCAAATTTGAAATCTATTGGTCGAATAGTTCAAGAGTTATTGAACTTTAAAATTTTACTCATGAGATAATGTTTTTTGATCACTTCTCGATCACCCTGTATGACCGAGCCAAGCAGAGATTTTGAATTTTTCTCATTGATTGATTCTTTATTGTTACGAAAACGAAAAAAAACCCAGGGCATTCCAATATTCATGAAAATAGGAAAAGTCCGAAATTTTTTTAGTCTGGATCTGATTTATTCAATTTCTGAAATATTGAAAGATGGCAACAAAACTTCAAAATTTGAAATCTTTCGGTCGAATAGTTTGAGAGTGATTGAACTTTGAAATTTCAGCTATAAGATTAATATCACCCTGTATATTCCTAACGAAGGCCCTCAAACAATTAAAACCTCTTGATGCGAGTCCTCCATGACGTACTTGATTCATGGTATCCGTTTGTCGCATTCTTCCCGGGACACCCTGTATATGTTGAGTACCTAATTGTTGAATTTTACAGAATGCTAAAAAAATTTCGAGCAGAGTTGATGATATGGTTCAAAGTATGTATCCACCCTTAGATCCTAGGTTGCTGGAGGCTAGAGCAGCAGCTTTAACTTTGGCGGTTAGTCATTTAGTTCTCATTGCTCGATATGAATGTGAAGATAAAGAAAGAAACTTTTCTTGGATTAACCAGTCCCTTCATGAAATCAATATAAATTTGACTGTAAGTTTTGGTTTGGATATATGAACCATCAGCTGTTCTTTTATTGAATATGTTTTTCAGGTTTTAAGATCTGCAGCATCTTTTCCTGAACCGAATTACAATAATAATCAAGATATTTTACAATGTTGAAATTTGTTTCCCCTCTGAGATAAGAAAAAAATATTATAGTTAAACAAAATTGTATTGAAAATGTTTATAATGGTCGATTTAATATATTTATCATTTGATTTGGACTATTTCAGAACAGAGGACTAGTGGACCCGACAGACTTCATCCTGAAAAAAGATTTGTAATGTGGGAGTTCTTGTTCCTACCTATTTTATAGTTGGGGCAAAAAATTCTCTCGAACAGCTTTAACAGTTAGTAATCTCTTCATTAATAATCATGTCAATCATAATTATTAACAAAAATCAGTTTTATTTTCATTGTATGCTTTGTGATATACAATGTTTTTTGTTTGATTACCTGGCGCATAGACAAACAAATCTGATGGTTTTCCAACAAGGGAACAGGTAACATACAATTGACAATGTGAGAAACATGGGTTTTTCAGATTAATGCCACAAGCATTTAATGATTGTCCCAAGGACTTATTTATGGTCATAGCAAAAGCAAGCCGAACAAGAAACTGTAGTCTTTTTATCTCAAGTGACAAATCAGTCGGAATAATTGGGATGCGCGATATGAGAACATCTTCTCCTTTATAGAAATAGAAAATTATTTTCCTATTTCTATATAATGGTGGACGCTAAAGGGTTCAAAGATACAATTCTCCTTTATACTCTCCTTTTAGTATGGATGCTTTTATCACCTTGTTTAGTAATTTTTTTTTTGACTAACCATGTGCCGTTGCTAAGACGCGGTTAGTTTACAACATTATAAATACCGATCCAACCTTTAATTGAACATTGTGAGGTGGCAATCCTGGCCAATCCAGCTAGTTTAAAAATTCCGGTGGATAGTTGACTACATCATCTTGGTTAGTCTTGTTCTTCATTCTCGTTTTATGGGACTTGGTCCTGTTTTAAAGCAACTCCTTGGCCTCACCCTTGAGAGCCAGCTTTCATATCATCTATTCAGTGGTCTGCCTGGAGGTCTTTTTCTGGTCGGTACGCATTCCTTAACAATTTTGGCCATCCGATCTTCAGCCATCCTGTCTACATGGTCTCCCCAGCCTCCTTCTACCTCTAACCCATCTGTCTACATCTTCTACTTTGCAGCGTCGTCTTATATTTTCGTTCCTTTGGTGGTCCCGCAAAGTTGACCTGTTATCGCTCGTAGTATTCTCATCTCGGCTGTTCGGAGTAGGCGTTTATGCCCGTACTCATAGTCGATGCTCCGTCAGATCTCAAGCCGTTCTCGGCGGAGACGAGCTCGCATGCTTAGCAACGATCGTATCTCATAAACAAACCTTCGGCAAAACTCGGCGGAGAATTCGAACGAATTCGAATCTGGTTATTTTCACTTTTTGCTGTGGTATCACTACTGAGTTGCCATGGAGATCCGCCATTTATATATATATCTATCGGTTTCATAACGTTTTGCGACGTTGTCCGATGCCTAACTTCCACCCTAATCGATCATTCCAATGGCCTTCTCTTAGTTCTCTGGAACTCATTGCTTTCACTATTCCCTCCTTCCAGGTCTTCTTCGGTCTTCCACGTTTTCTGCGTCCTTGGGGTATCCAGTTCATAATTTTTTTTGGCAGTCTTTCATTGTTCATTCTTTGAACGTGCCCGTACCAGGTAAGTTGCCTTATCTCTATTTCAGTTGTTAAGGGTTCCTCAATACCGATCTGCCGTCGAATCTCCTCGTTTCGTATTTTGTCCCGACGAGAGATACGTAGCGTTCGTCTGAAGGCGTCCATTTCAACCGCTTCCAGTTTTTTACGGTTGGCTTCTGTGACCCTCCACGTCTCTGCGCCGTAAAGTAGACTACACTTAATTATTGTCTCATACAAGTTGACCTTCTGTTTCTTTCGTATTTCATTACTCCAGAATATTCCGTTCAAGCAGCCAATCATTCGACGCGCTTGTATGATGCGTTTCTTGATTTCCCTGTCATCCCTAGCTGAAGTATCGAACACTTGTCCGAGATAGGTACATTCCTTGCAGGCTTCTACTTCTTCGCCTTCTATTTGTATGTTCGTTATTGGTTCCGCTCCTATTGGAAGGTATTTGGTTTTTTGCATGTTCATTTTTAAACCCCACCGTTCGTATTCTTCCTTAAGTTTTCTGGCCATATACTCGAGATCATCTTTGTCATTTGCCATGATAACCTGGTCGTCCGCGAACTGTAGGGTATATACACATGTGTCTTCTAGCTCAATGCCCATTCCCTTACATTTCCTCTTCCACTGACTTAGAGCTCTAGCCACGTAGATCTTAAATAACGTGGTTGAAACACAACAACCTTGTCTTAGACCTTTAGTAACAGAGAATCTTTCGGATAATCTATTGCCTATCTTAATTTGTGATGACGATTCTCGATATAGGTTTTTCAGAGCTCTTATCAGGGTGTGGTTGATGTTGGTTTCCTGCAATACCTCAAATAATTTGTTGACAGGGACAGAGTCATACGCTTTATGGAGATCGATAAACATTAAGTGTATTTCCTGGTTGTTGGCGTTTTTCTTCTCTATGAGTTGTTTAAGAGAGAATATATTATCTGTGCAGGTTTGACCAGCGCGAAAACCAGACTGTTCCTCTTCTTCTTGGTATTGGAACTCCTGCTCTAATAGGTCTCGAAGAACGCGCCCATATAATCGACTGAGGGTACTGGTTTCCGATATCCCTCTGTAATTTTTGCAGTCTTTTTTGTTTCCTTTTTTATGTATGGATGAAATAAAGGCGGTTTTCCACTCCTCCATTTACATTTTGAAATTTGAATATTGACAATTTGTATGAAAGTTCGACATCCGAGCACGTCTCAAGGTTGGTCGGTAGCTGAGCTTGAGCATCGACGAAGTATTGCTTGAGTACCGAGTAACGACTATGAGATGAAAAGGAATGCTTGAGTACGAGAACTGACGGAGCATCGACTATGAGTACGGGCATTAGTGTTCTTTCCGCTCTTGTTTCTGCAGCATATGTCTTGATAGGCTCCAAATGATGTCCCCGAAAAGCCTGATGTCATAGAAGCCCTCGTCACCTGGCTCTTCACTTCCATTGTCAGGTTTCTGCTACTAGTAATGTTGACGCCTAGGTATTTGAAACTTGTTACTTGATTCACTGTCTGATCGTGGACAGCTAATTTACAACGCCTTGGTTCCGTGGATGTTGTAAGGGATTCAGTTTTCTTTGCAGATATGCTCAGATTGAATGTCTCTGCTACTTGCTGGAATTTGTATAACATTCTCTGTAAATCATCCTCATTCTCAGCTATAAGAACTGCGTCGTCAGCCGTAGCAGATACATTTTATAGCCTGATGCCCTATTGAGTATCCTCTCCCTGCGGATTTGACCTCGGTGATTATTTCGTCCATGATTAAGTTGAAGAGGATTGGGCTCAGGCTGTCTCCTTACCTTGTACTATCTGCAACAAGGGCGCAGCCAGGGAGGCCTAAGAGAACTCCCCCCCCCCCCCCGAGATTTTTCTGCATGTAAACTTTTCTACCTATATCTTCTTAGATACGGTTGAATTCAAGCACATCTTCAATATTTTATTTGAAATAGCTGAATGGTATTCATGCATGCAGTCAATTTCCAAAACCTAATTGATTCTGCTGTCCAGAAAAACATGATTAACCTTTTGAAAATGAGACTAGGTACACATATACAAGATGTCAAGGAAAAAAGTACCATGCATTGTGCCAGGCGATAGAAGGCCATAAAATATGAAAAAATGTCCCAGGAATATATGTCCTGAACTGCTGCCTTAAGAAATACAGAGTGTTAAAGTTTATTTTTTTATTTGGTGTTTTCTTGAATAACAGTTTAGTTTAAAAAGGGGTTACAGTTCAGAGACCTCAAGGTCTATTGTGCCCCCTTACAGAGCTGGTCTGGCTACACCCTTCATAGCTCGCCTTCCAGTTCCAGAGATCTAATGAAATCCAATATCTTTGAAGCCTTCAACGAAGCTAGTTTCTCACTCTTACAAGTTTCTCGCCCAAGGCTTACTCTCCTTAGGCTCGCAATGTCAAATCATTCCGTTATTTTGTGTTTTTTTTTAAGATTTTGATTTAATTCCTTGCTGTTGGTAGTTATTGCAAGTAGGTTACTTTGGCGCTTCTGACAATTTGCGTGCATCATAACTTTTTGATGCATTTAACAGGAAACCGGTCCTAGCGACTTCATTAAAGTAGGTATACCTTTTTGAAGGAAAAAAGAGAGGAGTCGCCGCTACTCCAGAATGACATACAGTGTGAGGCAAAAGAATTTGGGTTGATTTAAATGTGAAATCCTGTATGTGGCGTCCTCTATAAGGAATCTAAAAACTAGTAGAATATTTGGAACCCCCGCATATCACATGTTGTTCAATTATTACCGCTTTGTTCAAAAGTAATAAAAAACAATAAAAAAAATATAAAGTTTAACACCTTGTATTTCTTAAAGAAAGCAGTTTCGAACATTTTTTCATATTTAGGGCCCTCTATTGCGTGACACTATGCATGGTACTTTTTTCCTTGACACCCTGTATATTGGAAAGGCATTTTAGAAAATAAATGATCACCAGATATCAGAAAAGATATTGTAAATTTGACATTTTTTATCAACCAGAAAGAGAAAGATAGAAATAACAGTATTCTTTTTTTGTTTTTTCCCCCCTGGATATTTGCATCGGGCCCGCCCCGAACGAAAATTCTGGCTGCGCCACTGACCTGCAATCAGTATTTCCTTCGACGCTTGAGTACCGGTTATCCTGATTCTGATCATGTTACTGTCGTTGAGGTTAATTATTATCCGGTGGTTAATTCGCCGTCTCTTGAGTAACCCTAGAACGTCTTTTAATCTCGACTCTATCGAAAGCTTGCTTAAGGTCCACAAAGCACATGAAAGCAGGTTTGTTATATTCAATGCCGAATCAAGCCGATTCAACTAATTTATATATCTTCGATTCGCCTATTATTTATTCTTGAATTTGAAATTTAATTTATTTACTTCTATTTTTTTCAGCCAATATAGCTCGGCCGCTCAACCAATCATGGTTTCTGTAATTTTTAGCAACATCTGGAAACACCTTCTCAATAAGTTCATCTTTCTATCGAGTTAACTGACAAAAACTTTTAGGAAAGTTAATGCAGCCAGTCAACATGTCTATAGGAAATTTGCCATTACCAATGTCAATGAGTTGTTTAGTGAATATATTTCCAGATTGGTCATTTTGCAACTCAACATGCATATTTTTGCTCAAATAAAGTACTTTGACATATTTCCACAAATTGGAGGACTTTAGACATGCATTGAGTTCATCAGATGGCGTTGATCGTGGAATCGCTGGCAATGTTTGATATGGTAAACAAGTGATTTTAGGTATAACTAGCGACCCGCCCCGGCTTCGCACGGACTTCACATTAGAAACCTCAAAAATAACAGTACTTCTCCACTATTTAATGGATGTTATTATACATATAAACCTTCCTCTTGAATCACTCTATCTATTAAAAAAACCCATCAAAATCCGTTGCGTAGTTTCAAAGATTTAAGCATACAAAGGGATATAGGGACAGAGAAAATTTATACTATGTAGTGATAATGTAATACTATTATTATTGAGTGTGGTTTAATAAAGAACACGAACTGAGAACAAACACCGGACGTATGTTTCTAACAAGAACTATCGAGGTACATAAGTACTCCAACAGTCAATACCCAACACGAATTTTATATGCACGAAATACAAACAACATTTTTGGCACAACTGTGAATGGGTACTTAAGTATATCAGCTGAAATATAATTATTAAAGATAATTAGAAGTAAATATGATGGAAATAGCAAATAGCCAAGTAATGATAACATTGATTAGATTATCGCAGACAAGTTTGAACTTACGCGGTATTGCCTGTAAAAATTGTTTATTCTTTCCTAGCTTTCTATTTGCCTGAATAATTTCCGAAATCACTTCAGTTGGAAGTGAAGTGATTTTGACAAATAGAACATGCCTTTTTCGGATGACAATCAACAAAACGATAAGGTTTGAAATCAGAGTACCATCGACGATATTTCGGAAGGAAATTCTAAAAGTAAAATAAATTATTAATTACTAGAAATGAAAACCGAGGATAATAATTCACTTTCTGTTATGTTTAGAAGTAAATTGTAAACTTTCACCAAAATGTTAGGTTATGTTATTGTTATGATGAACTGAAGTGATTGTGGAAATTAAACTGATTCTGTCAGAAAGCAACATCAGTTGGAAGTGATGCGCATCAGTTCAAAATCACAACATTGTCAAATAGAACGCGCATCAACTGATTTTGCATCAGTTCGGAAGTGATGCAGCCTCAAATAGAAAGGGCCTTTTGTTGACACTTAATTTCATGTGTGGATTTATTTCGAATAAAGGTTAGTATTATTATTATTTGTTTATCCACGACTTTTGTATAATCCACCCATTAAACGTCTGTTCAAATGTAAGAAGGAGCAATAACAACAAGTTTGGCGCAGCGGTAGGAGGGCCTTCGGATAGGTACTTTCCGTCCAGAGTCGAATCGAGGAGATTTCATACAATCATTCAGTTTAAACTTAATGTTATTATACGAATGCAATTCTTACAGCATATCTAGTGCCGTATTCTCGAGAAGTGATATTCGAAAACGTATACGAACTTCATTGCGCGGTGTGCATTTTTGCAGGTAAAACAGGGACTCGCGCAATGAAGTTCGTATACGTTTTCGAATATCACTTCTCGAGAATACGGCACCAGAGTGAGATATATATACGCTCTCATTCATTCCTTATCGACTTTATTCCATTTGGAGGTTCCACACTGTATACACTTTCTAAAAAGATTTTCTCTATTCAGTACCATCCACAGTCCGTTCTGAGTACGATCCTGGCAGTCTCTTAGGGTGGACCAAGGGGGCGTTTTTATGACAGTTTGACCAATACGAGTTTTATTGTGCGCAAACCAGACGATTCTGTTTGTTTACAAAGCTCCTTCTTATATTTGAAGTGAATACTGAGTCATTATTCACTGTTGTGAATACTGTTACTCGCGTATAATGGCTGTTACACACTTGGTGATTTGGGCCAGTCGTCTACGGCTCGAAGCCTAAACTTTACCTCGTGAATAATAGCTATCATTATACGCTCGTTGCATAATATACTATAATTACAAAATATACAATATGTACCAAGTTCGCCAAAAAATTCTCATGTGTCAATTTGACTCTCTCCACACTTCCTAATCCTAATTAATTAATTACACGAAAAAGAAACGAGAAAGGAATATCTCCCCCTGCCCATTCATAACTACGATAGCTATATCGAAAAATTTCAATGAAATAATTAAGTTTTTAATGAATAAATGAAAACAGAAGAATAAAAGTGTTAGAATTTTTCAATCTATCGGTTGTCAGATCAGGAAACTAAACATAAAACAAAAAAATATATAAAAACATAAAACTCTATGGATAAAATCGCTTTGCTCCGTCGAAATAGACCGAGCAAAAAGATCGACGTCCGATTGCTTAGATTTTTATGACGAACGCTCCAGATGTCTACGCCCTTCAATCCGGATGTAATAAACGAACGGTTCAGATCGATCCGACACGTCTGATGTCGATGCCGAACGCCCCTATTATAGGTTAATGTTGATCAGCCAGTCTTTTCCAAACGCTCTGTCTACCGATACCGTGGAGGTTTTTGATGATCAAGAAAAACGTTTTATAAGTGCTATCACGGCATTTCTATTTAATACGATATTCGCATTATTCTCAAAATCTGTGTAGATTTGTATCATGGAGCTTCCATCCTGCTCTGATAAAGGGCCTTATTCATAGTCATCCCTCAAGGTAAGGTGAGTGTCAGATCGCCGTCGAGTAGCTGTAGACGTTTCATAAAGAATACTCAGTGTGTGGAGTGCGATTTTTGCCAGCCTCAACTTGAGGGAAGGCGCTAGCACCCATGAAATGAGTATGCTTTATGAAACGGCTGCAGCTACTCAAGGGCGATCACCCTCATCTTGAGGGATGACTAATGAATACGGCCCAAAGGGGAATATGATTTCGATCGACATTAGTAGTGTTCTTTCGTACTGATTGAACTGATGGAACTTATTCCGCGATTAGAATAATCACTTGCAATCACTTTAGAGTTGTGGAAGGGGAACGCATTGAAAACGAAAGAACGATCGCTTCAACTGATCTTTCTGATTGAAGTTATATAAGAGACTTGAAGTGCGCGCAGCACATAAGCCCGAACGTGGACGTAGACGTGAGAAATATAACGTTTACGTCTTGGAGTAAAAATAGAGTTGAAGTGCTGCCATACGTACGTACGGCAGACCATTAGAGACTAAAGCTAACCTATTATTTCTTTTTGTTGTATTCTGACAGAAAGTTTCTGATATTAGCGATTCAGATTGTCTGTTTCCTATAAATAAATTGATGATGTGAACATATATTTGTAGGATTACTTCATTACTTCATTACATTCGAATTTCAAAATGAATAATGAAAATAATTTTTCTATAACTTGAGTTCTTGCCGAAAGCAGGAATTTTAGAGGAAATCATCACAAATGAGTTACTTGTATGTAAATATCACTCTCATTCGAAAGGAAAATGCCACATTTGTAACTTATCGAAATAATATATTAGTTCTTGGTACTTATATGCAATCTCGTAACAGAAGTATTGCATTGAAAAAAATTCAACACTTCTCAGAAACATGCAAAATCACAGTTTATAAATAATAAGGAAGATATTAAGTAAAAAGTTAATTAATCGTGTTCTCAAAACAAAGTTTCAGCTACTAGATTGCTTTTAAATTTTTAAGGTTAGAAGCAGTTCAATTCAAAATTCCAGCATTCGTCCTTCATCGGTCGGATTCGTTCAACTTTCGGTTACGTACGTACGTACTACGTACGTACGAACAGGACGCTAGTTTACGTCGCACGTAAAGCCGGCCCAAGCGTGAACGTAAGAAACTGGCGAGTGCGCATGAGCACATGTCAATTGTAACGTTTACGTCTACGTCCTTGGCAGCACTTCAACTCTCTATAAATCACTTCGTTCAGTTCGAAAGAACATCACTATTGTCAAATCCCAATCAGGTTGTCAATTTGATAATGGTGTTTTGAATGAATAGGCTTATAGAATAAAATGAATAAATATATGCACTAAACAGCGGTGGCTGTTTTCGAACTTTCCGCATATTCCACAAGCTCTTGAAGTGGGTAAAAAAAAAATATTGGGAAAAATTATTTTTTTTATTGGAGGACTGTACTCACAAATAAATTGTTTTTTATTATTATCAATACATCTTTGAAATTTCCAGTAGTTTTCAGAAGTAATAAATTAACATTTTCTTGCTAATGCAAGATTTTCTGTACATCTAATAAGTTTAGAGCTGAAAATTTTAGCACCCTCATTCCGTGTTGAATTACTTTTCTTTCAATTTAGCCATTTCCCTCAATACTTTGGTTTTAAGATGTTCCTTGTAGTCCAGAATATCACCCTTCCATTTAGTGACTGTTCCTTTTTCACATACCCATATTTCTTCGGCAACCTAAAATAAGTGTAAGTAAATAATTTTCCAAAAATTGGAAGGTCTAAAAATGTTTTGGTTTGAAAACTTCCAGAACCTTCACTGTAATTCAACTTTCATGAACCTTCTTTTAACAATAATAAATTCATCAGATTAGTAACATGAGCGGAACTGACAATAATTCTGACCAGATCGCAGATCTGACCCTATTCAAAAATGGGAGTTGATAGGGGTTGCGACTAAAAGAGTAGTGATATCAAACTCATTTGAACACCCTTATTTGTCCCCCTTCAAACAAAATTTGACCTGTCCGAGCGTTTTTTCGTTATTCCATCTCAAAGCTCCAAAGTCGGGGTGGAAAGTTGTTATTGATGGAATACTGAGTCACTCTATATAATAATAAAGCGATGAGAAAAAATACACTCATGCTCTAAATTGATATGCCTTTCCAACAAGGTGCTGCTCGACCCCTTTTCCCTATTCAAAGATGAGAGCTGTTAGGGGTTGTGGCTAGAGGGTTAGTGATAACAAACTCATTTGAACACCCTTATTTGTCCCCCCTTTCAACAAAATTTGACTTGTCCGAGCGTTTTTTCCGTTACTCCATCCCAAAGCTCAAAAGTCGGGGTGAAAAGTTATGGATGGCCCACCCTGTATATACACTCCCTAGTAGGTCTTGGCGTTGATGTACTATGATGGTCTATTTCTTCCTGGGGGATACTATTGCAAGTAACCTGTAGTTTATGTCTGAGCGCCGCCAAAGTCCGTGGGGACTGGGGTAAATTTAAAAGCCTTCTACCCATGATGTCCCAAACTTGTTCTATGGGCTCAAGATAGGGGAATCTAGGCGGCCATAGCAAAAGGTTCACAAGGATTGCTTCAAAAAAGTTTAAACTAACTCTGGCAAAATGAGGTTGAGCATTATCTTGCTGAAATAATGGATTTTCGAGCCGGTTAATTTAAGGAAGAATATATGGCTCCACTATTTCTTGAAAGTAAGGCAGCGCTGTGATGTTTTCTCGAATAAAGATAAACTTGCATGTGCAATATTACCCCATACTATAACGCCTACTTTCCGGTGTACAGTGTGACCAGAATTGGCGATCCCTGAACTACAACTTTTTAACCCTATGAGAAAAATGAATGGCACATTGGGGTCATCTTTTTTCAGAGTCCCATCCTATCGTTTAAGATCATTTTCGGTTCAAAATTCGAAAATTACAGATATTTGGGCAGAACGATATAGCACTCGTTTAAGTAGAACGAGTACTCAATTACTTATAACTGCTATGGCACCTTGTTAGTGTTCTTCTGAAAATGAAGTCCTTGATAGGAGATAGAAGGTGAAGCCTTGGGATGAACCACAAAAGGCAAAAAAAGCAAGGAGTGCAAATTCATATATAGAAAAAAACACTGGATGTCGCCTTATCTTTTACCGGATAATAATCTGTCCATTCACTAAATGTTTTATTGAAGAAAAAGAGCCGATTATAGGCCTGTAAGCATTATAAGCGCCATTCCTAAGATCCTTGAAACCTTAATACTGGATCGCATACAAGTGGATATATCCTCCAGATTAGTGGAACAACATGGCTTTACTAAGGGTAAAAGTGTTGACTCCAATCTATTGATCTTCGCCCAGTATGTTTTCGATTCTTTGGATAGTGGAGGTAGGGTCGATGTTGTATATACCGACTTTTCCAAGGACTTCGATAAGATGGATCATTGCATTTTGAGTGAAAAACTATCGTCCTTTGGCATAACTGGTATGTTAAAAAAGTGGTTCCTATCATATTACACCCGCCGTACTCAGTCGTGATTCCTTCTCAATATACATTGTTGATTCGAGGAACCGCAAGGTAGTCATTTGGGCCCTCTGTTGTTTCTTGTTTACATTAACGACATCACTACTTGCTTTAGGTTTGCACTTTTCCTTCTGTTTGCTGACGACCTCAAAATTTATTTAATGGTCCATACTCTAAGGCCGGAGACACACTTGGCGTTTTTTTCCGATCGGATATTTTGCCGTCGACGCCGTACCAGAAGTGGCGCGTGGGATCTTATGGTGACGTACACATTCGGCGGAAAAAAGGACGATCGAATTTTTTAACGCCGTCGGTAGAAATGCGGCCGACCGCTGCCACTACATTCGTCGGTTTTTCTATCGACTACACCAAGCAGTGGCCTACGTGACCGAGTTATTGTCAGCATCGGTTGAATACAATTCCTCAGTCTAGTATTTTCCCGTTGTACGTGATTTTTCAGTAGGTTGTGCAGTTCATCGAATGACGTAATCGACATTCCAAAATAATTGAAAAATTTTTCTTCATCGTTTCTCAAATCAGGAAACAAAGTGTAAAGGCTCCAACTTCCTCTCTCCTTTGATTAATCGGATGCATCCAAATAAGTCTATTTTTCCGTTTCCTCTTCAATCGACGACGAAATAACAATAATGCGAAAAGTTGTTTTCTGTTCATTTTAAAATACGCACTCGCTGCGTGTCAGTGATCGACTGGCGGAGGAAGCGTGGTTGTGACTTGAGACGGATATTTTACCGCCCAGTGTGTAATCCAGTGTGTAAGCTCCAATTTTGTTGTACCGTTGACGGCAAGAAAACCGATCGGACTAAAACGCCAAGTGTGTCTCCGGCCTAACGGTCTAACCGATATACTAAACCTCCAGTCTGATCTGTATGGATTGGAGCAATGGTGTAAAGATAATGAGAGTCATCATTAACCTCGGAAAGTCAAACATATGAGTTAGACGGGAGCAGCACTTTGTATCGCACTACTGTCTGAATAACGAAGCAATATGTACTGTGAACATCGTTAAAGACTTAGGTGTTTTTTACGACAGTAGGATGTGTTTCAAGGCGTACATTGACCACATAGTTAATAAGGGTCATCGGATGCTAGGGTTCATATTACGGCACTCGTGTGAGTTCAGGGATGTCAATACCTTAAAGTATCTATATTTCGGTCTGGTAAGGCCCTATCTTGAGTCCTCTTGTGTATGGTCTCCATATACTTATGAAGACTGTAATAGGTTGGAACGAGTCTAAAATAGATTTCTTCTATCTGTGTCTTGAAGGATGGGAATCTCACGCGTAAATTTTTCTGCAACTCATATGAGATCAGTTTTGCGCTTTCCTGCTTTGCGGACTCGTAGAGTCAGAGCAGATGTATTGTTGTTCGCTATGGTCGGGGGGATTTTGTCCTCTTCTGATCTTCTATCTCAAGAAATGTTAGAGGTGCCGTGTTAATATGTCCTAGGACTTATAGGTACAATTATACCAGGGCTTCGCCAATTTCAAGAATCTCGCAGCATGTAAACATTGCCAGTAGAACAGACATAGACTTCTTCTACCTCAGTTACATTCATGGTTCGTTATGTCGCTCGAAATTTGTTATGATCTGTTATTATTTTTAATTTTTTGGAATATGTATTAGGTTGTATTATGTATTAATTATTTCTATTATACAGGGTGTCCCGGGAAGAATGCGACAAAAGGATACCATGAATCAAGTACATCAGGGAGGACTCGCATCAAGAGGTTTTAATCGTTTGAGGGCCTTCATTTGGAATATACAGCGTGATATTCATTTGATGGCTGAAATTTCAAAGTTGAATAACTTTTGAACTATTAGACCGAATCATTTCAAATTTGCAAGTTTTGTCACCCTTTACGATTGTCATCTTTCAATATTTCAGAAATTGAAGAAATCAGATCCGGACTAGACAAATTTTGGACTTTTTCTATTTTCATGAATATTGGAAAACCCTGTACGTGAACATTATGTTCTTATTACATTTTCGTAACCACAAAGAATCCATTATTGATAAAAATTCAAAATCTCTACTTGGCACGGTCATACAGGGTGATCAAGAAGTGAGCAAAAAACATTACCTCATGAGTGAAATTTCAAAATTCACTAACTCTTGAATTATTGAACTGAATTATTTCAAATTTGGGAGTTTTGTCACCCTTTATGATTGCCATTTTTCAATAATTTAGAAATTGAATAAATCAGATCCGGACTATCAAAATTTTTTGTATTTTAATGAATATTGGAACACCCTGTAGGTGGAGATATGTTTTTATTTCATTTTCGTAACCACAAAAAATCAATTGATGAGAAAATTCAAAATCTCTGCTTCGCACGGTCATACAGAGTGATCAAGAAGTGAGCAATAAACATAACATCATGAGTGAAATTTCAAACTTCAGTAACTCTTAAATTATTCGACCGAATGATTTCAAATTCGAATGTTTTGTCACCCTTCACGATTACCATCTGTCAATATTTCTGAGTTTGAATAAATCAGATTCGGACTACAAAAATTTCATACATTCTCAATTTTTGTTGATAGTGTATCACCCTGTACGTGAACATTATGTTTTTTTCATTTCAGTAACCATAAAGAATCATATAATGAGAAAAAGTTAAATTTCATAGTTCGAGAAATCTTTTTGCTCACTTCTTGATCACCCTGTATGACCGTGCCAAGCAGAGATTTTGAAATTTTCTCATTGATTGATTCTTTGTGGTTACGAAAATAAAATAAAAACATAGTGTTCACCTACAGGGTGTTTCAATATTAATGAAAATAGAAAAAATCCAAAATTTTGCTAGTCCAGATCTGATTTATTTATTTATTTATTCACTATGGAATACACACGGATGATTTTCACATCCAAAAAACAAAAGTGCATACATGAAAATACATTACAAATTCTCTATATGTTCACAAAGAATAATAATCAATAATCAAAAAACATTAACTAGTTACTGATGAGGAGAAAAAAAAATTGTATGTGCTAATTATTGATGAAAATACAAAAACAAATACAAAAATTAAAAGTGGAAGTTAAAGATCCTCGAAATATTTTTCCAACATTTTTTTCTTAAGAGTTCTTGAACTGTCGAAGAATATGTCACAGACTTCACCAAACAATAAAGCTTCCCTTTGTATTCGATGTAAGGGTGAGTTTTGACCAGCAACAGTATTTCTCCTATTGAGGAAAAAGATGTTGTGTTTCCTCAGTGATACAGTTGGCGCATAAAAAGAAATACCGTTAAGGAGGAATGCCGACTCCAAAGAACCATTCAACAGCTTTTGGAGCATCAAAACATCATTCAAAGCCCTGCGATACTCCAAACTGACGATATTAAAATGCCTGAGTCTAATTGAATAATTCTCGGGATCACCCTTTTGAGTCACGAACGTTTTCTAGTCTGAACTTATGAACACCATAATGTGGACTCCATACAGAAGTGGCAAAATTGAGTCTACTGAATATAAATGCGTAATATACCGCCAATAATGCGTCCACACTCCTGAAGTCCTTGCATTGTCTGGTAATGTAACCGAGCATTTTATTACTGTTGTTGACTACAGATTCGAAATGTTGATGGAAGGAAAGTTTAGAGTCTAAAATTATTCCTAAATCTCTAATTTCGTCAGCCCTAAAGAGAGTTGTATTATCTATGGAATAATCGAAAAGGATAGGCTGCCTATTTCTTGTGAAAGAGACCACTGCGCATTTAGAGATGTTGAGAACTAGGCCTTTTTTTCTGCAGTATTCACATAGTTTATTTAGTTCATTTTGCATAACCAGACAATCATATAGAGTGCCGATAACCAGAAATATCTTCAGATCATCTGCGAATAAAAGAATCCTGCATTTATGGAAACATTTTTTGATCCCATTGATAAAAATCAAAAAGAGCAAGGGACCCAAATGAGACACCTGAGGCACTCCAGATGTGGCATTGAAGCGACGAGAACGAAAACCGTGAACCACTACATACTGAGTTCTATCTTCCAAGTATGATCTGAACCATCGCAACATGACACCGTGAACACCGACCCCAGCAAGCTCAGACAAAAGACCAGACAAGTCAACCTTGTCGAAAGCCTTGCTGAAATCGGTATACACGGCATCAACCTGCCGCCGCTCATCGAGTCTGTTGGTTAGATACTCAACATAACTCAACAGGTTAGTCTCAACTGATCTACCCTTAAAAAAGCCGCACTGTTCAGGAATAATCTGTGTCTCTACTAAGTGAAAAAGGTGGGGGTAAACCAAGGATTCAAAAATCTTCTCGAATACACACAACTTACTTATTGGTCTATAGTTTCGAATTGAACCCCTGTCACCACCCTTGTAAATGGGAATTATAGAGGCTATTTTCCAATTGTTTGGAAAAACACCAGAGGCAAGAGATTTATTGAAAATTATAGTGAGAGACAGTTTAAGAGATGCACAGCATTCTTTAATGAAGAATGGCGGAATTGTATCAGGGTCAGGGCCCTTATCAACTTTGAGAGATTGAAGAGCACACTCCACTTCTTGTTCAGTGAACTGAATGCTATTCAGAAGGTATTGACTGTTTTCACCAACTCCATTATCACTGCTCAATAGATCCTGACTCTTGTTATAAACACTTTCAAAAAAGCTGGCGAAAAGCTCACCGATATCCTCACCTTTATCCGCAATAACGTCATCAAGGAACATCCTTTTCGGAAGTTCATGATTATTATTTTTGGTGGATAAAAAGCAAAATAGTTTTTTAGGGTTCTTTTTTATTTCATCCTGCATTGTGCGGGAATAACGATAGTAATCGGCCTTTATGAGTTTTTTGGACTCAGAACGTAATCTTTTGAATTCAAGAAAATCGCCCATATTTCCGTATTGTTTCCACCTGGAATGGTACTTATTTTTTCGTTTAATGAGTTGCACTGTAGTATTAGGGAAATAGTTAGGAAAATTCTTATTTTTAATTTTGAAAGGAACACAATGGTCTATAACCTCATAAAAAACATCCAAGTTTTTATTAACATCCTCATCATTTAATAATTCTGTCCACGGGATACTACCGAATGTATCATTAAAATCATCATATGAAGTCATTCTGAAGTCATAATAACCTCGTATAACAACATCCAAAAATCTAGAGCGCTTCGTGCCAAAAAAAAATTCTAGTGCTGGATGATGGAGGTCCTCAGGGACAAGAGGATCGGTACAGTGACTCAAGTTATCTATTCTTCGACAGTTCGACAAAACCAAATCAAGAATTCTTTCATTTCTGTTGCTTATAAAATTAAACTGCATTAATTCAGAATATGATAAAGAGTCAACCAGATCTATGAAACGATTTTCAACATTATATGGACATAAAAAACTATTAGAGTCATCCCACGACCAACATATGCCGGGGCAATTGGAATCTCCGAGCATAAGTACACTATGATTATCTAATTTTTGTTTCAAATTATTCACCAAATTGTCGGAAAATATTCTTGCAGAATTAACATCACCTGGCGGAATATAAATACAACACATGAAGATTTTATTGTTGTTTATCTCTAGTTGAATCCACACATCTTCAGCGTCACTTTGAAACTCGCTAAGCAGGGTCGGATTGAGATCACTCCTCACCGCAATTAATACACCTCCTCCACTCTTCTTAGAACTTACTGATGATGATCTGTCACGACGAAACACTCTATACACGTTAGTGTCCACCAACTCGGAATCCAAAACACATTCATTCAACCATGATTTAGTGATGAAAATCAAGTCATAGTTTGAAGCCAAAACACTTGTCTTAAAGTCATGCAATTTGGTCCGAAGACCTCTGACGTTCTGATAGTAAACTGAGAGAGCCATTACAGAAGAACAAAATTAGCCGACAAAAAAGCGTACGAGATAGGAGTGCGCAAAGAATTTATAACTTTTTCAGGTCTTCCGGCCCGTTAATCTGGATAATTTTGGTATTATCGTCTCTACGGACCAAAATGTTACCGTTTTGGATCCACACAAATTTGTACTGTTTTTCCTTAGCACAATTACGCACTTCTTTATGTAGTAACTTTTTTGCAGATATCAGATGTTCATTGACAAATAATCGCGGCGATATTCCATCAACGCTCAAACCAGGTTTAACCTCATTATTAGATAATCGTTTTGATTTATATGCTGTCAGAAAATTGTTTCTGACAGTTTTCGATATGAATCTTACCACGATATTTTTGGGTTTCTCTGCATTCTTGGTAGGGACCCTGGTAACATAATCCACAGCAGATGATTCAATCGGCATGCCAACGGCAACCCCAATCTGAGACACAACCTCCAGCAGATTTTCACGCTGTTTCTCAGGAACATTTTGTATTTCTATATTATTAGCCCTAGAAAACTGCTCCATGTTCTCGATCTTTGAATTGAGGGTCCCAACTTCCTTCTTCAGAGCTGCATTCTCGGCCTCGAGCTTAGAGACCATGGCCACAACCTCGTTGAATTTCTTAAGCTTCCTATCAAAATCAGTAACCATATCGGAACAGAAATTCACTGATTCACGCAGTGCTTAGATTTCCTTAGTTAACACGGCCAATGATGAAGAGCCATCATCCAACTTAGAAACCACCGCCAAATCACCAACCAGGTCATCCTCAGAGTCACCATCCGCACCAGCAACAACCTGCGGGCTGCATCTATTCAGAGACTTGCGAACCAAGGAAGAACGGTCAGGGTAGCGATCACCCAAAGACGATATTCCTGTTTGACCAGGGGACCCCGAAAGACAATTCGTGCATTTCCATCCCATCCCTGGTAGACCCTTAATCAATGCGAGCTGTGATCTAGATATGTCGCTGCATGTCCCATTAGCATGATAAGAATCTCCACAAAAACCACCACATATGAGTCCGGGTGATTTCCTTGTAATTTTACCGCTGCACCTCCTACACTGAGACATAATTCTTAAAGTTATTCAAAGAAAGAAACAGTAGGGACTTCGAAACCAAAAATTTCTCACATTGCAATGGGTTGCACAATCGGTGATATAAAAATTATTATCCGAAAACAGATATATGTAGCACTTTCTATTGATTAAATGAGAGCGATCCGTGAACACATCTGATATTCACGGCGATCTTCACACTCATTTGTTCAATTCCTGTAATATTGAAAGATGGCAATCGTAAAGGGTGACAAAACTTCCGAATTTGAAATAATTCGGACGAATAGTTTGAGAGTTTTTGAACTTTGAAGTTTCAGCCATAAGATGAATATCATCCTGTATATCCCAAACTAAGGCCCTCAAACGATTAAAACCTCTTGTTGCGAGTCCTCCTTGATGTCCTTGATTCATGGTTTCCGTTTGTCGCATTCTTCCCGGGACACCCTGTATATTATCCATTTGTAAAATTGGGTTGATCCCGTTAATATAGATAAATAAAATAAATAAATGTGAATTTTTGGTTCACATGGCCCTACATTCCTACGAATGGGCTCGAAATCCGCACGTTTAAGAGGAGCCTGAAATAGGCACCATAATAGTCACAGACACATGCGCATTTCGTTGAAATTTCAGGCGGAATTGGTCTAATAATAAAGGTATAAGAAGTAAACACAAACGGCGATATTTAGCTTCGTAAAACGAGTCACTGAAGCATTTGAGGACAGAAACTTGGCTATGGGTTTATTTCTGGATCTTTCGAAAGCTTATGATTGTCTCGACAGTAAGATTTTGATTGCAAAGATGAAAAAGTATGGGATTGAAGGACCAGCATTGGAATGGATAAAGTCTTATTTTGATGGAAGATCACAATTGATTGAGATGAACGTGCACGAGCAGACAGTAAGATCGGACAAACAACAAATTAAATTAGGAATCCCACAAGGAAGTATAGCAGGACCAATATTCTTCATCATGTACATAAATGATCTGAGTCTGAAGGAGCGAGAAGAAAACCATAAAATAACAAGGGTGAACTATGCAGATGATATGAATATATTGATGATTGAGACACTATGGACTGAATTGAAGAATCTCATACAGGAGGTGATGAATTCAGCGAAGGAATGGTTAACCAAAAATAATCTCATAATGAATGATGATAAAACAACTTTAATATTTTTCCAACCCACTAACGCCGGAAGAGAGAACCCAAACAACGTTCATATCAATCAGGAAGAATATACAATTTCCAAATCCACCAAGTTTTTGGGTGTTTATATTGATGAAGAGCTGAACTGGAAATCACAAATAGCAAACTTAGGGGAAAAACTTAGCCAGTCATTGTATGCTTTCCGGGTGACTGAGGACAGTGTACTATGCAACCATTGAGTCTAAACTGCGATATGGACTCATGTTTTATGGCTCTGGGAATATAACATCTCTATTTTCTCTGCAAAAAAAAGCAACCAGGATCCTATTCGGGATGAGATATAATGAGTCCTGCAGGGGGCACTTTAGAAGAAATGGCATTTTGACGTTGTATGCTCTTTATATACAAGAATGCCTACTGTTTATGCATAAAAACCAACACCTATATAGTAACCAGAAAAACCTGAAAGAAAGTTACAATACAAGAGGCTTATCCTACAATCTACCCAGATGTAACCTATCAACCACACAGAAACAAGTTGAATATAGGACCTTAAAAATGTATAACAGCCTACCACGTGATATACAGGGCATAACTGATATCAAAACATTCAAAAAGAAACTTTTTATTTTTCTATTACATAGGGAACCTTATTGTTTGGAAGATATTGTGAAGTAACACCATTGTTTTTTGACTCTATTTCATTTCATATTTTGTTATGTAACTGGAATTTGATCTGAAATAAAGACTGCTGTTATGTTATGTTAAACTCAGAGCCGTAAGCGTGAATAGTACCGCATTGTAATCAAGCTCTATACTCTATAGTAAGACACACGCATCGAATAACTAAATAGTAACAAACAGTACCAGAACGATGTTGCCACACTGACAGAATAGTATATGTAGCAGACTCTAGCTGTATGTATTATAGTAGGGGAGCCGCAGAATAATTATCCCAATACGGAATAAAGCTACGGCACAAGTTGGGAGTGAAGAATGTTGTTCGCGTTCATAAACAGATTCCACTTGGCTGCGTCAACAAATGCCTGAAGGCATCTCTAAGTTTAATTTTTGCTCTGAGATTTAACATCACTACATACGGGATGCTATTCAGGTTACTGAGTGTTGGAACAAACCTAACATTCTACTTTAAGGATTGCTGAAAAATATTTACTTACTTGACTAATCAATCTGAAATCGTGACTGACTAAAACGAGACCACCTTCGAAATCATTTACTGCTTCGGCTAAAGCGTCAATTGTTTCCATATCCAAGTGATTGGTAGGTTCATCAAGAAGTAAAAGGTGAGGAGCTTGCCACGCCAACCAAGCAAACACGACTCTGCACCTTTGACCATCAGAAAGCTGGCGGATTGGACAGACCTGCATGAAACGAAAAAAAATATTAATTCAGTAAAAGCAACTACCGGTTCCGATGCCATTGTCAAGAACTATACGATTCCATGTCGGGGACTCAACCTGCCTTTTCCCTGAGTTCATCATCATTGACTCTTGAAGCTTTTTCTACTTCGAGATAACTGGTTAATAGTAGAGTGGATTGTGAAGAATAGGGTTTTATGTATTAATTCTTGGGAACTTTTAAATAACAAAAATAACCGATTAGGAACGTTTTATTCCGTTTTTCTTTCACTGAATAACTAACTAGATGCTAGCTTTAATTCGTTCCTAATGCCTCAACTCTTTGATTGAGAATTTAATATGAATCCTTACATCTGAATCAATTCAACAATTTTACAGAGCGTTCCATCATAAACTGGACAAACATATATATTCATATCACAGTATTTTTGGGTCCTCTATTCAAAAAAGTTGACAAACTCCGAAAGAAATTTTACGAAATGGCGGAAAGCCTGCAATATTCCTGATGTTTTTTCCGTTGTCAAATTGAATTTTATTTTTTGAATGAACACAATTTTCTAAGAATTTCTGTGAAAAATTCTTTTCAAAAATCGAACGCAATTTTTTTACATGTCGATAGCGATAAAAAAATATTCACCCGAAATGGATGAAGTTTTGCACAATTGTAGGACTTCTTTTTATACCTATCACAAATATGAAAACAGAATCGTAAAATATCAAACGGTTTCGTTACAACAGCCATTCAAATGTTTCGTTCAGACCTCTGAAGTAATTTAAAAGAATTGTTGGGTTCAAGAGTCAAAATAATTAAATTATTGGTACGTCCGAACATTCTACAGGAAAATTGGCATATTCCACTGTGTATATTAAAATTCTAGGTTATGTTGTTCATTTTCTTGTCAGATTGATACGCACTGTCAATATTGCATAGAGTTATCTGATAACTAGCAAGCTCGTCGAACGAGGCCAGGTACATTCGGCAACGTTGACTTTATTTTACGTTATGACAGCAAATACTGCCAACTTCAGATAAATGAACAAACGCCTACTATGCGCTCTAACTTTCGTGAACGGACTATAGATGAATTTATAACAAAATGCAGTTAAACATATAGTCCGTTCAAGGAAGAAATATATACATATTCATATGTCTGCAAGCGCTTAAGTAGTGCATTTTATGACCTAAAGCGTCTTATAATATCGTTCCCCTTACAGTCAATAGTGACTTCACTTGCAGTTTTCCTGAATAAATTTAACTAAGCCGATAATTGAAACTGTTGAAATAGTTTTCTCAATATAAATCGTAACGTGGCTAAGCTCACGAATACATATCTTTTTCAAGTATGCTTCGCAAGTCAACAACTTTTGAAATTTGCAGCATACAACCCTACTTTTCTAATAACCAGAAGTTTAACCCAGCTCTTGAGTCTGGTCATTTGCGGTTCAAATCAAAGACGTCGAAGGGCTTATTCATGACGTCATTACTTTGAACCAAAAATAACCAAAACCGCTTGAATGCAATTGGTTAACCAAAATGATAACCGGTTATCCGCTTGAAATTGATTTATGTGTACGTCTTACGTAGTCGTGGGGTGAGCTTCTGTCTACCGTGTTTGTTGTATTCGCGCAATTATGGCTGATAATTTGGAGTATTCAATTTGCATTAGCGTTGTTTATTTGAGAACAATTCGTTTTTCTTAGCTGACATTCGAAGGAGAACAAAAATCAAAAGCTGTTTCGGAAGGATCTCTCTTCCCGCCGTAGGGATTTAGTTTAAGGTCGGGATTCATTACGTACGTCCAGAAAAATTTCGGGAAAAACCCTCCCTTATACCTTCTTACCAATACCCATTCAGAGAATGATGTTCTTTGAATATTTCGTTATACTTATAGAGAATTTACTTCGTAGTAGAGGGTATTTTTAACATGGAAGTTGGATTCAAGGTGCAATGTCTTGTACGAAATTCGTTATACAGATGTGCTGTTATAGGGAAGTTCCACTGTATGTAAAAAATTAATGATTACAAAAATTAAATTAAAGCTGAATGAACGAAGTATCTGATCCTTATAGTGATTAAGCTGAAAATTATTTTCCACACCCATAGACCAGAAAAAGAAAATTTTGTTGTTTCTGGTTTTTCTACGATAACTCAAAAACCGTGGAGGTTACAAAATTTTCAAGTCTTAATCCAAAAACTAGGCACTTGAAGCTACAATTTCCTTCCTTTATTTCCTGTTGAAAATTGCCCCAAAATTTGTATTTTTTTCCAGTAGTGTATATTGAATTTCCAAGATTTGGCAATTGATCTGAATTAAATTTTTTAAATTATTTTCTTTATCGTCTGAATAAACAGACTAATTTCATGAAGTTGATAAAACTACTATGTGACAAAAAATCTGGGAAAGAGGTTCTCAGTCGGGGTTAAAAAAAAAACAAATTTAATTCACTGCGTTCAATTCATAAATCTTACCTGCTGTCTGCCCGTGAGACCATATCTGCCAATGATTTTCCGCATTTCCTCCTTTTCTTTAACATCCGGAAAAGATTTCATCATGTATTCTAGAGGAGATAAATCTAAATCCAGTAATTCATGAAGATGCTGGTGATACCTGGCTATTCTCAAATGAGAATTTTTTCTTATCATTCCTTCAGTTGGTACAAGCTGTAACAACAATTCTCTATTTACTTCCACAATGACAAATCTTTGAAGCTAGTTAACAAGTGCTTTTTAGGCCTAAACTTTTCTGTATTCTCCAAAAATTATGATTCAGGGGTCATTCGATTCGTAATGTCATGTAGATATATTTTGAGAAAATTGAGGGGCCGCTCGCAAAAAGTAAGCTTGCGCTAGATACACTTCACTTTAAACCTTTGAAGAATAAACTCATTAAAAACTAGAAAATTCAAGGCACGTGAAGAATAGATCAATGAACAATAATCCGTGGTCAGAAAATTCTTTTCGCGATTTTTCATATAGTTATTCATTAGTTGAGTAACAAATTTGTCTGGCAAATTACAACGGCTATTATATGTCTATTAATCTTAGAGTTTTTCCTTTGTGAAGGGAATTTATTCAAGGACCGCTGAAAAATAGCACAACATAGGGAAAAATTGTTTAGATTAATAATAATTAATTTGAAAGTTATCGCACCTGCCATATTAATGCAATTGTTAATTAACTAATTGAAAAATCGCCGTAAGAATGTTCGGTCACGGATATCATCCTACCTGTATGCGACTAAATGTATACAGTTTTTGAATTTCATAATTAATTAGTTTGAATGATATTTATTCATTGGAGGTCCAAAGTGATCCTCTGGGGAAATGAAAAATCTGGCTATACTTCCAGTAACTGGGACATATCTCTAGGAAATTACCTCTCCTTTTGAAAAATTTTTTTAAATTTCAACAAACTCAAGTAGTTTAAAGGATATTCAAGAATACCACATCCCTTCAAATTTTTTCCCTTTATAGTTTGAAACTATTGCAACGTTTGCGAGGGGCTGATGAAATTTCCCCTAGAAATGAACAAATTAGAAGATTGTTCTTAAAACAATCAAATTTTAAATTTCGATTTGAAATCAATATTATTGCAGTATACTGCTGTCCCGAAAATAATAGACGTTATGCTAAATAGGCAACACAATGAAAAATATTTTATTTTCCTTCAATGAACTTACTAACTGGCAAATGGTATGAAAGAATGTTTCATATTTTTTAATCTCCTAGAATATTAATGAATATCACTGAGTGATTTTTGCATAAAAAATGTTGTTTGGAAGAAGAGTTCCGAGCACCAATATAAAAAATAAAATATAACCACCACCAGGTGAACCTGAAATGATCTCGCACGATTGTGCTCTTCAAGGTAAGGCATAATGAATGGATCAGATACATAATTATAGAATAGGTATTTATAACAAAAGTTCAAAATTCGAAAACGAATCACGGAAAGACGAGGTTTCGTATGATTTTACACTAGTTCAAGGAATTTTAATCTAAATTAAATTACGTCCATATACATAACTGAACAATTATTTTTGCCCTGAAAAATGCTTTCACAACTATGTTCTACTTTTTGTCAGATTGGTCATCCTTCAATCTATGTCATCAATGTTCAATCACGACAAATTCATGAGATTACTTACATCACCATAAAGCAGCTTCAACAGTGTACTCTTACCGGCTCCATTAGGCCCCACAAGTGCCAATCTAGTATCTAGATCAATTCCGAATTCCAAATTTCTGTATATCCATGGCGTAACGTCATTATATCGAAAACTAACATTTTGTACCATAATCACTGGTGGAGGAATCGTTCCACAACTTGGAAAATAAAACGTTACAGTTTTTTCCCCGGTCACTTTTTCAGTGAGACCTCCAGCAACCATTTTAGCCAAAGTTTTCTCTTTAGATTGCGCCTGACGAGCAAGTTTAGCCGATCCATGACCAAATCTAGCAATATAGTTTTTCATATGATTGATTTGGTCCTGTTCCCAATTGTATTGTTTCATTTGGTTTTCCAGGAGCTCCATTCGGGTTTTTACAAAAGCATCATAATTACCTAAAACAAATGAGATTTTGTATTTCGAATCATAAACCTCGCCTTACGGACGGAAAATTTGGTCCAGAATTAGATCAAAATCGGATTCCATCTAAAAGGTTTTCCAATAAGAGGTGTTTTCTTGATATTCAAAGAAAAATGCCTTTTTTCAATATAAATGATCGAATGTTTATTTCATTATAAAGAAGAAGTCATGCCGTTAATAGTGGAAAATAACATCAGGCAAATGACCATCACGACCACGCTTACAGATCCGTATCCTTTTAATGAAATGTTCCATAACCAAATCGCGAAGTGGCTGCCCTATGTCCTCAATAGCCTCATGGATTCTTTCTTTGAGGTCTTGAATCGACGCTGGGCTAGTAGACCTTCTCTTTCACGTGGCCACAAAGGAAAAAGTCGCAAGGTGTTGAATCACAAGATCTCGGTGGCCAATTGTGATCACCTCTTCGGCTTGAGTTCTTGTGTTAACTGAACCATTAGTACCATTTAATTAATGGCGTAGTTTCTACTTGTCAATTGTCAAGAAATGACAGCTTCAAACGTGACATCTACCGAAATAGCGGGCTATTCAAAATAACACCTGTTATTGGAAAACCCATTAGCTGACCAATTTTTTTAATTGCAACAAAATTGTTAGATTTTTCTTTTTAATATTGGAATTTCAATCATGTCATCAAAAATTCATACTCAGTTCTCCGAACGCCATGAAGATGATATGCCGGACTGAGATTCGCAATCAGTTCGGCCAACCCCTCCCGCACGGAAGTCTCTATTTGTCGCTGTCGAATAATAATCCCGTACAGTAATCGTGGGTACTTCACGATTTGGAGAATTGATCCAAACCGATAGCAAGCACTGTGTTAAACTGAGGAAGAATCGAAAATTGAGATGCGATTCCATATTGAATAAAGATCTGTTCTCTCGGAATGGCCGCTGGCAATCGTAGTGAGTATGGTATGAAGTCTTCACCGCTCCGCGATGGAACTTACTCGCACTCCAAACGCAATATGCGTAAGGGTGTGGTTCAATACATATTGTTATTACGACAATTTTGTTCTATTCTATGCAAGGAATTTATTTTCCACAATCGATGCAAATAATAATTTCCTCAGTGAAAATGAGAACTTAGGTTTTTTTTGCCATAACTGGTTTGAAAATGAAATACATTCAACGGAATGAAAAAATTAAAAACAAAAACCACTATTTGAAACTGAAAAATCTAAAATAGACAAACTTATATTAAAAGTTCTAATACATAATCCACTTTCAGCTAGTATTGAATGGTTAATTCAATACTGGTTATATTGAACCTGTTTAAACATTTACCCACCTGTATAATACTTCAATCTCTTTTTGTTAATATGTATAATATTTGTGCAAACACCATTCAAGAAATCTTGAGAATGGGAAATTAGCACCAAAATTCTTTTATAATGTTTCAACTCCTCTTCAAGCCATACACAAGCATCAAGATCTAGATGGTTCGTAGGTTCATCCAACAACAGGAGATGTGGTTTGACGTATAAAGCTCTTGCAAGAGCAATTCTCATTCTCCATCCTCCACTGAAGTCTTTCGTCTTTTTATTTTGCATATCCTTTGTAAAACCTAGACCATGAAGGATGTTTGCAGCTCTGGCTTCAGCTGTGTCAGCGGAGATGTCATCTAATCGTTCATATACATCCATTAGTTGTTCTTGAGATTCTGTAATGAAAAGCGAAGAAATGTTGAGTACAAACAAATAAAGAAATAGGCTGCTTAACAAGTGGATGAAGTTGAACGTTATTCTCCAAAAAAGTATGGCATGGTTTTGACCAAAGAAAATTATAACAAACGGGTTACAAAGGATTGTATCTATTGTATCTAATGAATACATTTTGTTCTTCTCCACTATACAATTACTATATTATTTAAACATGAAAGTCGGCAAGAAATTCATCATTTCAAGGCACTCATAAAAACTTACTAACAAAACTATAACATACCATCATCTTCACAAGCTGCCAATTGTTCTGCTAATTTTTCTAATCTAACTCTCTCTTCATCAACCTCCATGACACATTGTAATGCTGTTTTCTCAGAGGCTGGCATTTCCCTAGTTAAATGAAAAATATCTATGTGATCAGGAATTGGTACCTCTCTATTTCCCAACACAGCCAAAATGGTTGATTTACCTTAAAAAAAAACTTATTTGAATGTAGAAAGCAAAAGAAAACATTTAGAAATAATATCAATCGATCTGAATCAATCAATATTTAATTTATACTGCGGAGCTAGTCTCTAGTCTCGTCAACATTCAAAGAACCTAAGAGGGGGAAATATCATTCAGATCATCCATAGCCAGCTGTTTCGCTGTATTGGCAGAATCCTTCACTTCAAAGGCAGTCATATTGTCCCGAGTGTTATATCGAAACAACTCTCTGAGGATCCTTACGACTATCCTCACACACTGAATGAATCTTGGACGAAGTAGCGAGATGTTCTCCCTATGGTCATGTGGAACTTGGGTCGAGGTTACGGTTATTCAACCGTGAGTCGACGACATGGAAATGCTCGGTTTAAGTCGAACGAGACGCGAGTAACGCTAGTGAAAAATTAAATGCTTACTAATTTCATAGTGAATATTTTCATTTGCGTTTTCCGCCTCATTTCTCTTATTTTGTATGTTTATTACAACGTCTCTTTTGACCTAAGCCGGGCGTTTCGTTAAGATCCTCAGAGATGGCGTCTTTTCAGTATATTACCCGAAGCAATATGCCAGATCGTGAATTGAAGGCTCCTAGAATGCTTCATATCGTTCAAAGTTATTTTCCATACCGATGAGCAACAGTAGCTCTGGATATTATTGGATATTATTACCTCTTTGTAGGTACCCACAATTTGAAGAAATACGAATTTCAAATACTGTGCTCGATTTAGGTGACCAATCAAGTTGTAAAACATTCGGTATTCAATGAACCGTTCAAACAGATTCACTAACTTTCAAAATTAAGCAAGTTTCAATTCCGTCAATTTTGTCCAAAAGATATATTTAATTAGTTATAGCACAAATCTATATCTTGATATTTCTTGGGACGACAAAGTTTCTGAAAACCTTAAATAAATCATTTTGGATCAATTTTCAGCAAAGCTTATGTGATATACAGGGTGTCCAGGCGATTGACGTCAACAGTTTTTTTTTGAATCCTCAGACCCGTGGCTATCCGAATATATGTATGTTATGCGGTTTTTTGTATTTCTCGAGTTATGATTTTTTGAGAGTTTTTTAGATGTATTTTGCCAGCTAGTTTTGAAAAATTCATATCTTTCAACATGGTCGTCCTGAATGTTGTTTTATTAAAAAATATATTTAGCTTCCTGAAGTCTCTGCAAGTTACCCAAAAAAAGCTTGAAAGCCTGAACAGTTTTCAGTAAGATGTACTCGAACATTCATTTCCCATTTAGAAATACAAAAAGTTTTATTTTTAGCTTTTGGCTAAGTTTGAGAACTCCGCAGAGACCTGAGCTACAAAAGTCATAGGATAAAAAAGGTACTTGATCGGACTTTTTTTGTTGTTATCGGACTCGAAAGGCTTAAAATAATTGAATCCCGATAAAAGTTGTTTTTTTCCTTTTTATCATTTTTATGGAAAAAAAGGGATTTTGAATAGATTTTAATTGAAATTCCTGTGAAGTAACCGAAGGTCGTGTAATTTTTACAATAATTTCGGTCTCACTCCCGGCGGAAAATGTAAACATTCGTCAGAATTGCAAGTTGTAAAATTTATGAAAAATTACTATTCACTTCATAAATTTTGAAAATCCTTTCTGGAATCGATTTTTTTATTTGGGGATTTTACAAAGAGCTGGTCTACGCGGAGGGGTGCAACAACGAACAACAAAATAGAAGCAAAACCTTTCAAGGAGCGGAAAGAAAAATTGACCAAGAATATCGAGTAGCTTCAGGCAATTGACACGTCACTTTAGAACGTTGTCAATCTTCTACTATATAAAAATAAGTCGGGTTTTCCTCCCTGACGCTTTAACTCCAGAACGCACGAACCGATTTCAACGGTTTTGCATTCGTTGGAAAGGTCTCGGGCTCCGCGAGGTTTGTAGCAAAGAAAATTCAGGAAAAATTTCAAGATATCGAGAAGAACGTAGGAAATTGGTACATTTCTGAAAATTTCATTATTTATGACATCGAATTCAATGACAACTGTCAAGTCTCCTTTCGAGAGGGAAGTGCTTCCAACAATTTCCTCATTTCAGAAGAAAAAGGCCAGATCCGAATCAAAAAAGGTACGAATATCGTTTTCGAGTAGTTCTATAACGTTAATTAACGAATATATTCGTTGCAGGAATTCTGAAATAACCAGGAAGAAGAAAATATTTTTGACATAGGTACGTCTCATGTGAACATTTGTTCGTTTCGAGTGGAAAACGTTATTTGAATAGGTAAGTCCATATGAAATCATCAACTTCAACGTTCATTCAACGAATTCCTAACATTTCAGCGATCAAAAGCATCATTTCAGGTCGCAGTGAAATTTTTTATTTTAGTAATTAAAATAACTCGAAAACGACGCATCATACGAAAAAAATAACGAATACTTTTATTTCCCAAAATGGCCAAATATTCACAAAATAATATTCAACTCACCTTCAAGAGTAAGGTTCCATAAATTTCTGTTATTTTTACAGGATACAAAGGTCATTTTCGAAAAACTGTTAGATGTTGGAATTCTGTATTGAAATAATATTCTTCTAATCAATGAAAAACTATATCCAGAAAATCATTTCATTCGATGGGATCGTTTGCGAGATATAACTGAAAATTTATATTTTTTGTATCTTTTCAACGGAGCCAATTTGGAAAAAAATGGTGAAGGAAAAGTGTTTCTTTCGACCTCAGGAAACTACGGTTAAAATATATGTACAAGTCAAAGAATCACCCTGTATAGGAGTCCCTACGTCATTCCGTCACAAAAGTTGAAGTTTTTATATCTTCGTCATCATTGAGCAGCTAAATATGAAGTTCGAACCCGATCGAATTATTAAGTTTGAAAATATTCGAAAAAAAATTTCAAATCAACATAAAGCTGAACGCACATACATCGGCATCAGACGAATGGTACGAACAGTATGGAATATTTATTTTAGTACGGTAAATGCCGTGCCGATATACTGGTAGAGGATCCGAATCTGAACGACCTTCACCGAGCTGATAAAAGAATAAAACTTATTTTATAATAAATTTAGTATATCAGAAAATATATTATAAATGGGTTGTCAAAATAAATCCTGGATAGAATATTTTTAATTATTTTTTTAAAAATTTACCTGGACAAGCTACCAGGTTGCCAGGTATAAACAGGTATGTCGATACTAGTTCCTTTCACTTGTTATGATAATAAAAAAAAATGTATATCAGCATAAGCTCTGTTTTATTACGAACACGTTGATAAAGGGTTGTCTGCAAAAAATTTGGTCCTAATAGGGGTTTGCGAATTTAAAAAATTTAAATTTCAACGCTTGTGAAAATGAGTGACAGAGAGGTCAGAAAACTACCTCTCGACATGCAAGTACAATAAAAACATGTTTGAGAAAAGAAAGATCGGGCGTATAATCGTTACTTAGATTATGTACAGGGTGTTTCACGAATGATTGTACAGGCTTTCAGGTCAGATGCAGGACATTTTGGTGAGTCTGAATCAGTGTTAGAAATATGTATGTCCTAACAATATTCGTTTTAGAGATACAAGATGTTTTATGTATTTCTACAGAAATTTTCATTTGGCATAACTCTTGAACCCCTGAATGGATCTTCATGAAAATTTCAGGGAATGGGTATGGGCCAGTGGCAAATATTCGCACATAATGGCTTGCGGATAGCGCAGGTCCTGACTGAAGAAATTATATTCTATATATGGTTCATAATATGATGATGCGAAATGTGGCATTGATCCTGATAAGCTTGTTCGAAAGAGTATTTATTGTAGATTCTGAGGGAATTTTGCTTTTCAAAAATTTTGATGTACAGGGTGTTTTAAATTACATGAAGATCCATGCAGGCAGTCAAGAGTTATGCCAATTGAAAATTCCTGTGAAAATACAAAAATCATCCTGTATCTCTTAAACGAATATTGTTAGGACATATTTCTAACACTGATTCAGACTCACCAAAATGTCCTGCATCTGCCCTGAAAGCCTGTACAATCATTCGTGAAACACTCTGTATATAATCTAAGTAATGATTATACGGCCCGATCTTTCTTTTCTCAAACATGATTTTATTGTATTTGCATGTCGAGAGGTAGTTTTCGAGGATATTACACAGTATACTTACCTCGGATCTTTCTGTCACTCATTTTCACAAGCGTTAAAATTTAAATTTTTTAAATTATCAAACCCCTATTGGGACCAAATTTTTTGCAGACAACCCTATATCAACGTGTTCGTAATAAAACAGCGCTTATGCTGATATAATGTTTTTTTATTATCATAACAAGTGAAAGTAACTAGTATTGTCATACCTGTTCATACCTGGCAACCTAGTAGCTTGCCCAGGTAATTTTTTTAAAAAATAATTAAAAATATTCTGTCCAGAATTTTTTCGACAACCCATTTTTAATATATTTTCTGATATACTAAATTAATTATAAAATAAGTTTTATTCTATTATCAGCTCGGTGAAGGTCTTTTAGGTTCGGATCTTAGACTATACTTTGTGTGTTGCTCCATTCGATTTCATTGTGAGAATTTTTTTCGTACCGTGCCGTCCGTTCGATGCCGATGTATGTGCGTTAAGCCTTGTTCTCAGAGCTTTGTAGCGTCGCCAGCGACAGCAATTCAACCAATAAACCGGCGTACGGCTGGTTGGACAGAATTATTTGAAATTTCAGACATTATTATGAGCTGTTCCTGCTGTTCTAATAGGAATTTCAATGAACACGAGATTTCCCAAAAAAAGTGAAAACAATATCGGGTCATATCTGAAATACAACCAGAAGTTACATGGGAGCAATCAATGTTAGCTTCCATATCATTGTGTAACTGTAAAGTATAAGTCATATATATTGAAGTCAGCAAACATGTATGAAGGGAAAACTTAGAAATTGTAAAATGTATTCATGTATTTAATATACAGGGTGTCCGGGAGATTGACGTCAATATTTTTTTTAGATTCCTCAGACTTGTGGGTATCCAAAAATAGATAATAAGATCTATATTATGTTATTTTTTTGTGCTTCTCGAGTTTTGATTTTTTGAGTGATTTCTTGATGTATTTTGCCAGCTAGGTTTGAATAATTCATATCTTCTTATGCAGTGAGTATTTGACAGTTGAGAAGATATGAATTTTTCAAACCTAGCTGGCAAAATACATCAAGAAATCACTCAAAAAATCAGAACTCGAGAAGCACAAAAAAATAACATAATATACATCTTATTATCTATTTTTGGAGCAAAATACCTACTGCATAAGAAGATATGAATTATTCAAACCTTTTTGAGTGTTTTGTTAATGTATTTTGCCAGCTAGGTTTGAATAATTCATATCTTCTTATGCAGTAAGTATTTTACAGTTGAGAAGATACGAATTTTTCAAACCTAGCTGGCAAAATACATTAACAAAACACTCAAAAATCATAACTCGAGAACTACAAGAAATCGCATAACATACATACATATTTTTGGATAGCCGCAGGCCTGAGGAATCTAAAAAAAATATTGACGTCAAAATCCTGACCCTCCTGTATAATGAATTGATTAACTGACATGTCAGAGCCGAAGTAATTCCCCACAATTGCAAAACCAACATTGTAATGTTGGAGTTAAACAGGCTATATTATTTTTCTTACCACTGCCATTTAATCCTAATAATCCGTACCGTCTACCACAATTCAACTCAAGGAGTGCGTCTTGCAACATTTCGCTACCATGAAATGTAATGGAAAAATTGGCAATCTTTATGTCCCTAGATTTTGGGTGGACAGCCAAAGATCCGGTGCAAGCTCTGGCATCTGCATTCAATTTCGCATCCATCTCCAACTTGAGACAGAGCGCCTCTGAAAAAAATAATAACAAGCTTATAACACTATAATTATTTCAAGATTCGGTTGAAGCATTTACTGTTGAAGATGTTCCCAAGTGTTGGATATAGCAAACTAATAACTAAACTAATTGACTAAAAGTGGGTCGAATTAATGTAATTTGAATCTTTTCTATCAGAACCAAGCCATCTTTGAGCCCTCGTTCTTGTTAAACGAGTGCTATATCGATTTGCATGATGCTCATAATGAGCCCCATGCAAAATTTTGTGACTATAGTGTATACAGAACCATAGAAAATTCGATTAGAATATTGATAAGAAGAATTTTTATATCTCCATAACAGGTTATCCGATTCGATTGAAATTTCTTTTGTGAACTGAATTTTCATGCAAAATTTTGTAGTCATAGTGTTAACAGAACAGATTGGAAATTCACATGGGAAACATACGAAATTCAATGCATCAGCGAGAGAATCTTGACGTGCAGTTGAACAATAGTATAATCGCAAGGTTTATGTGATTCTTAATTCTCTGAATAAACGACCGATTGGAATATTGTAGTTTCGTCTCTCTCTCTTTCTCTCTCTCTCTCTCTCTCTCTCTCTCTCTCTTATCGTTAGGTTAGGTTATTTCTCTCTTATCGGTAGGAGTGGCTTACTCAAGCAGTATGGTAGCGAACCTGCAGTTCTCGCATTGATTATTACGCACAGCACGACGCATTACCTCAATGCGTCGGACTGCCCGTGTTAGTGCGAGTCCACAACGGCGCACCGACCCTAGCCCATCGCACCGCGATGTCGATATTTGAAGTTTGTTACGAACTAAATACGTCATTTGATGACATCGCGGTGCGATGGGCTAGGGTCGGTGCGCCGTTGTGGACTCGTACTTAGTCGATTTGAGAGAGACAACAATATTATTTGTTGATTGGACTAAGCATGGCGTCAAAGGAAAGAGAAACATAGCAAGTAATCTGTCGCGTATAGCATTGTTCAACTGCACTGCAAAATACTCTCTCTAATGCATAGAATATCGTATGTTTCCGATGTTAATTTCCGAACCTGTATAGCCAACTTTCTGTCACAACCTAGCTATTTTAAATTCTGTATGTTTTACGAGGATGTATTGATATCTAGTTAGCCTAGACCAGTTCCGTGCATAAACAAAATATTGCTATACAGTGTAAAGTTTGACGTCAAAAGAGTAAACCAGAGTTACGCAACGAATAAATTTTTTTTAAGAAAAGCTTCTGAGCGCTTGTTCATTGGTGAAGTAATAATGTTATTACCTCAAAATTTTGTATAGGACTTGAGATTCATGTTAAGTATATGGATGTTCAATCTCAGCACGATCGGAATTATATTCTGGGAATTATTCAAAAAATGAAATATGTAAAAAGTCAATGACAAAAAAATTAAATTCCGAACTCCATTTACTTCACAACCAGCAACTGTAATGTGGAACCTTAAAGAGAACACAAACCATTTAGTACTAGCGGTACACCAAATAATACTGCCATTTTCGATACCAAGGTGCCACTTGGTACAGTTGTTCTTCAGACCAATCTAGATGATTTGGCCCTAAGAATACTCGACATTTTAGTGTGGGTAGATTTTAGGGAGGCAAAGGGTAAATTACTGTTAAATTTAAAAAAATAAGTATAGCCTGTAGACAAGATCTGGGTGTTAATTTCGTATGATTCCAACCCGAGGAATCCAATAGTGGCGTCAGAAATGTGATCCTGATACAGAGTCTACATCAACCGCCAATTTTAGAAAAATGGCCGACTTTTGGTGGAATATTGTTTCCAACGCCCACTAGGTCTTGTAAGGTGTCTAGACTTATGGTTTTGGGGTCAAGGAATTCATTCATGGTAACAAAAATGACCTACGGGCAGGGAAGTACTCGAGGGAGGGAGATTGTGGGGGTTAGAACTGTTAAAGTGTGTGTGTTAGACTTTTGGCAAACCTTCCTTTATATTCTATGGTTTAACTTATGAATATAGATTGTAAGGTTAAGTGAATAATTTTGGTGAATGGTTTTGACGACACGTAATAATACGTAATAATAAATTTCTTATTGTTATCTAAATAATCTTCAATAAAATACAAGTTCTAAGTTTTCTGGTGATGCTCTTCCAATCCTAACATGGTTATGGGCCCAGTATTTTAAGCTGATCTGGAACTTAGAACGTGAAAGATAAACTGGGAGAGGTTAACCACACGTGTAACCGGACGAAACAAAAGAAATTTAAAAAATGGACTTCAGCAATTCTAATAGCGAAAATAAACATGGAATCATTCCTTTCAAGGGTGAAAAATTTTGACAATTGGAAATTTCGATTGGAATCAGTGTTGGAGTCAATGGACGTACATTTAGTATTGAAGGAGGTAAAAGAAACGGATGCAGGATGGATTAAAATGGACCATAGGGCTAGAAACGTAATAGTACAATGTGTTAGTGACACCCATCTTATATATATATATTAAAAATATATATAAAAACCGCAAAAGTTATGCTAGAAAAGTTAGAAACTGTATTCGCCAAAAAGGGGATATGTTCAAAATATTATCTCCTAAAAGAATTGGTTGATCTTAAATATAATGCAAATGAAGATATTCAACATCATTTTTCGAAATATGATAAAATCCTAAGAGAATTGAAAGCATTAGGAGCAAATTTCTCTGAATCAGATATGGGTTGCTTTTTGTTACTGTCGATGAACAAAGATTATGAGAATATTGTGACCGCAATACGAACGTTTTCAGATGATGACCTAAATTGGGAAACGGTAAAGAAGAAATTACTCGAATTCAAAACAAATAAAAATAATGGAATAGTAAAGCATGAAGTAGCTGCATCATTCGTTTCAAAATCAACTAAAAAATGCAATCGTTGTGGAAAAATAGGTCACCTACAAGAAGTCTGTGGCTTAAAATGCTTTAGATGTCAAAAGTTAGGACATAAAGCATCTAACTGTAGAAGTGTAAAATTCCAAGACAACAAACCTCATGCCCACTTTTCTTCCAACAAGGAAAATAATAATGGGAACAACAGTTCTGGACATGTGGCCTTTTTGTCTGAGTCGGAAGAAATGGTTAGCAAAGGTGAATTTACTTGCTGGTATGCTGATTCCGGAGCTACACACCACTACATCAATTCAGATGAAGCTATGGTAAACAAGGTAATCTTCAACCCACCGAAGACGATTCAGTTAGCCGAAAAAGGAAAAACGATGGAAGCTAAGTGCAGTGGCGACATAAAAATGATAAGCGTTGTAGGAAATCAAGAAATTCGAATCACATTGAAAAATGTATATTGTATTCCTGAATTGAGGGTAAACTTATTATCAATTTCAGCAGCTGAAAAGGTAGGCTTTAAGATTACATGTGCCGATGGTGCTATCACAATAGAGAAAAATAAGAAAACTTATGTTCAAGGCAAACGAAATGGAAATTTATATAAAATACAATTAAAAATTGTTGATGGTACCACCAACACAGCAAATTTATGTGTACTTGATGATTTTGATTTATGGCATCAAAGGTATGGTCATTTGAACTATGTTTCACTGTTAAAAATTAAAAATATGAATTTGGTGAATGGTTTAGAAATAAAAAATAACAAAAAGGAAAATATGTGTGAAATATGTATAATCGCGAAACAGAAGAATTTACCATATCAATCTAGAATCATAAGATCATCTAGAGTTTTGGAATTAATACCTACAGACGTTTGTGGTCCCATTACACCGACATCACACAATGATAATCGATATTTTTTAACCTTTACTGACGACTATTCTAGATTTGTCATAGTGTATGTTATCAAAAATAAAGATGAGGTACTTAATTGTTTTAAAAATTATGAGGCAAAGGTTTCAGCCTTGCTTTGTGGAAGAAAGATAGCAAAAATTAGAAGTGACAATGGAGGTGAATATACTTCCAAATCTTTTAAAGCTTTTTGTTCGCAGAAGGGTATTGAAATACTCTACACACCTCCATATTCACCCCAAACTAATGGAGTTGCAGAACGCATGAACCAAACATTAATGGACAAGGCAAGAGCTATGACAGCACAAGCAAAAATGAGTAAGGAATTCTGGGAAGAAGCAGTTCTAACTGCAGCTTATATAACCAATAGGACGCAATCTTGTTTGTTTAAAGACAAAACTCCTTTTGAACTGTGGTATGGAAGGAAACCAAATGTTTCCAACATGCGGGTCTTTGGTTGTATATGTTTTGCTAGGATCCCTGATTCGTTGAGAACTAAACTTGATGCAAAAGGTATGAAATGCATTTTTGTAGGATATACTGAAAATGGGTACAGGTTGTGGAGCGAAAATAAAAAATCCATAATACCTAGTAGGAATGTGGTGTTCAATGAACAACATTTCTACAATTCAGATGGTTCAAAATACCATGAACCTGAGGAAGCAGAGAACGTTTATCATGAGGAAAAAATTGTAACCGAAGAAGATAGGGAAGAACAAAATGAACCTGAACCTACAAATGATGAGACTGAAAGAAGGCCAAGGAGAAATAGGCATTTACCATATCATCTGGAGGACTGTGAAGTTGACTTTGGTTGTTTGGCTTTGTTGTGTGAGACAACAAACGCTCCTGAGACTTATCAACAGGCAAAAGAATGATCAGAGTGGTATCTATGGAACAAGGCAATTGATGACGAGTTGAAGGCATTAGAACAAAATGAGACATGGCAATTAGTAACTAAACCTGAAGGGGAAAATATATTAAGCAATAAATGGGTTTTTAGAACCAAAATGGACAATGAGGGTAAGAAGCTGTATAAGGCTAGACTAGTAGCTAGGGGTTTCGAGCAGGATAGTGCAAATTTGCATACTCACACTCCAGTTGCTAAGCTATCAACGTTTAGGATATGGGTATCTACTTGTGTCAACTACAATCTATATCTTGAACAATTGGACGAAAATTGGAAGAAAAACTTTACATGAAACTGCCAGAAGGTCTAACCACTGATAAATCTAACGAAGATAAAGTTTGTTTATTGAATAAATCAATTTATGGCTTGAAACAAGCACCTAAGGTGTGAAATGAGCATTTCAATTCATTTATGGAAACTTTAGGTTTCAAACGCTCAAAATCAGATTTTTGTTTTCTGAAACAAAACATACGCTGCTATCTTTTACTCTATGTTGACGATATATTATTGGCTAGTGACAGTGACAAATTTTTGACTTATGTTAAAATAAAGCTATGTAATAAATTCAAAATGAAAGACTTAGGAAATGTGAAAAATTTTTTGGGTATAAATGTTGAAAGAGATCTTGATAAAAATATAATCACGATTGACCAGAGTCTTGCTATTAAAAACTTGTTAAGAAGATTCAATGTTGAAGACTGTAAAAACTTCAAAACACCAATTGAAAAAGATTTGAATTTGAGAAGAAATTTTGATAATAAGCTAAAAAGCAATTTACCTTATAAAGAACTGTTAGGTTCATTAATGTATATTATGACTGCTACTAGACCTGATATATGTTATTGTATTGGTTACTTTTCAAAATTCCAAGATAATGCTACAGATGAACACTTCAATCACCTATTAAGAGTATTGAAATATTTGAAGTTCACAATGGACTATAAATTAGAATTTCATTCATCTAATCGAAAATTAGAAGGATATACAGATGCCGATTGGGAAAATGACAATGATGATAGGAAATCTATTAGTGGCTTTTGTTTTAAACTATTTGATAATTTGGTATCCTGGACTTCCAAGAAGCAGTCAATTGTAACTTTGTCTAGCACTGAATCGGAGTTTGTTGCGCTATGTATTTCCAGTTGTGAACTTTTGCACATTAAGAATATTTTGGATGACTTGAAAATTGAATATGATTTGCCAATAAATTTGTATGAAGATAATCAAAGTACAATAAAGTTACTTAAAAACTTTGAAAACAACAAAAGATGTGAGCACATTGATGTTAAACTTCTTTTTGTAATTGATTTGATTGTAAACAACATTATAGATGTAACCTATGTAAACACAAATGAACAGATGGCAGACATTTTAACAAAAAGTCTCGCTTATAATAAATTCATAAGATTTGTGAAAATGATGAATTTTTCAGTCAGGTTCAGACTGTTGGCAAACCTTCCTTTATATTCTATGGTTTAACTTATGAATATAGATTGTAAGGTTAAGTGAATAATTTTGGTGAATGGTTTTGACGACACGTAATAATACGTAATTATAAATTTCTTATTGTTATCTAAATAATCTTCAATAAAATACAAGTTCTAAGTTTTCTGGTGATGCTCTTCCAATCCTAACAAGAACCTCTCTCGAAATGGAAATAAAACATGACCTTTACCATTTCTACGTGTTTTATTATTATTAATATCAATTAACAATAAGAGTGGAGGTTAACCTATGCACTCAATAAACAAATATATAAAACGTATTCTAGTGACAGAAAATGTCGAAAAATATGTTAGACAAAAAGTTCATCCGGCCGGTGGTTTCGAAAGATTTCTTTGCTAGCTTGAAATTATGTCCACGAAGATGGTTTGTATTCAAACGGAATAATGTTCAAGGTCCACACCGAAAAATCCACGCATCGACCGGAAAGCCACTAACAATCACCCCTGGCACGCCGGTCCTCGAAGCTAGTCTAGTCAGCTCACATAATCTCACTATCTCTGAACAGACTCCAGAATCATGTTTAAGAGCCCACCAAACTGGTCCAGCGTACTCCAGGATTGGCCTCACGTACGTTGTGTACAGCAATTTTGCAGTCTGCACAAACAACAACCTGCGAAAGTTGCTGAATGAGAAAAGCCGCTTTCTTAGCTTTACTGCAAGCCTCCGTTATATGCTCTGACCAGTCAAGATCATAGTTGACTAGCACGCCAAGATCACGATGGCTCCGGACTACGGTGAGGGGCCGTCCACCCAGCGTATACGGAGGACTGGGGTTGTTTCTGCCGAGGTGTAGAACACAGCACTTGTAATATTGAGAGGTAGCAGTCATTTTTCCATCCAGAGAACAACATATTCAGGTCCGACTGCAGTTGATTAGAAGTGAGGGACGGAACACTGTAAACTTTGCATCTTCGAACAGGAGACACTTTGAAACTATGGACGTGTGGGAGATCTGCTGTATACACAGTAGAAAAAGTATAGGTCCAAGAACAGAACCCTGAGGCACACCACTGGTACTTTCATATCACGTGAGAAAAAGCACCTCCAACACTCACCTGAACGTTCCGTCACTGAAAACCCTGAACAGTCTGTCACTGTCACTGTTTGTATGAAACTATTATTTTTTTCAAATATATACATATGTGTGATTCGTACTTTTATTTATATACTGTATATTATATTCTATAGTTCATTTCAAAATGATTGGCATCTCGGGCGGCTGTGAGAAGTCGAAAATATGTTGGTATCGGTCCGTTCGGTGAATTTCGATTTGCCGATTTTAGGTTGGTGTTGAAAATATCACTGACTTTGACTTTTCCAAATTTGTAAATAATCTAAGAGTTAACCTATTGAAAATATGTCGAATTTATTTGTTAATATCAGTTTTATACTTGATTTAATCGACAAGTGGATTAATATATCTCTTAAATCTACTTTGATTTGATTACTGAATTGAAAGAGATTCCTCTCATCTTACTGCAAGGGAACGCCAGGCAGTGTATCGGTGTTAGCAGATATTTCTGCTAGTATTAATGGCATTGCGCTCGTTTTTCAGGTAAACGATCATGTACAATGTGTTTTCTGATTAAGTAAGTTTTAAAATTTCAGATTTCTCCTAGAACTGTCCGAAGAATTTCGGAGAAAAAGTAGAAGGCAAGTTGCTAGAGCCAGAGTTAGCACTGGAAGGAAACTATTCCACATGATTATACCTTCAAAGAGACATTAAACGACTTTTTTTTCTAAAATCAAAAACAATGAGTGTATTTGATGGATTTTTACCTGGATATGATCTAATTCTTGACAGTGGTATCAATGATACGGATTAGCATAAAACAATGAATGGGGAACTATTTCATTAATGGATTACTGAACAATGATACCTTCTCTGCAGTTATTCGATACAAAGTGTGTCATTATCATGGGTAATGCACCATATCATTCAATCAGAGTTGATTATATACCTACAACTGCTTCTCATAAAAAGTAATTCGGCAAGGGCTACAAGAACATAACTTTCCTATAAATGATAAACTAAAGAATACTTGAATCCTTTGTTGGATTTTATAGAAAGTTGAATTGTTAATACAATTTTGATGTTTACTCAAACAGTTATTTTACATGTTATGTTCGCTTCGGAGCACTGCATTCAGAAGATAATTCTAATATGTAAATAAATAGTAAAATGTATAAGTCTATAAGTATTCCACTGTACTTTAATAATTATTTTCAATGAATATATGATTGCATATAATATTTCTGTCTCCAATTAACAATAAAATTTTGAATAATATTCTGAATGAATTTTCTCAATTTTGTACCGAAGCTTATTTAGTTTTTCACTGTAAATTGTCAGTTTTAAGCAATGTTAAGTGTGTTCCTTACCCATACGATAAGGATTGAAACAAAATTTTAACTTTTGCTTCCTCTGAATTCCAAACACTCAAAGGAACTTAATCAACTTTTTATAAATGACACCGACAAGACCTACAAAAGCTAAATTGACAATCGTTTCCAATAAAAGCCAAAATATTCACCATTTCTCTATTCTAGACTTGGGAAAACTGTGTGTCATCTTTTGGGGATCTGAA
This sequence comes from Propylea japonica, assembly GCA_013421045.1. Classification (NCBI taxonomy): domain Eukaryota; kingdom Metazoa; phylum Arthropoda; class Insecta; order Coleoptera; family Coccinellidae; genus Propylea; species Propylea japonica. Next base: position 2,320,940 of record CM024246.1, read on the forward strand.
GAAATAGTACTCAATTAATATAATGGATATGTTAAATCAACAAACAAATACTCAATTATTCATATCAAACCTAACCAAGGCATATGAATGAATGAAATCATTATTTAATCTGTGCAATAGTATATTTTAAAACAAGTATGATTTTCATACAAAAATGATAACATCTTGTGGTCCACATGTTTCACTTTAATTTTAACACCTTTGCCACACACACTCGGTCATATTTTGGCTATTCAATGAAATATTCCTCTTACTAAAACAGACAGAATCGGTGATAAGTTTATTAAAGTTATACAATGTGGTACAATTAATGTACATACTGAATAAATTCTTTAATTTGTGTTTTTGTCTTATATGTATGAAAAATTGGTCCACACCTTTCAAAGTATCAACAAGTTCTTTTTGTTTCGTTTCACCAGTTTGGCTATCTCAGTTGAATTTGAGTTGAACACACTCATTTAAGTTATAATTACAAATAAATTTGTCAGAGAAAAGAAAATATATCTTAATTATCTTCAATAGAGTCTCAATCTTCATCGGTGAATTATATGAATGACATCTCATTAAAGTACTTTGATAGTTTATAGTTTTGTTTATTGAGGCACTGAGGCAGCGACATAGTAATAAAACCTGAATCCCATTGATTAAATGGACTGAAATATAAATGACTGTGTTTATTTTTCATAATATTCACAAGTTTAGGGGCTATACCTATTCTTTCTTCGCTCTTAGCTGCAAATGATGGTAAATACGAAATTTGTCAATACAGTGTCAGAAATTATATACTGCTGGTAGGTTTAGAGATTTACACAATCCTAATGGTATTTAAGAATCAGGAACATTCTCAAGCTCGGGAATTTGCTTTGGAAAATAAAAATTAAAAATATTGTATTAAATATTATATTTCTAAGTTATGTTTATTCCACAGAACATACAATATTTTATTCATTTCCTTCTCTGACTGATGAACCCACAGAAATTTTTGGTGACTTTTTAGTAACTAGAAATAAAGCCCCGACTGGACTTTCATGGCTTGCTCTGATGACAATCATTTTGAAACGAACTATATGTTGTTCTAATGACGTTATCAATAACGTAGATATAGTCGGCGAAAAATAAAAGATAGAGAAATATACGTCAGTCAGATTTATACGAGTTTTGTTCAGAGGCTGTAGTTCCTCCGATGTTGCTGTTATTTGTTTCGTTAATAAACTTTTATTCAAACCTCGTGGTAGTATTACCAATATACCCTAGATAACGTAAAAAATCCTATATTAGATATAGTAGGCAGGAAAAATAAAAGATGAAAAAAGATAGACGTCAGTCAGATTTAGACGAGTTTTGTTCAGAGGCTGTATTTCCTCCGAATTTTGTTTTTATTTGTTTCGTGAATAAACTTTTATTCAAACTCGTGGTAGTATTACCAATATACCCTAGACAACGTAAAAAATCCTACAGATATGTATATATTTTGCAACTACTATCGGATTCCTATTGTTGAAATTATTCGAAATTGACACCCACATCTTGTCTCTAGGCTATACTTATACCAGACATTCAGTAATCTAAACGCAGCTCGATATTCCGCGATATGGAATTTCGAGTCTGAATTGTCAGAAAAATAGCGTAGGAAGACAGCATTCTCAATTAACTCATACAGATCACTTCTTAAAGTTGTTGCGTAATATATTAAGGGTTTTACCCATTTTTTCATCTTTGTGAATTCACGTTAACTGTTATTATTTGTTTTTTTTTGTTGTCTGAATTCTATTTGTTTATGTTATAGATGTTATGTAATAAAAATTTTATTATTATAAGTGTAAAGGTGCTATTTAAACTGCGCGGAATTGGATACCGCTTTCGCGGCAGATATTTTGATAGCCCAGTCAAATTAGACGAAAAAGGGGGCCACCTCGGAATGAAAGATAATAAGCTGAAAATTGGTATGAACCTTGTTTTGTCATTCTAAATGTTGTCTCAAAAGTCACAAATGCTATCGTGCCGGCGTCTTAAGATATTGAAGGTCAAAGGTCATAAAATCGGTTTTTTGCGAATATCTGCCTTCCTATTGCTTAAATGAGATTTGCAGTTATTATGAAAGTTGTAGACTATAAAATTGTCTACAACTTTTGTTTGAACTTTTTTTTCATACGACCAACCGTTTTTGGGGTAGAGCGCGAAGAGTGCGCAGCGTACAGTCATATGACCTAATGCAGGGTCAAGCGTGAGTTACGGTTAGCAGTTCGTTGTATAAAGTCAATTATTCACTTAACAATTATAATCATTAAACAATGCCCATTATTTATGTTCTATTCGTTAATTTTTTTCAATTTATTTTTTTAAATAGCGCAGAATTCGTGTCACAGCCACTAAATGCGTGTAAAAATAAAATGTGTTTTTTAGTACGAGGATATTGGTTAAAACTTTTAGAAGAGTATATTTGTGTGTTGACATTGCCTTTGCCAACTTTTTTGAGGAAAATTTCCTGTTGATGGGATTGAGTACGTCCAATTAAAATAACGAACAAATCAATATCTTCTCCTATGATGACAGCAGTCTTTTGATGTTCTGTTAAGGCAATAGCTGTGTCAATGATGAGAACATCAGCATCATCTCTGACTTGTTTTGTTGTGACCTAATGCAGGGTCAAGCGTGAGTTACGGTTAGCAGTTCGTTGTATGAAGTCAATTATTCACTTAACAGTTATAATTATTAAACAATGCCCATTATTTATGTACTAATTATTAATTATTTATATTTAATTAAATAAGTAATTAAATTATTGTATTTGACGGATATTCCGACTATAGTGAAAATATTAAAGCAAAGGAACAACAAAGAAGAACATATGAAGTTTGATTTGACGAAACAATGATTGTGCCAATCAGTCAAGAAAAATTTTCATCAAATCGGTCTAATAAAAAAAAATTGTTGAAAAATTTGAAACTGGTAATATCACAACAAAACAAGTCAGAGATGATGCTGATGTTCTCATCATTGACACAGCTATTGCCTTAACAGAGCATCAAAAGACTGCTGTCATCATAGGAGAAGATATTGATTTGTTCGTTATTTTAATTGGACGTACTCAATCCCATCAACAGGAAATTTTCCTCAAAAAAGTTGACAAAGGCAATGTCAACACACAAATATACTCTTCTAAAAGTTTTAACCAATATCCTCGTACTAAAAAACACATTTTATTTTTACACGCATTTAGTGGCTGTGACACGAATTCTGCGCTATTTAAAAAAAATAAATTGAAAAAAAATTAACGAATAGAACATAAATAATGGGCATTGTTTAATAATTATAATTGTTAAGTGAATAATTGACTTTATACAACGAACTGCTAACCGTAACTCACGCTTGACCCTGCATTAGGTCATATATGACTGTACGCTGCGCACTCTTCTTCGCGCTCTACCCCAAAAACGGTTGGTCGTATGAAGAAAAAGTTCAACAAAAGTTGTAGACAATTTTATAGTCTACAACTTTCATAATAACTGCAAATCTCATTTAAGCAATAGGAAGGCAGATATTCGCAAAAAACCGATTTTTATGACCTTTGACCTTCAATATCTTAAGACGCCGGCACGATAGCATTTGTGACTTTTGAGACAACATTTAGAATGACAAAACAAAGGTTCATACCAATTTTCAGCTTATTATCTTTCATTCCGAGGTGAAATGCTAATTTGACTGGGCTATGATGCGCGAGGCAGTTTTGCTGTGAGCCGATGCCAGTCGAAGAGACTGATGTTTCTGTTAAAAAAATTTGACGATCAGGTTATAACTCAACATCTCCTTGAAGTGGTTGCGCATATCATACAACAAATAACTGCAGAATTCAATATGTGTAATATACAGGGACTTTGGAATAATAGATTTAACAGGGAGGAGGAGAAAACGGTGATTATTGTAGAAATAAGAAAAAACAAAATTTCATGTAATAAGTCAGGAAAGAAACCTCTCAGCAGAATTTTGGGAACGTTGCCCACCCATCTGCATGAATAACATATAGTCCAGTCAAATAATACAAAATTTGGCCCAAATCTAGGAATTCGAGGTACCCAGCTGAAAATTTGTAAATACGTTTATATTGACTCCCTAAATGTTGTCTCAAAACCTACATATGGTAGGGAGTGAGCAACTATTAAATTTTGAGGTCAAAGGTCACAAAAATCGGTTTTTTGCGCTTTTTTTGGAAATATCTCATTTCCTATGGGTTTTTTCCTATTTTTAGTTATTATCAATATTGTAGATTACAAAATTATCTACAAATTTTTTTTGAAAAAAATTTCAATAAGGTTCTCAATGAAAATAATGTGACGTTCATTATTGATGGCGGATTTCTTCTTCATCATGTTGTATGGAGCAGAGAAGATACTTTTTCTATTATTTTTGATAATACATAAATTATTTACAAAGGCATTACAGTTCCAAAATAATTTTTGTATTTGACGGATATTCAGACTACAGTAAGAACGTAAAGATGGAGCAGCAGAAGAACAGAAGAACTGCTGCACTTTCAAAAACGTATGAAGTCTGTTTCGATGAAACAATGGTTGTGCCAGTTACTCAAGAAAACTTCTTATCAAATCGAAATAACAAAGGTAAGCTCATTAATATGTTAATTGAAAAATTACAAGCTGCAAATATTACTACGAAACAAGCCAGAGATGATGCGGATGTTCTTATTGTTGAAACTGCAATTGAAGAATCAAAGTCTAAAACAACTGCAGTTATAATGGGACAAGATATTGATTTACTTGTCATTTTAATTGTGGTCGTACACTGTCGTACGAACATGAAATTTTCTTTAAAAAAATTGGGAAAGGAAATGTAAAAACGGAGATATACTCGACTAAAAGTTTTGATAATTATCCTCATTCCAAAAAACATATTTTATTTCTGCACGCATTGAGTGGCTGTGACACAACTTCTGCGCTTTTTAAAAAGGGAAAAAAATCATTTTTAAAAGTTTTTGAAAAACTGAAAAATTTGGATGAACTAGCTGCAGCATTTGAGGAAGAAAATTGTTCGGCCCAGAAGTTATAAGAGAGTGGAACTCAAACCTTATTGGCAGTCTATAATGCTCCGAAATCGGTGAAAAGTCTCGATCATCTTCGCAATGTGCATTACGTCAAGTTTACAAAACTTAATAAACCTGTGCAGCTTTCAAATATTCCACCGACAAGTGCAGCTGCTCATCAACATTTCAAAAGAGTATATTATCAAGTTCAAACTTGGTTAGGACATGATTTGGAACCCCAAGTAAGGGATTGGGCAATGCGAAATGATTTTCTGGAGCCAATCATGACAATTTTACCAGATGCTCCAGAAAATTTGCTGAATACAATTTTCTGCAACTGCAAGAGTGGTTGTGATTCGCGATGCGGATGCAGGAAAGCGGGCTTGCAATGCTTTTGGCTTGTGGACAATGTAATGGGCAAGCTTGTCTCAATGCTCTACCATATCAGAGCGACATTGACGAAGATGGAACCTTTGACCCCGAAATAATGGAAGAACTTGAGTCAAATGTCGTTGAATACGATAATGAAGACCATTTAAATTTACCAGCAGCCAGAAGACGATGATGAAGAGGAAGAAAATGATTTAAATTATAAATTGTAGTTTTTGTACCCTTTATTTTTTTTTTTACTTTCAATAAAAATATATGAATTGAATGATATTTTTTAACAAAAAGATTAATTCATTATTTATTTGTTTTTTTTTCATCATGTAAGAAGTTATTACTATCAATAAGGTTAAAATTCAAATAGAATTCCTATATTTTCATTAACAATTCTCCAATTACATGGGCAGGTAAGTGTTGTTAAATTAATTGATACTGAATAAACAGTGAATAGGTTAAGAAAAGAAATGATAAAATATAACATAATAGTCAATAAAAATTGACAAATATTCATAATAATTGATTTAGCGATAGTTCATCAACTGTATATTGCGCGTTTTCGACCGGAGGCGCCGGTTGACCTGAAGTGATGCTGTGACCGCGCCTTCTGCGCCCTCTATCTCGAAAACGGTCAACCTTATCGAAATTTTTTTCAAACAAAATTTGTAGATAATGTTGTATTCTACAATATTGATAATAACTAAAAATAAGAAAAAAACCCATAGGAAATGAAATATTTCCAAAAAACGCGCAAAAAACCGATTTTTGTGATCTTTGACCTCAAAATTTAATAGTTGCTCACACCCTACCATATGTAGGTTTTGAGACAATATTTAGGGAGTCAATATAAAAGTATTTACAGATTTTCAGCTGGGTATCTCGAATTCCGAGGTGAAATGTATTATTTGACTGGACTAATACCACTGCCACAAGAATCATCTGTAAAATACCTTGGGGTCCACTTAAACACCAGGCTTTTCTATTGTTCTGTTAACACTATGGCCATAAAGTTTTGCATGTGGCTTATTATGAACATCTCGCATGTGGCCGCAAAATTTCATTCCAATTGGTTTCGTTTTGTCCGAGATATTGAGGAACAAAAATTTTGAATGGCTATATTTTCTGGAACGCCCTGTATGATTTGGTTGGTTGACTAAACTCAACCGCGGCATTTGGCAACAGAACTCACCCCCTGAAAATCTCAAGTCTCTAGGACAATCCCTTGAAAGTTATCGTGCTAACGGACGGACGGATGGCCCCACGGATTCGTCATCAGGGAGTCGAACCCTATCGTTTACGGCTCAAAATTAGAAAATAACAGACATTTGGGCAAAACGATATAGTACTCGTTTAAGTAGAACGAGCGCTCAAAAAGGAAGCAAATGGAATCGAAGATTGAAGAAATACACTGACTGATTTGAAGATGATCAAAATTATCACTTGAAAACAAATTAACAATCATCAGTCCAATATGGACATTTGGATTAGACATATGAGGTTATGCAAGAAAGTCTAATATAGCCATAATACAAAGATATCAATCTAAAATTATACGGCTGATAGTTAACGCTACAAGATCCCCTTTGTAGAAAAAGTCAATCAAATCCAAAAGCAAAATCACCACACTAGACTGGAAGGCCACCCGAATAGTATAGTCCAACCACTACTGACAAATCTCCTAACAAGAAGACTACAAAGACATTGGCCAGCTGATTTAATGGAAGATTGAGCTTCTTTCAATGAAAAGAATGTAATTTCTGATTGCTGAATAAACATATAAAAAAAATTTACAGTATCAATAGTGACCGTAATGTTAATTGCAGTACTATTGCTATTTTTCGCATGAAAGTGAAGGAAATGGAAAGAAGATGAAATTGGTAGCTGCCTGCTTAAATTTATCGAGAAAGACTTGCACTACCGTATGAGGACCGAGCTCCTGGATTTGATTTTTTATTTGGACAATTGTCAGCAAAATAAAAATAAATATATTGTCGCTGTGTACCTTTATGCATGCAGTATTTAGATTTAGATTAGAGGAGGGGCGTTAAGGCTATGCTAAACCTTGCTGACACTTTGACCTAAAGATCTATTGTGCAACTCCGCGCTTTCAACCAGGTTAGGTTACTTTCCTAGATGCTGCACCCATTAATGTTGAAATTGAAAAATCGCGCGATGCTTGTGTAAGAATATCTTTGAATTTAAATGGAAATGTGTCTACGGATTTAGATCAAGTAGCTGCAGCTTTTGGCAGTCACTTCTCTACTGTAAACCGCATCAAACTCATGGAGTTTTCTGGGAAAACGCTCTTGCAATCATGCACAGGTTCGAAAATACTGGACGTAAATTTTTTTTCTTTCCAGTCACGGCAAATGGAATTGTTCGTGTTATCAAAGCACTTAAGAACAAGAAATGTACTGGTATTGACTCCATTTCTGTGAATGTTCTCAAATCCATTGCCGATTCTATTGCTGGTCATTTAGCTCATTTGGTGAATATATCTCTTTCTTCCGGTAAAGGGTATAGACGGGTTTCAATGGTAAATCTGCCTCCGCGGCCTTTTCGATTCATATTGAGGGAACCGATTAGGCATTGAATGAAAGTAATTCAGCCAACTTTTCAGTTTTCATCTCTAGCCATTTTTGAGATTTATGTAAAAAACACTTTTTTCGAATTTATTTTTTTTCGCTCGTGAAATGAATGAATGGTGATTTTTTCTCTCGATTCTTTGCTATTAAAGAAATAGACGTATATTTTTTTTATGCATTTCAGCTGAAAAATCGATTTAAAAAAAATTAAATTATAGTCATTTGTTTCTCGGTGTTCTCAAAAAGTGTCCACCGCAATTTTTTGACATAAAATGTCTTCTTTGGTCCTTTATACCATTTTTAAAATTGGTGGAACATTTTGAATAAAAATTAAAACTGTTTGAAGTTTGGGATTCAGCAGATATTCATCAAATTTTGGTGCCATTGTATTCATATTGGCTCCCGGAACAATTTTAGTGAAAAAAACAATTGGCGATCTGTCTTCGTTTGGAAGATATGGACTTCCAAAGTCCATAAAATATTACACTCTATTACCGCTTTATTAAGTTTAAAGCCTCCCTGAACATTTTAACATAAAGATTTGATTAATTTCATTTCGAAAATGTTTAATGATTATTGCAAACACATCGAATACATTCGAGGGAAAGTTCACCGTTCCTTATGGTAAGGCTAAGTTTGGCACTACCGCACAATCTTTCGACAAGTGACATAGGAAATGATAGCGTGATTTACCAGTATGCATCGTCTCATATTCCATATTCGCGCGAAATAATTCGCGGTAGTGCCAAACTTACCATCTATCACTACCCCACAAGAAATAATCATATTCTAATGATACCAAATCATAGAACATCTTGATTTGAACGCTAACCATCCTATCAAAGTATAAGATTGTTCAATAGTTTGCCAACTTCATGAAGGTACTTTTAAGGGAATTCAAGAACAGCATAAAAAATTTACTGCTTAGCAGAAGTCATTATACTGTATGAGAATACTTGAATGGTAGTACTTCGAATTCATGTGAAGCAGTGACTTCCGATATTGATATTGATTTTGTATACTGACGTGTCCTATATACAGGGTGTGTCTCTGTGTGTATAGACCACCGACAGGGGCTGTGGATGTTTTTCTTAAAAGAATAGAACAGGTTCTCGACTTTGTATCCTCCAAATATGAAGGTGAGATAATAATGGCTGGTAACTTCAATATCAACTTTTTACTACAGTCTGCCTCAAAAAATAACCTATTAGAACTCCTAAACTCATATGGACTGCGGCCTGTCTCTGGGGAACCTTCAAGAGAATCGGGAAATTCTAGTACATGTATAGACAACATTTTCACAAATGTTCATCCTGGAAATTATAGCCACCAAACGGTAAACTTCCATCTCTCGGATCATTATGCACAGGTTCTTCAGGTGTCCTCACCGTCTTGCATGGAGGAGGGCAAGTTTAGGTGTGTTAGAAAAATTAATTGTGAAAGTACTAAATATTTCATCAGTAAGCTTGAAAAGATAGATTGGAGTTGTTTGAGGGTTGAAGATGCGCAAGAGTCGTGGAATATATTATATTTCATGATATTTTGTTGCAGAATTTCAATGACTCTTTTCCTGAGAAGAAAATTCGAATAAAACGACAAAACAAGGCAAAAAATGAAGCAATTTATCACAATACAGAAGTTGCAGTACTTAGAAATAAAACTGATGCAGCATATACCATAAATCAAGTCAGGAAAGACAATGGATCACTACAACTGTACAAGGAACTGCGAAAAATGTACAAGGATAAAATTGAGCAAGTAATGAGAGAACATGTTGCGAAACGTATAGAGAGAGCCGAAAACAGAACAAAAGAAATATGGAATGTGATAAACTCAAAGGTAAAGTGTAAGGCTAAAAAGACACAAACAACATCGTTAACTTCAGATGAACTAAATGCATACTTCGTCAATATAGAAAAAGAGATAATTAAAACATTGAACCGCCAAAAATCACAGACACTGAATAGCACCAACAAAGTACTGAGCCCAGAAAGCTCTTGCTCAATGTTTCTGAGGCCTACTACCGTGCAGGAAATTATGGAGGAAGTATCGAAGATGAAAAAAAGAAGTCGTCAGATATATACGGTTTCACTGTTGAGCTAATGAAGAACAGCATCAAATGCTTAGCCGAAGCAAGAGTAGTACCCCTGTATAAACAGGGCGATTCAGGTATGTGTTCGAACTACAGACCAATTTCAATTCTCCCGGTTTACTCTAAAGTGTATGAGGTCCTCATAAAAAAAGGATTGTAGATTACCTCGAAAACAGATTATTGCTTCACCCAGACCAGCATGGTTTTCGCAATAAAAAATCGACAACTACAGCAATGATTGAGATTATGATAGCTGTCCAGGAAGCCCTAGAAAATGGAGAGGATGTGATACTGCAGTGTCTGGACTTATCCAGACAGATTGCTGGTAAAACTTGAACACTATGGCATTAGGGGTGTCCTACTGAAACTAATGACTTCCTATCTGCATGGTCGTTTTCAAACTGTGGAGTGGGATGGTCATAGGTCGAGACTGCTGGAGCTAAAGACGGGAGTTCTTCAGGGTTCTATATTGGGGCCCATTCTCTACATAATTCACACAAAAGATCTGCTGGGGAAGATAACTGGAGGAAAAAATGCTTTCGCCGATGATTTAACTCTCATAAGTAGAAGTAATACTAGAGAAGACCTGGACACTGAATCAGGAGAGGCACTATTGGAGGCACAAAACTAGTACACAGAAAATAAACTGAAGCTCAACGTGGCAAAAACCCAAAAGCTAATTTTATCAACTAAGTATAAGGAAAGTGAAAGTTTTAAATTACTGGGATTTCAAGTAGACAACAATATATCATGGAAACCGCACATAGAAACTTTAGCCAGGAAATTGTCAACAGGGATTTTCATGATAAGGACGATAAGTGTGGGAGAGGAAGCTTCCCTGCTCACCTATTTTGCCCATTCAGTGGCCACATACGGCATAATTTTGTGGGGTGCCTCATTCTCATGGAATAAAATCTTTCTGCTACAGAAAAAGGCCTTGAGAATACTAGCGGGGGAACCCAATACAACCAGCTGCAGAAGCCTATATACAAGATATGGCATACTCAGTCTTCCAGGTTGCTACATATTCGCCTGCTTGGTTTACTTTCATGGAGACTGAGCAAATAAATTACGACATCTTGAGCTCCATGAGTACCATACACGAAAGAAAGATAACTACGTGATGCCAAAAACCCGCCTTTCACTGACACTACGATCCTTCGTCAGCCTCTCAGTAACTTTCTACAACAAATTGCCACACAATATCAGGGAGCTCGACATGAAACGTTTTAAGGTGGCCATAAGGAAAATACTGCTGAGAAAACCAATATACACGTTTGAGGAATACATCGGAGCTGACTTCACTTGATTTTTTTTAATTTTAAACTGATTATCTCACTGAATTTAAGACTATTTACCTCACTTTATTTTAGAATATTTGTCTCACTGTTTTTGTTTTTAACTTGTGATTATATTTTTTGTGATTTTTAGTGACATGTCTTGTAAATATATTTGAAGACGAATAAACTATGAACTATACTTTGTACAGGGTGGGCATATTTCGATGTTTTAGCACTACAACTTTTAAACCAGAGGAGATAGACAAAATTTGACACCCACTTCTCGATCTCTTTTTCTGAGAAACTAACAAGAGTAGTATTCATTTTTAGCTATCTTCTTTTGTTTTCGAGTTATAAGCGAAAATTGAAAAAGTGTGGATATCGAAAAAAATTCATATCTCCGCTAATACTGATGATAGAGCTCTGAAATTAAAACATTATACACACACTTTTTTACGTAGAATCCAGTGGCGTGCTCGTCTTTTTTGCAACAAATTTAATTACGAAGCTATGACCCAAAGTTATGTTTCTTTGAATCGGAATACTAAATTTTTGTGCCATTTTCTGAAAGCTCAATTTTTTCTGATTTCAAAAATATATATAATTGTATGATTTGTATCGATATGAGTATAGAAAATAGTCAAAAACCTATTTTCATCTGAGTCTCAATATTTCTATGGTTTCAACTGTTAATGAGCAAAGAAAAATGGAGCTTCCTACCTATAACAAGAGCAGTCTCCTTCCGTCAATCTCAATATTTCTATGCTTTCAATTAATTTCTACAAAATTCGAACATGGATATAGGTATTTCATAAAATTTTATATCTTGAAATGGATTACGAAATAACGGAAAGATCCACATGATCCTACATTTCAATATATATACTTAGTAACTTAGTTCTAATGAAATGGATGCAGGAGAATATTTTTATTGCTCTCAAGAATAAATACGCACAAGTGCCAGTCTATTTCAAATCGCATATGACATAACGCATATATACTCCGTTCACGAAAGGTTGAGCACATAGTAGGCGTTTTTTATTTATCTGAAGTTGGCAGTGTTTGCTGTCATAACGTAAAATAAAGTCAACGTTGCCGAATGTACCCGGCCTCGTCCAACGAGCTTGCGAGTTATCAGACAACTCTATGCAATATTGACAACATTGCGTATCAATCTGACAAGAAAATAAACATCATAACCTAAAATTTTAATATACAGAGTGGAATATGTCAAATTATCATGGCCAACCGACGGCTCAACCTTTCGTGAACGGACTATAGGTATGATTAAAGTTATCAATTCAATCAGAAAAGTATCAAAGGAATAGTATATTATTTTATAAGGAGGAGAAGTGTCACTTTTCATGGCGAGCTTGAGTTTGACAGCCGAACGCAGTGAGGCTGGCAATTGAAACGAGCCATGAAAAGTCACTTCTCATCCGAATGAAATATGTTATTTTATTTTCAAACGTTTTGAAATTCATGAAAATCTGAATATCCATCTTCGGATTGATTTACATTTACGCACATGATTCTATCCATTTACGATCGTTATAATTTTGATTTTTTGACACTTCTTAAAATTGATTTATTTATGACATCGGAAAATTCTGACAACTGTCATATGTGTGTTTAAGAGGAGGAAGTCTATCGGGAAAATACTCATTTTTGAAGGAAAATAAATAGATACGAATAAAACAAGGTACGAATATCCTTTTTGAATAGTTCTATTACGTTTATTGATTAAAATATTCGTTTAAGGAATATTGAAATTACGAGAAAGAACGAAGTTCATTTGTGGATAACTGAAGACCTATCACAGAGGAATTTTATGAAAATAAATAATGTATTTATTGTTACAATTGAATTTTATTATAAAGTCAGTATGTATTGGTGCTTTATATAGATCCTTCCACGATTTTCATAACTGTTTAAATAGTTTTGAAGTGATGATTGTTATTGACATGTCCTGTCAGTGATTGAAGGAACTTGAATGTTACCGATATGAATAACAGTAGGTACTTGAAATTTGCATTTATTGATCTGTTTAAAAAGTTAGATCATGGTTATTACCGATTCTTATTAATCTTTTGCATAGTAACACTTTTCCTGCCGCCGGACGGAAAAGTGTTACTTAGCAACACTTTTCCTCCTTGGCGGAGAAATAGAAATTTTCGATGATCCTGTCAGTCGAAAAATGACGTTATAATTGTACGTTTGAAAATAATAGTATATTATATTATAAGGATTAAAAGTGCATCTTTTTTTTACGAGCAATATTTGCAGTTGCGAGGCGTAGCCGAGCGAATGCAAAATTGCGAGTTAAAATAGGCACTTTTAGTCCGAATAATATATACTATTTTTTCTCCAACCAAGTCAAAATTACAATAAAATTGGTTTTAGTGAAAAATCGTTCATAATTTGGTTATGAATTTGAACACAGAATCATGACAGTGATTGTCAAGTAGACTTCAAAATATTTTTTTCTCCAACCATCAAAAAATGTTGACTTTTCTGTACTATTTTCAGGTGCAAAAGTCATAAATTCTCTTACCGTACAAAAATTTGCTCGTTGCTTAGCAACACTTTTAATCCTAGGATTAAAAACGCTACTTTTAATCCTTGGATTAAAAGTAAATGCATTTGAAGTCTACTTGACAATCACTGTCATGATTCTGTGTTCAAATTCATAACCAAATATGAACGTTTTTTCACTAAAACCAATTTTATTGTAATTTTGACTTGGTTGGAGAAAAAATAGTATATATTATTCGGATTAAAAGTGCCTATTTTAACTCGCAATTTTGCATTCGCTCGGCTACGCCTCGCAACTGCAAATATTGCTCGTAAAAAAAAGATGCACTTTTAATCCTTATAATATAATATACTATTTTCAATATGTAATATATTGAGACTCAGATGAAAATAGGTTTTTGACGATTTTCTATATTCATATTGATACAAACTATACAATGTTATATATTTTTGAAATCAGAAAAAATTGAGCTTTCAGAAAATGGCACAAAAATGTTAGATTCCATTAAAAAAACATAACTTTGGGTCATAACTTCGTAATTAGAAATGGTTAAAAAAAGACGAGCACGCCACTGGAATCTGCGTTAAAAGTGCCTGTATAATGTTTTAATTACAGAGCTCTATCATCAGTATCAGCAGAGATATGAATTTTTTTCGATATCCACACTTTTCCAATTTTCGCTTATAACTCGAAAACAAAAGAAGGTAGCCAAAAATGAATAACACTCTTGTTAGTTTCTCAGAAAAAGAGATCGAGAAGTGGGTATCAGATTTTGTCTATCTCCTCTGGTTAAAAAGTTGTAGTGCTAAAACATCGAAATATGCCCACCCTGTACAGTCCAAGAGGATCAATAAAATGTATTATTAATACTTGTTCGTTGAGCATGAGAGGAATGTATGCAGTACCGAAATCTACTGTAATAAAATTGATTACTCAAAAATAGTTGATAGCAGGACACACCCAGAATGAAGGCGATTCAGTACATTCTGTGATTAAATATCAAATAAAATGTTAGTTGAAGTAGGATCCAATTTTTGTTCCCAGTCAGTATGTGCAGATAATAAAAGAAGCTACCAAAACTGGGGAACCACTCAGAGAATGAGTTGTCACATAAAAATTTTTTTTCTCTGAAAAAATTATCACGACTTTAAATAAGATCTCCAATGTGGAAATAATGATTATTACTAGAGATGGATCAAACATTCTGAAGAACAAAACGTCTTTCACCGTCTTTGACCAGAATACAACATTTTACCCAAAATAAGAAACTATAGATTCCTGATACAGAGCAGGCTTATACAACTAAGCTGAAGATCAAGGAGAACAAGAAGGCTGATGTTATGACTTTATTGTGCAACAAACACATTCCTAGATTTTACTACGACTTCTTCAACAGTTTGTGACTGAATTAAATGTTGACCTTGATTTTAAAGTTTTGAATACTTCTGCATCTGAGAATTATATTGTTTTCACCAATTCTTAGTCAAATGCTTTTCCTAATATTATTGTTCATTTGTTTATCTGAGAAATATGCAGTTTTCTCTGCTCTAGAACATTCAACAATTAGAAGTGTAACCGATAAAACAATTTTTTTCACATATTCAATTGTACTTTATACACCAGATTGTGGAGCTTAAAAGGAACTGTGATGAAAAATTATGATTCACTCAACTTTGAAAGCCGTTTTCTCGACAATTCGTTTTTTAAGATAATACAATACTGAACAGAGGTACGACATCTCTAAGCTAAAGCATTTAATGACTAGAGTGGAAATATTTAATTATCATATGAAATTTGTAGGAGTTATAACATGAACTGTTTCATTCTGAATTAGTTACCTTCTTGGCTTAGTTCTTTAGTTGTTCCATTGGTCTGGTTAGAAGACCCATTGATAGCAGAATTTTGCAGCTGCTGCTCTTCAGATTTGGTTGAAGATGCCGGCTTTTTTCCAGATTGTCTAGCTTTTGCTGCTTCTTTCTTACGTTGCTGTTCACGTTTCTTCGCGTCGGATGGCATGATTTAGAAAAAAATAAGCCTAGAAAAAACTTATTGTATGGAATCTGGCCATAATCTTATAGGAAACAAAGATACAAATAATGAAATCACTTCCAAAAATTCTAACGGAATTAATGTTATGCAGTGTGCTTATGTAGAGGAAGCTGAAATCTTGATAACTAAAAAGTACCAGTTTATACTGCAACTTGTTATCGAAAGTATTCAGAAACCCTAAATATTTGTTTTGTCATAATATATATACCTTAAGAATGTTAGCAAATATTTTCACGTGTAAATCTGCTAGGAGCCCTCTGCCTTTAGTAACCACAGAACATATTTGTATATTGTTACCATAGAAAAACCAACGAGTGCGGAGTGAGTGATTACTAATGGACTGAAATCACAGAACATAAAATGAAATATACTGACCACAGAACACAAAAATATTTGGTTCTGTGGTTCCAGACCTCATGAAATGTTCTGTGCTGTTTTCCCAACTTGGGAAATCAGAAAGAAGAAGAACCCGATTCAAGGGTAGGCTGCGCCCTCTATATCACGAACTACTCTAAGTAGGTGAGATAAGTATATTTGTTCTGTCGTTCTGTGTTGTAAACATAGATAAAACTCTCTAGATGCCCAACGCACGTACTAAGAGGTGGTTTCACGATCATCGGAGACACCAAGCGGATGGTCGCTTGAACTACTGTTGATATGGAGGGGATATGGCGGGAATTTGGCGTGATTCAAATAATATCGAAACGCTTTCATCCTGGGTTAGTCGATTAAAAAATGTTTATTGTCAAATCCAATTTGCTTATTATCATTCACTTGAATTTTAAGCTGAATGATAATAAGCCAATTGGACATGACAATAAACATTTTTTATTCGACTTAACTCAGGAACAATTTTATTAGCTAAGAGATATTTTAGTTCATCTTGAATGTATTTAGAGGCAAAAATATGAAAAATTATTCAACGAAATATAATATATTATGAGGATAATTACAGTAGAAAAAATACATAAATAATATACAATACAAATTGAAAAGGGAAAAATTACATAACAAAGAATATGTACAGTAATATCTTATGAAAGACTTGAAAAAGATAAATTGAAATTTGCAACTGAAGGTATTTGTAAATATAAATACAGATAAACTTGATATATTCATCAGATTTGATAAAAATATTAGAACAGGCTATAGTCAACAAGAGTGCATTTTTCAACGATATTTGAGGCAGTAATGGTAATAGAAAAAATATGTACAGACCAAATTAAAATCGAATTTTAAAAGCAAAGGTATTCTCTAATATATTACCAACAAACTTGATACATTCAACAGTTCTTATGAAAGTATTAAAACGGGCAATAGTCAACAAGAGTGCATTTTTCAACGATATTTGAGTCAGTAATGGTAATAGAATAATCAACTGTGAAAATGAGGAGCAATACTGGTGTTGGCAAATCAATAATGAAAAGAATGGAGGATGTTTCTGCTGGTGTTTCTTTAGCTGAAGTTCTGGCATTGGAGGATGTTCCTGTTGGTGTTTCTTTAGCTGAAGTTCTGGCATTGAAGGATGTTCCTACTGATGTTTCTTCAGCTATAGTTCGAGAATAAAATATTAAATAATTTCATGTCTATGAATATGTATTACATAATCGGATGATTCATTACAATACGAATTATTCAATACAATTATTAGGGCTATTTATTTATTTATCAATATAACTGTTACATTGACGTATACCAGAGCCGGACCGTGGGGGTGGCGGAGGAGGCATTCGCCACGGCGCAAACGACCTAGGGGCGCAAAATGCGAAAAAATAATTTTTTATCGTTTTCTATTAATTCATTTTATTGATTGAGTTGTGTTCATTAACTTTTAAGAAATATGAGAGATAGTACACTTTATTTGTGCTTAAAAGAACCCCTAGCAAGAAAGTTTTGGGGTAGTTTTGATATATTCCATTTTTATGTTTTTTAGGGTGCTGAATCTGAATCTGACGTTTGCTACACAAATTTGGTGACCAAACATAGAAAAAAAGATGGAAAATCTTATTCTTGGTCATTTTTTCGCTTATTACTCGGAAACTATCAACTTTTCGTGAAAAATCTTTGCATACAAAATAAACTACATAAAATTTCCTACAAATTGTACTACCACAGTTGTTTTGAGATATCCTGTTCTGGCTTGAATTGAAGTTAAAAATTAGGTGTTTTCTATGCCTCAATAAATGAAAAAAAAAATTAAATTATATGGGTCCGATGATGCGATCCTCTTGAAATTTTGCATGAACATTCTGTATATCAGTCTCAATTCACAAAAAAAGTCACTCGAATCGGATATCTTGTTATGGAAATATAAAGATTCTTCTTTTCCATATTTCAATTGAAATGTTCCTCAATATCTCAGAAAAAAACGAAACCAATCGAAATGAAATGTTGCGGCCAATGCAAGAGGCTCATAATAAGCCTTATGCAAAATTAAGTGACCATAATGTGAACAATTCAATTGGAATATTGAAAAGAAGAATCTTTACATTTCCATAACAAGATATCCGATTCGAGTAAAATTTTGTTGTGAATCGAGACTGATATACTGAATGTTCATGTAAAATTTCAAGGGATCGCATCATCGGAAAAAATGAATTTCATTTTTTTCTCATTTATTGAGTCATAGAAAATACCCTCATTTTCAACTATAATTAGAGCCAGAACGGGATGTCGCAGAACAAGCTGTGGTAGTACAATTTGTAGGAAATTTGATGTATTTTCATTTTGTATGGAAATATTTTTCACGAAAAGTTGATAGTTTCCGAGTAAGAGTAATGAGCAAACACTGACCAAGAATGAGATTCTTATTCTTTTTTTTATTTTTTCTATGTTCCGTTACGGAATTTGTTAGCAAACCTCAAATTCGGATTCAGCACCCCAAAAAACATAAGAAATGGAAGGAATCAAAACTACCCCAAAACTTTCCAGCTAAAAGCACAATTCGACTGGATTAAGATTATCGTGAATAAAAAAGTTCTTCGAAATAAATATTCAAACAATGTCAATTACGAAACATGTATTCATTGAAAAATGAATTTCTTCAAGGGCGCATTTTGAAAGTTGGCCACAGGCGCTAGAATCCGAGTTCCGGCTCTGACGTATACATCAATGAACTGTTATTATATTATGTATTACTCACGAAAAAGACTTCTTTACATTAACCTTTTATTATTATGAACTAAACCAATATTGCGATGAAATTTGCATCAGAAAAAAAATAAACATTAATTATTTCAGTACTCACATAGTTCAAGGGAAATTTCAGCATTACTTTCTGAAGCTCTGGCTTTGGAGGATGTTCCTGCTGGTGTTTCTTCAGCTGAAGTCAAAGAATAATCATGATCTTCTAAAATATATGAAGATGGTATTTCAATATTTCTGTCTGGCGAAAGCAGCAAATTTCCAGTACCTGCAATAATAATAAAGAAGATAGTACACATAATTATTTAAAAATCTACGGCATTGAGTTCCAGTTAAGAATGGCAAACGTAATATATAAGGGGTTTTCCAATAAGGACTTGACAACTTCTTTTCGAAATAAAAAGCCAACCATTTGAGATATATCAAGAACTTTATTATCGGGGTTGAAGTACAATCAAAACATTTATGAATGGAACTCGACTTCCTTCATATGGCCACCGCGGGCACGTTTGCAGCGGTTGATTCGTTGGACCCAATTTTCGATGACTCTGCCACATATTTCGGTCGAAACGGCAGCTATTTCGAGTTCAATGTTGGCTCTGAGCTCTACCAACGTCATCGGCTTGTTGGCATAGACCAATGACTTCACGTGGCCCCAAAGAAAGAAGTCTAGAGGCGCGTAAAATCGCACGAACGAGGCGACCAATCGACTAGTCCATTTCTGGAGATGACACGCTCATTAAACTTACTCTTCATAAATCGATTGTAACGTGTGCTGTGTGGCTTTTTGCACCGTCCTGTTGAAACCACATGTTGTCCAAGTCCATATCTTCCAATTCGGGCCAAAAAGTGGTCTGGGCGATGCCCAACTCTTGAGAACGCCATGGAATTGACTGATTTGGATCATTTGCTACGGTTTGTAACAACGGCAGCGATATTTTCTACACTTCGACCAACCCCTTGTCTCACTGACACGGCAACATCACACAACGAATATGTAGACTCAAATTTTTGCACTAAATTTGTTATTGCCTGTCTACTAGGGCGAGAATTACGACCGAAAATCGAAGTTAACGCTCTCTAAAGTAGCGGTCACCGACTCCGAATTTCTGTAGTAAATTTTTATAATTTGCAGACGTTGTTCGTTCGTGTACTTCACCATGATGAAATGTTGAGTTTACTTTGCAAATTGGCAATGACTGTTCGATTAGTGAAAAGGTGCATTCACAAATTGAATTCAAAGTTGTCAAGTCCATATTGGAAAACCCTTTATAATACTGAATTCACGTTCGAAATAATGGAGATACTAGATTTTAAGTAGCAGATCCATTATGAATAAAAAGGTTGGGTAGTGCATCTATATGCAATATCTTGTTCCTGGTGATACATATTCTTCCTCAAAATGAATATGACAGAGACGCTTTTTGCCACAAACATCTTCTGGAGTCATTGCGTTTAGATTTTTATCTTGTATAATATCTAAGCACTTCTGGAATCTAGAGAAGTCCTTCTTGAAATAAGGGAAACGATGCCTGGGAAGGGCGTTCACCGTTAACTGCACATTTATTAAGAAGGCCCATGTTGAAAACATTAAATGTTTATTTCTTACTCTGAGGCTGGAATTGTAGACACTTATTCGACATTCGTTCGATAAACGAACTCAAAAGAATGGTTTCGAGAATTTTGTTCAATTTATCAACTTTTCGGCGCAGACATTCACAAAAAACCAGCTCAAAACTTTCTTGTTTATCTTTCTACGGCCATGTTTATAAAATATAACAACATGATATTGAAATGAAATGACAGAAAACCTTCAAATTTATACTCTAGCGGATGGTCGCCCGAACTAAATATATGAAACCAAAAATATCGGCTAGTTGGGGTAGTTTAATCTATGGTAAACAAAAACATTCATTTCACAGTAGGTTCCACTTGGCGATCACAACGCCCAAAACGCCTCATGTTTACATTCCGCTGCTGACGACCGCAACGCTCACGCGAGTGTTTGTGACGTCGTCAATTTCGCCCGCAAAGGCCCACGAGACGACCCACGTCAGGACGGTGGTCGACGTGAGCGTTTAGGGAGAACTGTCATCCGTTCTCTTTAGAGGTTAACAAAATCAAAACACATGCAACCGTCAAAAACGTCCGCGGACTTGTCACAAGCTAGTGGAACGGGAACGAGCGTGAGCGTGAGCGTGGTCGTTGTGATCGCTTAGTGGACCTACTCTCAGAGTTTACTATATTAGGGGCGTTCGGCATTGAACTCCGCGAGCGGACGGATTTTTTAGTCACGTGACCACAGATCGTACAGATAAATCTCAAATATCTGGGAATAAACGAACGGTACAGAGCATCTGCCACAGAACATACTGCTCTGTTCTACTTTTATATAGTCCGTTTAAGAATTATTGACATCGAAGCATGCCATGAACGTCCAGTCGGGGCTTTATTTCTAGTTACTAAAAAGTCACTAAAAATTCTGTGGGTTCATCAGTCAAGGGAAATAAAAACATAACCTAAAAACATATTTAATACAATATTTTTGTTTTCCAAAGCAAATTTCTGAGCTTGAGAATGTTCCTGATTCTTAAATAACATTAGGATTGTGTAAATCTCTAAACCTACCAGCAGTATATAATTTCTGACACTGTATTGACAAATTTTCGTATTTACCATCATTTGCAAATTGCAGCTAAAGAGCGAGGAAACCAGAATAAGTATAGCCCCTAAGCTTATGAATATCATGAAAAATAAACAGTCATTTATTATTTCAGTCCAGTTCAATCAATGGGATTCAGGTTCTATTACTATATCGCTGCCTCAATAAATAAAACTATAAACTATCGAAGTACTCTAATGAGATGTCATTCATAATTCACCCATTAAGATTGAGACTCTATTGAAGATAATTAAGATAAATGTTCTTTTTCTCTGACAAACTTTCATAATTATAACTAAAAATGATTGTGTTCAACTCAAATTCAACTGAGGTAGCCAAACTGGTGAAACCAAACAGTTAGAACTTGTTGATATTCTGAAATGTGTGGCCAAATTCGTTAATTGGTTATACATAATAAGACAAAAACACTAATAAAAGAATCTATTCAGTGGGTATGTTAATTGTAAAACTTTAATAAACATATCACCGATTCTGTCTGTTCAGTAAGAGGAATATTTTATTGAATAGCTAAAAAAATAAACAGAGCTTGTTTGGCAAAGGTGTTAAAATTAAATGAAGTGAAAAAATGTGGACCACAAGATGTTTTAATTTTTGTATGAAATTCATACTTGTTTCAGAATATACTATTGCACAGATTAAATAATGATTTCATTCCTGTATATGCTTTGGTGACGTTTGATATGAATAATTCAGTATTTGTTTGTTGATTTAACATATCCATCATATTAATTAAGTACTATTTCTTTAGATCCAATAGATACACACTGTTTGAACTCAGTCGAGAATAGAGAAATGGTGAATATTTTGGCTTTTAATGGAAACGATTGTCAATTTAGCTTTATTTAGGTCTTGTCGGTATTATTTTAGATAAAAGTTGGAGTTCCTTTGAGTGTTTGGAATTCATAGAAAGCAAAAGTTTAGCATAAAATCTTTATTTCAATCCTTACCGTATGAATAAGGAACACACTTATTCAACATTTCTTAAAACTGACAATTTACAGTGAAAAACTAAAATAAGCTTCTGTACAAAACTGAGAAAATTAATTCAGAACATTATTCCAAAATTTTATTGTTAATTGGAGACAGAAATATTATATACAATCATAGATTCATTGAAAGTAATTATTAAAAGTACAGTGGAAAACTTATAATAGCCTTATACATTTTACTATTTATTTACATATTAGAATTATCTTCTAAATGCAGTGCTCCAAAGCGAACATAACATGTAAAATAACTGTTACAGTAAACATCAAAATTGTATTAACAATTCAACTTTCTATAAAATCCAACAAAGGATTTAAGTATTCCTAAGTTAATCAATTATAGGAAACTTATGTTCATGTAGCCGTTGCCAAATTACATTTTTACGAGAAGCAGTCGTAGGTATTTGATCAACAAACCTTTGGGATTACTTTCTAATGTCCACTGGCGGATTTGACTGCCATTTCAAATATCCATGTTTCATCTAGATAAACAAATTTTACATTTTCTCTCAAGTATTCAAGATATTTACCACAAAACCGTATATTCACGATATCTTTATGTTTATCAATAAGAATTTTCCTTCGATCAACTTTCTCATATTGTAACCAATTTTTTTGATTATTCTATAAAGTGTTGACATAAAATGATCGAAATCCAGGTACTTTTTAGCCAGTTCAAAAATGATATCCAAAGTGATACTCGTTGTTTTTGATTTTAGAAAAAATAATGTCATTTGATGTCTCTTTGAAGGTATAATCATGTGGAATAGGTTTCCTTCCAGTGCTAACTCTGGCTCTACCAACTTGCCTTCTACTTTTTTCTCCGAATTCTAGGACAGTTCTAGGAGAAATCTGAAATTTAAAAACTCATTACTTAATCAGAAAACACATTGTACATGATCGTTTACCTGAAAAACCAGCACAATGCGTTTAATACTAGCAGAAATATCTGCTGAATCCCTAAAGAACTCGCAGTAACACCGATACACTGCCTGGCGTTCCCTTGCAGTAAGGTGAGAGGTACCTGGTTTGGTTGTATTCCGGCCATTTTCAATTCAGTAATCCAACCAAAGTAGATTTAAGAGATATTTAAATCCACTTGCCGATTAAATCAAGAATATTCACAAATAAATTCGAAATATCTTCAATAGGTTAACTCAAACTGGAAAAAGTCAAAGTCAGTGATATTTTCAACACCAACCTAAAATCGGCAAATCGAAATTCACCGAACGGACCGATACCAACATATTTTCGATTTCCCACAGCCACCTGAGATGTCAATCATTCTTAAACGGACTATAGATTATGAGATTTCAAAGATCACTTTTTGGGAAATATGCTCATCTTTTAACGATACTCAACCCTTTTAGTAGCTCTTCCATAAAATCTCAATTAAATAATTAGGTGCAACGCACTGAATGCAAAGAAAACGAGTACCTAATGCAATATCCCCTTCTGGTCGTTGTTGGCGATAGTTGTACCGAAAGATCCTGATCAATTAATTGATTAATTACACGAAAAAGAACGGGAAAGCATATCTCCTCCTGCCCATTTATAACTACGATAGCTATATTGAAAAATTTAATGAATTAATTGAGTTTTTAATGAATAAATGAAAACAGAAGAATAAAACTGTTAGAATTTTTCAATCTACCGGTTGTCGTATCAGGAAACTCAACATAAAACAACAAAAATATAAAAAACATAAAACTCTATGGATAAAATCGCTTTGCTCCGTCGAAATAGACCGAGCGAAAAGATCGCGACGTCCGATTGCTCAGATTTTTATGACGAACGGTACAGATTTGTATTCCCCTCAATCCGGATGTATAAACGAATGGTTCAGATCGATCCGACACGTCCGATGTCGATGCCGAACGCCCCTATTTATGTTCTGTGGTTTACTCTGTTACTCACTGCGTTCGGCAATTACATCGGACGTGTCGGATTGCTCTGAATCGTTCGGTAATTGCGACTGGATGTAGGGGAGGTAAATCTGTTTCGTTCGGTAATTGACATCTGGACCGTCCGGATGAAATCTTTTTGCTCGGCCTCGAGAGACGGAGGAGAAAGATTAATCTGTTAATGTGAGGTTAGGTGTTACTTGTGTTATAAACAACACAACAAGATAATCTACTTATTAGTACCTAGTTTTGATTTCTTCGCTACGGATTCTAAAGTCGAATTTTGGCGAGCTGTGGTTACATGTAACTATCTAACTATCACGTGATCATTTGACAGAAAATACGTGTATTAACTGTCAAATGATCACGTGATAGTTAGATAGTTACATGTAACCACAGCTCGCCAAAATTCGACTTAACTATTGGATTGCTGTATGTTCTGTATTTATTGCTGGCCGATTTTGAAATGGATTTGCGAAAAGAAGAGCAACAAAAAATATACAAAATCTGCGTAGTGAGGATGAATTACTAGAAGATTATACGTTCGGTCAAAGTGTGAAAAATACATCACAGTGGTTGTACTTATTGAGTGAGATTGATTGAAAAAACTTATATTCTCAAAAAAGACTATAGTCGAATTTTGGCGAGCTGTGGTTATATGTAACTATCTAACTATCACGTGATCATTTGACAGTTATACACGTATTTTCTGTCAAATGATCACGTGATAGTTAGATAGTTACATGTAACCACAGCTCGCCAAAATTCGACTTATGTGTCCATAATGTCTTGGTTTATCTTTGTGTGAATTGTGCTTTACATTTACAAAAATGTCAGAAATAGCACCGGAACCGAATGTAAAATAAGTGTATACGAAATAGTTTGAAGAATGAAGAAGTGATGTAATTATCAAATTGTTTTGAAATACATATGTATTAGGAAACTTGTAGTTCCTATGTAAGATTGTGACAAAATTGCAATAAAAAATAACTTATTTTGTTAAAAGTATGTTTTATTATGTTCTGTTATTAATGCTATCCCTAGATCTTCTTGAAATCCTGTCATTTCTATCAAATTCAGTTTACAAACTGTGAATTTCTCTCTTTCGAAATAATTTTATTTTCTATCACAACAGATCTGGAATTCGAATTTGATAGCACAATAATTATAGATAATACATTAAATATCAATAACTAACATCTGCAAAATGATTTTTTCATTTCAAACCGTCCTGGAAAAGCTTGGAAAATGTGGTTTGTAGTTGTAAACAAAAACCAAAACAATCTTAAGACGTCGATTTGTCAGTTGTCAATCTTTTAGCTCTAGATCGTTCGACAATTCCAGATTTGTCAGACATATCTGCAGTCACGTGACAAAAAATCCGTCCGATCTGGGATGTAATTGCCGAACGCGTCTACTGTTATTTATTTATATTTTATATTTTATGTTCTGTGTGTTATTGTCTCCAAATAATTTCGCATGCACGCATCCAACAGTTGAAACAACCGATATATTATACAGAAATGAATTCTATTATTTCAAGAGTGTATAGATTTTACAACCAAAATGCAATCATTCATACCATGAATAGTGTAAAACATTTGAACCAAAATTATTCTCATTTGAGAAATTATGGTTAAGACTTTTTGAGGTTGTCCTTTTATCTTGTATTAATGAAATAATTTCAGCAACTGTGAAAGGTTTTATAGGCAAACAAATGTTTTGAAGAGTAATGGAAAATTTGAAATAGTTCTTGATCAAAGAAAATTGAAGACGCCCAAAGGAAATGTTTTTTCTGTAAAATCTGAAACTATTGCCTTAGCTGTATCTACAGAATGGGATTCCCAGAAAGAAAACATCTGCAGAAGTCAAATGCATATAGTATGAATCGAAAGGCTAGCTAATTTTTTGTATTATACATATAGTCCAGTACGTAGGTATCAAAAAGCTGTGTTAGACTATGAAAACAGTCGACACACCATGTCATTCATGAATTGGATAACACGATGAAGCCATCATCTCTTATGTGTGTGATCACGATACACTTACACCGGTATGCCGACGCGCATCGAGATGTGACGTCACTGCGGAGCATTTCCATTGCATTTGCGGGATGGAAGTGTTAGAACTCCAGAGAATGATTGGAATAATGCAATTAATCGCAAGTTTCATTGAAAATGCAATTAACTAACAATTTCAAATGAAATTTCTCCGATGTCTTTGTTTGTTGATTCTAAAATATATCAATGAAATTGTATAAATATGGATGTAAGTGAAAAGTATTTATTTGTTAATACAGAATAAATTATTGAAGGTTCATTAAAAAACTTCGAATAAATGAAAATATTTTTATCATTTTTAGGGAAATTTCAATGAATTTCACTTATAATTCGTGAATTTGAAAAGTTTTTTGTCCACTTTTTTCTTCATATTCTGAAAACTGATCTTCTTATTTAGATCCCTGTCTTAAGTTGGTACGGATTGTGCTCAAGCAAAGAATAACATCGAATGGAATCTGAATGTCATTTTTCAGTTTTGCAACCGTGAAAAACACTTTGAAAATATTTTTTCCTCAGATTATGAAGTACTGACGGGATACTTCCGACTTCGGAAAGCAAAAGTACCTTATTTCGGTTCCCTTTTAACTCTTCTGTAATTCTTACAGCCAAAAACTGCGCAATTAGGCATGAATGCAACAATAATAATATAACTCCACTTTTATCTCTGCTCCTCAATGACGTAGATGAGCGCGCCGGACGAGTTTAGACTCCGAATCTGGCATACCGGTGTGAGTGTATCGTATGTGTGATGAAGATGGCACAAGCATAGTAATGTCATTTTATAGTGTCCTGGTAACAATACCGGGTGCTTCTTTTAAAGTGTTCTATTCATTCAGCCTTGATATTCGTATTTTCTTCATTAAGGGCTAAACTATCAAGTTTAAAAACTTGAAATGTTTGGTACGTTTTAAATAATTTTTTTGTACAAAACATTTAAAAAAATCATCTGGTACACTAACTTAATTAGTGTAACAGTCACCACTGGCCTTACACAATCTAGGCCACTGTGACAGCTGATCTATTCACCAGTTACTCAAGTTGGGCTTAGACTCGTAATAATTATGATTGTCCAATTTTCTAACAGATACTTGCGAACCATTTTTTAACCGTGATAACCTTGGAATATATAGAAATAGCAGAAAACTCATATTTTAGAACAACTCTCCTGGAATACGTCAGAAAAAAATGGAAATAAATCTCTTTAGGTTTATTATTGTACAGGGTCTTTCAAGAAAAGTTTATTCCCTCTCTAGGATAGATAGAAAACTGAAAAATAAGTGGGGTTGGTTTAGTAAAAAATTTTCGTAGTGCCATCCGTATTCAAGATAGAGTTGAAAAAAAGATCTTTTGAGATTTTGCCAAAACTACTGGCAACATTGCAATGAAATTTGATATGAATATGTTTTGGAAGCTGATACATCTGATGAACTTATTTTTATGTCTGACTCTCATAGAGGTCGCTAGTTACACGGTTCATACCAAGTAGTATTGAACTTTTTTAATATCAGATTTATTGGGAAAAATTCCAAATGAACAACATCCTTTAATTTAACAACAAAAAACTCGATGATGATAAATAAATAAGCTTCTTTATTTCTATGAGTTACATTCTCAAAGAGCTTGAACTACATACATGAAATTGTGTCAGAAAAAAAAACATAGGTATTTAATTTAGTTTGAATCCAGAAATTCTTGTATTGTAGTATATGGTTTTAAATCAGTAAGGTACTTCCTAAGCTCTTGTTTGAAGGTTTTATGTGATCTTAGGGTTTGTAGCCGCCTGTTTGGTAGATTATTGAAAAACTTGATACATCTGTAGTGTGTTCCTTTTTCTGAGAGTGTAAGTCTATGGATTGGGTACATGATGCTGTTGGTTTTTGTTGGATAAATATGGCTTTTTTCAGTTTGGAATTCTCTGGTATTTTGTGAGGATCTTTCTAGTTGTTGTATGCTGTTTCCTAGGGTAATTGGTTCTGGTATTTCCGCCTTAATTTGTTTTCTTGAAAAGAATAGCTGTTGTTTTCTTCCCATTTAGAATGAGTTGATCTGTGTTGAATAATTTCTCAATCTTGATGAAGTGTTGACTTGCCTTGTTTTTGATATTTTTTACTGTCTTTTCCCAGGATAAGATTTTTTTGTCATTGGCATATTGAGTTAGGAGGGATTTCGTATTTTCTTCTGAGTTGATTCTTCTTCGCGCGGTGCCTTCCGGCCGAACTGAGGCCTAGTGGCGCATTGTTCAACCGCATCGTTCTATAGAGACTCAGCTCCTCAGACACAAAGACAGAAATGTCGCGAGTCTGCCAGGAGTGGTCCCACTCACCATAGGAATAGTAGGTGTTGGATTACCTAGGTGTGTTGACCTTAACTCAGTTAAGTTGCCACAGTTGAACAGAATATGCTCAACCATTTCATCAGTGCTCCTGCACCACCGGCATAGGGAGCAGCTCGTTAGTCCCATTCTCTTCAAATGTTTGTTAAACAGGTGGCCAGTCAATGCACCAGTCACCAGACCGAGTTGTTTCCTCTCCAGCAACAGAAGTCTATTGACCTCAGCTCGCGAGGACGGTCTCTCAATGAGAATCCTCGACCACCTCAGGCCCACCCCCGCGCCCCATTCCGAGGAAAATTCTCTGTTCAGCCAGCTCCTGAAGAAGCTTCTGACAGATGTGCGACAGATTGGCAGCGCAGGCTCCGGACCAACAAATGCTAGTCTGGCTCCCCGCCTAGCCAGTTCATCTGCCTTGACGTTACCAGGTATATCCGCATGAGCCGGACACCAGATTACTCTCAAAAAGTTATCAGAGCCCGGCCCACGCAGAGCTTTCCTGCATTCTTCTACCAAAAGAGAGTCAACCCTAACATAAGATAGAGATTTCAGAGTTCCCTGACTGTCGCAACATATGTAAATGTGCTGGCCAGAGTATCCCCTGCGAATATTTTCTGAGTTGATTATTTGTAAGTTATTAAGATTTCCTTCACATTCCAGTTTTTCCATTTCATGTTGTTCTGTTAGATAGTTCTCCAAGTCTATACATAGGTTATGAACAAGAAGAGGGCCCAATATACTACCCTGCTCTATACCTAGTTTTTTCATAGATATTTGTAAGAACCCTTTTATTCCATCTTTCTCAACTGCTATACAATATATTGTATTCTTTCCTTCAGATAAGTTTCCAGCCATTTATATGCTTGTATTCGGTACATCCAAAGTTTCTCCAATAAAATGTCGATATTTAGGCAGTCATATGCTTTTGATAGATCTAGAAGCATTCCCAGTGCATAATTTCCTTTCTCTAGTTGGTTGAAAATTGCTTGGATGAAGTTGTAAGTAGCTGTAGTTGTTGATTTGCCCTTTCGGTAGCCATGCTATGTTGAATTCAAGATTTTGCTGTTTAGGAAAAACTATGTCAGTCTCTTATACATTATCAACTCAAATATTTTCGAGAAACTTTGTAGCAGGCTTATTGTTCTGTAGCTTTCAATATTTTCTGTATCTCCTTTTTTGTAGATTGGCTTGATGACATGCCATTTTCAGCTGTTCAGGGAATATTCCGTTCTTCAAAGAGTTGTTGATGATGTAGCACAGAACTTTTTTGATATTTCCAATGGTAGATTTTCTAATGGATGCAGGTATTTAATCTTGGCTGCAAGTATGTTTGTTTTTCATGAGTTTAGATAATTCCCCAATTTCTGTAGTTGTTGTTGGTAAGGTATATCCACTGGTTGTTTTCTACAATATTGCATTTGAACAGCAGTTTTGGTAAGTTTTTAGTTAGCTCTGGTACTATTTGTAGGAGGTATTTGTTGAAGTTTTCAGCTATATCAGTTGAGTGATCTGTTATGCCTATATTTCTTTTCTTCGACTTTCTTCCACTTCTTTACAGCATTTGTTTTTTTTTCTCCGATGCTTTTATTCTTTCCTTGTAGTATTTCTGTTTTTGTCATGGTGTCATACTTTTTTTTTGCTTCTCTATACTGAGTTTTAAATTCTTCACTTACCTTTGAGAGAAATAATAGATGGTGTAACTTTTGTTTCATCTTTAAGATTTCCTCTGAGAAAACAGCAGTTTGTGTTTTGGGGCTTATATTCACTTTTATTCTTGGAAAACATTGCTCAACGTTTAAAAGCTGATGTGAAGGATTTCCATTGTTGGTTCACATTTGCTTTTGGTAAGTTGTAGATTTCTTACCATCTTGAAGAACTTTCTGGAAATCTTCTCTTTGATCGCTCCTGAAAAATCTTCTGTAAATTTCTGATTTGCTGTATTCTCTTAATTCACAAGTGACTTTCTGGCCTGAATGATCTGAAATCTGTTCTTCAAAAATGTTTGTTTCTTTCACGTTACTGTTTATGAAAATGTTATCAATGCAGCTAGGTTGTTTACTGATTCTTGTTGGTTTAAATATTGTTTGGTGTGGGTTATATGCTTGCATTAGAGAAATCATTTCAGTTTTATTTTTTATGTTGGATAACATGTTGATGTTGAAGTCTCCAGCTATGAAAATCATATTTTTGTTAAACATTCTCTCGCACATTAGTTCCATTCTATTGAAAAAATTGTCTGTAGGGCTTCCAGAGGGGCGGTATACTGTGCAAAGTGAGATTGTTTCCTCTAATATTTTGCTGTTTATCGATGCAAATTCACATTCACCCTTAATTGTTAGTTTTTCTACATGATGGTTAATCGGAAATTGTAGATTTTATTTAATGAAGATGGCTACGCCTCCATGTTCTCCTTTCTTGCGACAGTAGATAGTTGCTAATTTGAAGTTTGGTATTCCGATGTTTAGTAGTTCCTGCTCATATTTCCAGTGTTCAGTCAGACAAAGGAAATTGCAGTCAGGGTTTTCTGATGTTATTTTGGCAAGTTTATTGATTGAGATTCCAATTGATTGGAGATTTTGGTGAATTACACTGAAACTTCGGGTTTTCTCTGATTTTTTTGATGCGCGTGGTGTTTTTATCTGTTGTTGTCCATGTTGTTCTGGCCTTTCTTTGAGATATGCACCTACTGGCCAGAATTCATTTTTATATACGTCTTCCTTGAGCTTCATGGTGACTCCCACTAGGAAACATTTGTAGTTTGTAGTCTCTACTCTGGTTTGTAGAGTTGTAACCGAAATTTCTTCAATATTTGTTGCAGTCTTTTTAGTTACATGGTCTCTAATATCTTTTTCTTCTGCTGTGTTCATTATTCTTTGTTTTCCTTCTTTTGTATACTACCTGCTGAAAAGTGGATACATTTAAAAAAATGGGACTGAGGGCTTTCGTTTCTTGTAACGTTTCACAATTATCTAGTCTAATCCAGGATATAAGAATACAGTCTAATCGGTATGTGATCTTGTTTTTCGTAAACATTAAATTTCGGCTATAAGAGAACAAATTTGACTTTATGAAAGTAAACTGAAAACGTAGTGAAAAACATAACCGGTTTTTTGCCCAGGCGCGGATAACAGGTGCAAGTCGCCTTGGAATGCTCCCAACAAGGTTTTCAATCAATTAGCGCATCACTGAGCTGCTGCAAGTTTTCAGGAGTTGGTAAGCGAGACCGAATAGGTGTGTTCTTTTATTCACCAGATGGATTCACCGCTGTCATCACGGTTGCATCAAACCGTTCGTTTATTCAACGATGGAAACTGTCACTCGTTCGTTTAATCACCGATGTTTTCATCGGTGGCTCATCGGATCCATCGACTTTCAGAGCCGGTGAATGTGATGAAATTCTGATGAATCAGGTGGAGGGGGTAAATTTGTATGGCAGAAACGTCAATGTTATCTGTCACGACTCAACTAAACAGCAGATAACCATCAACTCGTTCTTTTATTCGACATCAGATGAGCCATCTGACATTTCATCTGGTTTCCATCCGGGTGAATCCATGGTTGAATAAAAGAACACACCTAATTTTCCTTCCAAAGCATTCAAAGTGGGCAAGGCAGGCCAATTGAATTGTTGGATAACAACCTCTGCTAAATACTCCCTGGCAATCCCAGTGTGCTCGGGCATCATAATTCATTAGCACCATAAAATATAGTATATTCGGAACCACCTAGAGGTGTTTTATTCATCCTCTACTTTTTTCCGTTTCCCAATGGACCACCATTATACAGGGTGACTGGTGACGTAAGGGACAACGGCTAACTGGAGATAGAGGACCTCAAACTGAATGAGGATTAGGGGTTTAAATGTCCCATAAGGCTATTAGTTTCAGAGATACAGGGTGTTTTTTGCAAAAGTGCTAAAACTATAAACTCCCATATCTTCGTTAATATGGCAAATTTTTCGCTGATATTTGGCAAGCTTGTTACTATAAATATTCTCCATCAGATCGAGAAGAAAAAATTCCCAAAAATTGCAGGTCCGTATTCAAAAATTTCAATTTCCGTGTCAGGTTAGAAATATCACTCGGTATATGAGATAAAAAAAATTGAATTGGAAAATTGGAATCTTCAAGGAACACTGAGTAAAAATCTGTTTTTAGTTTGAATGGCACAATTTTTTTATAGTTTTTCTGACATGTTGAAAGTCGAATATTACAATTTATTCATATTGAATTCGCGAAACATACTATTCCTCATAGAAAAAAACACTGAATTTGAGATGCTTAAATAATCCTGACGCATTTTGAATATTCATTCACATCTTGAAATACTTTTTTATTAATTAATCTATCAATATTATAAGAAAAATTAAAAAAACAATAAAAATACAAAAAGAGGAACAGTAGTACATATGATTCATAAAAAAATCAAATAAACAAATGTCCGATATGCGAGAGCCATTTCCCTCACACACTTATTGGCTCTTTTGAACAAGTGAAGTACTTTTCATATCCACAAGATGAAAAATTATACTCTTGATAGAACAGAAACACTGGATTTCAGATCGAGAAAAGTTTGACTTTCTTCTCAGAACCCCTGAACAATAATCCATCTGGTACTTATGTTTTCAAAAAAATTTATTTTTCAATGAAATAATGTATAAATTTCGAGGACTTATTTTCCTCCAATATGTACTTAGGTGTAGCAACTTCACCTTCTTTTGAGAAGCATATGAATTTCTTTAATGCAAACAGAATAGTAGGGAAACAAGTGATTTTTCAGAATAAGAGGTTTATTATTCATTATAAATAAAATACATCCTACTACACAGAGTAGGCTTATTTCAAAAAATGACGTTTATATTCATACATTCATCGATTGTGAATTATTGGGAATTGTGTCGTTTGTTTATCTACTGAAAAATGCCCTCAGTATTCACGAATGAAGAATATGTAGATGATACTTGTTTTTGGATTGCGCAAAATGAACGGATATAATATTTGGTCTCAGAATAATCCTCATCTCAAAAGAGAAAGAAATCATTAGAGTTCAAGAGAGCCAATAAATGCGTTGAAGCAAATTGCTCTCATTTCGAGCATTTGCTTAGTTGTTTTTTTCATGAATCATTGCATTATTTAATTGAAAATAAAATTAAAAAAAAAAATAAGTACCAGACGGATTATTGTTCAGGGGTTCTGAGAAGGAAGTCAAACTTTTCTCGAGCTGAAATCTAGTGTTACTGTTCTATCAAGAGTAATTTTTCATCTTGTGGATATGAAAAGTACTTCAATTGTTCAAAAGAGCCAATAAGTATGTGAGGGAAATGGCTCTCGCATATCGAGCATTTGTTTATTTGATTTTTTTATGAACCATATGTGCTACTGTTAATCTTTTTGTGTTTTTATTGTTTTTTGAGTTTTTATTATAATATTGATAGATTAATTAATAAAAAAGTATTTCAAGATGTGAATGAATATTCAAAATGCGTCAGGATTATTTAAGCATCTCAAATTCAGTGTTTTTTTCTATGAGGAATAGTATGTTTCTTGAATTCAATATGAATAAATTGTAATATTCGACTTTCAACATGTCATAAAAACTATAAAAAATTGGTGCCATTCAAACTAAAAACAGATTTTTACTCAGTGTTCCTTGAAGATTCCAATTTTCCATTTCAATTTTTTTTATCTCATATACCGAGTGATATTTCTCACCTGACACGGAAATTGAAATTTTTGAATACGGACCTGCAATTTTTGGGAATTTTTTCTTCCCGATCTGATGGAGAATATGTATATTAACAAGCTTGCCAAATATCAGCGAAAAATTTACCATATTCACGAAGATATGGGAGTTTATAGTTTTAGCACTTTTGCAAAAAACACCCTGTATCTCTGAAACTAATAGCCTTATGGGACATTTAAACCCCTAAGCCTCATTCAGTTTGAGGTCCTCTATCTCCAGTTAGCCGTTGTCCCTTACGTCACCAGTCACCCTGTATAAGTCCAGGGCTTTTTGTCCAGAGGGTTATTCAGCTCCCATTGCTGGACCGCTGCCTTATATTGGTTTTTTCCAAGCCCACAGAAAGGTTTAAGTCTATACTCTATCCAAATCCAAGAGGCCAGCGTAAACAAACTAGAAACGCGATTCGGTCGCTCTTATTGGTCGAAGCTTCAGGAACGCCCACTTTCGACCAATAAGAGCGACCGTAACGCGTTTCTAGTTTGTTTACGCTGGCCTCTCGGATTTGGATAGAGTATAGCAGGTATTAAACTCGATGCACTTTTTGCAAGTTCATCGGCTTTTTCATTTCGTTCAACTGACACAGTGCCCTGGCACTCATAAATCAATTTCAAGCGGCTAACCGGTTATTGTTTCGGTTAACCAATTCCATTCAAATGGAATGCAATTGGTTAACCAAAATGATGACCGGTTAGCCGCTTGAAATTGATTATAGTTGAGTCACTTTATTGCCTCTTGCCAGTTTCTTTATGGTGTTACAGCACTCCCAGGTCAGCAGAGAACCCTGGTAATGCAATTCCAGATCTCTTAGCGTGACCGTGCTGTCCGTGGTGATGTAGACTTGCGTACCTTGAGGTTCATCTTAAGACACTCCTGAGCGCATATATAGACAGCCACTGTCTCCGTCTGCAAAATAGAGAGTTCACTTCCTAGAGCTTCAGAGATCCTTAATTTGGGTCCATATATCCCAATGTCAGTGCCTCATTCAGGCTCTTTCTGATTTTGATCCATCAGTTAAAGAAATTTATTGCACTAGGACGGTAATCTATGGCCGTTTTAAAGGCCGTTTCGAAATCGAATATGGTCGACATAACATCCGTTGGTTTTGCCTAGAGGTTTGAATCTAATTGATTCAATATTCTTATGTGTCCAACCCAGTTTCCAGGTATGAGCTTCTCGTTTAGGGGATATTTTTATTCCTTCCAGCAGACAACATTTCCTCACATAAAGATGTAAGGGAGTTAGATCAAGTATGACATCAAGCGCTGCTGTAGGTGCTCTGCGCATAGCTTTCATAACACCGATACAGGCCAGCCGTTGCAATTTCTTCAACCGGCTGTGTCTGATGACCTCTTCGGTTTTTGTCCACATGCTAGAGGCGCATAGGTGACAATAAGCCGTACTACCGCAGTATATATACGCTCTACTTTCACCATCAGGAAGGTCAGTAGCGATTTTTTTAAATATTGTTAGGCTTGAAACCCGAATGGAAAATTTAAGTTTGAGACCTTGAGGCACATGCGATAGGGCTGCAATATTGAATTTTTGTCTCAAAAGTTACAAATCTTTGTTAACTCAGAATGTTGGTTTCACAACAAAAGATGTTCCGTACAAATTGAAGAGAAAAATACTTCCTCTATTTTCTGCAGAAAAAATATTTCAGGAGTTACAGCTCAGTGATGATGCACTATCTGCAAAATAAAGTATTGCATTTTGTTTTTTGGATATTAATAACAAAGATGAATAATTGAATAATTTAAAGAAATGCAAATCATCTTCAAGTAAATTTTAAAGACAATCTACTTTTTTTATTTTGATTATTTGCCCTAAACATTAACGGTTGTCAAAGAGGTATTGAGAGAGGGTCTCAAATGAGCTTCATTGCATAAGGCGAATTTTGGCGATGTAACTA
The DNA here is from genome assembly GCA_013421045.1 of Propylea japonica. Classification (NCBI taxonomy): domain Eukaryota; kingdom Metazoa; phylum Arthropoda; class Insecta; order Coleoptera; family Coccinellidae; genus Propylea; species Propylea japonica. Next base: position 2,357,658 of record CM024246.1, read on the forward strand.
CAGTACACTACAGGCCACTAGGCCTCAGTTCGGCCGGTAAGGCACCGCACAGAGAAGAAGAAAGAAGAAGAAGAACTACAGTCTGTCAAATCACGTGACTGTGTGATCTGATTTGACAGAACATACGTGTATTAACTGTCAACTATGTAACTACGGTAAGCTGTGGTTACATCGCCAAAATTCGCCTATAGTGTCCAGTAAGCTAATTGTCTAGCAATTCCATGCCTTAAGGACTTACCACTAGAAATGGAGACTAAAAAATTCTTGAGACTGGGGTTGGGTGCATGTTGCTAACGTGCTCGTATTTGTATGGAAAAAACAGCTCCCAATTTATTATCAAAATCGGTATCTTATAACTGCAAAAAAAGGTATAATGGGGCAATCAGTTGTATTGAGTTTTTTGCCCAAAATAAACCAGTTCGCAGTAAAAAATTATTTTACGAACAACTACAGAGATAGATCGTCATAAATCCAAAACTAATCTATCTAGTAGGACACTTTTAGCGATAGTGACAATTAAATTGGTATAACGCTGTCAGTTTATCACGATCTATCTCTGTAGTTGTTCGTAAAATAATTTTTTACTGCGAACTGTTTTATTTTGGGCAAAAAACTCAAGAGACATTTTTTGTTTAGAATGAAACAGGCTATCGGAAATAAATAATAAGACAAAAAGTTACATTGGAAATAAACTTTAGGGGTTGCGTTTCCCACCCTTACAACCATGGGGTAAACCAAATAAATAACTGGATAAGTGTCTTTTTGCTAGTAGGAAACGTCAGGTTAATTTCAATATTGTAACTTTCTTGGTGCTTGTGAAAAAAATTGTACAAATTTTATGTACTCCCTTTGAGGGGCTGTATCTTAACAAGGGATGCTCCAATGAATTTTCTTTATATGAAAGATCCTATCTTTTTTTCGATGAGGAATCACCTCCTTAAATATTGTACACTTATTTAGTTACACTCTGTATATATTTTTGATGAATAACAGTTATTCCACAACTGCCCAATACACCTCGGCATCCCACAAATCAAGTCATTACTGACATTTTCAGGCATATTTGCATTCTTTCTGAAGGGCTCACCTCACCCCCTGAAAAGTTCATGGAGTGTTTTGGTGATTTGATATCGTTCTCCCCAAGTTATTCCATACTTGTTCAATTGGATTCATGTCTGGTGAGTTTGCTAGCCATTTCATTGTCTGGATATTGTTCACCTGACGAATGTTTTGAGAACCTTTGTGTGCGGTGTGATGGGGCGTTACCATCCGGATAAAAGAAATCAACCACACATTTCCAATGATTGGTTCAATAATGTTTTCGACGTAGAAGGCGCCCTCATTATTCAACTATTTCATCGTTTTTCGAGACTCTTTGCTTTGAAAGGGCACAACTTTCTGTGCGAAATAAGGTCGCTCTAGTCTGCCTAAACCCTTTCTTTTCGACTGTCACTTTGTAAACCGAATCGTGATTCGTCCGAAAAACTCGTACGTTGCGCCATTCTGGTTAAAGCGAGTCTTTTTGGCGATTTTCCCATTGCCGAGCTATTTTTGAAGGTCTTCTCTTTTGCCCTTAAATTTCGCGAATGCATTCGTCTCCGTATGGTACTGTTCGAGACAACCCGTCTCTAGGTCCCCAAAAAATGACTTCGAAGGGCTATTACAGATATTGTTCGTTTCCTCCGAGTAATTTTTTTTTAGTAGCATCGTTTATAAGCAATAAAAAAATTATTTCTATGGGCTAATATGCTATCCATAAGTACATTATTCACTTAAATGACTCTATGGGGCCCTCTCCATTAAGGGTGCCCTTTTTGTCACCCTATACTAGCAGTCTTCTGACCAGCTTGTTTTGAGTCTTCTGTAGCCAAGCGGTTGAGTTAGAGGATGGAGTATATTGTTTACATGAGCATAGATTTTGTTGTGATGTTTTTCACTTCTCTCCTTACTAAAAATCCTTGACATAAAGGTATCTTCAGGTATTCATGCAGCGTTTGGTTTGTTACATATGGTCCGTTCACGAAAGTTTGAGTGCATAGTAGGCGTTTGTTTATTTATCTGAAGTTGGCAGTATTTGCTGTCATAACGTAAAATAAAGTCAATGTTGCCGAATGTACCCGACCTCGTCCGACTAGCTTTCGAGTTATCAGAGAACTCTATGCAATATTGACAACATTGCTTATCAGTCTGACAAGAAAATAAAGAACATAACCTAAAATTTCAATATACACGGTGGAATATGCCAAATTTCCATGGCCAACTACGGCTCAACCTTTCGTGAACGGACTTTACTATGGAGCATTGGTTATTGTTGTCAAAATTTTTGATTGTCTTCTCTTAATAATAGATAGTTTGGATTTAGTTGCACACCACCACAGCTCAGTTCCATACGTTAATATAATCGTTTTATACAGTGCGCGTCAAAATTATGGAACAAATTCATTTACTCAGAAGAAAAATATTTGGTAACAAAATCCTGAAACAGGTAAATTTATGTTTAACGTCTACCAAATTTGTATTAATTTTTGAATTAGTTTTGTTACATCCTGTGCCATCTCCATCAACCCTCTAAATTTTTTTATATTGGGAAAGCGGGTCATGCAGTACTTTTTCGCCAAGGTCTTTGTATCTTCTTTATGGGCGTGCAGAAATTTTCAGTATGTGCTTTTTGTCACGGTTCATTTACTTTGAGACGATGGTAACTGACGATATATGTTACCGAATGAAAGTCGACCATTATAGTTGTGTTGTGTTCATGCACAACTTTCAACCTCTCTCAACCTCTTCATGTGAAATATTCGAATGTGTGAACACTGCGCTTTAGTTAGTTAAATAGGCATGTTATTAGTACGTTCCTCTGAATTGAAACATTTTATCGAAAAGTTTCAACTTCAGTAGAAACGTACTAATAACGTACCTTAAAATCATAACTGAAGCGCACGTTCGAATTTTTCACGTGAGGGGGTGGAAAGATGTGCATGAACAAAACTGTAAAGGTCGACTTTCATTCGGTGACAAATTTCGTCAGGTACCATCGTCTCAAAGTAAATAAGCCATGACAAAGTGCGCATACTGCAAACCCCTTTGAACCAACTAATTAAAAAAATATATTTTTTTCAAAATTTCTGCGCGCCTATGAAGAAGATACAAAGACCTTGTCAGAAAAGTACCACATGACCCACTTTCCCTATTAAAAAGTTTAAAGGGTTGATGGGGATGGCACAGGTACAACAAAAAACCTTCAAAAATGCATAAAAAATTGATAAAAGTGAAATAAAAATTGAATTGCTTCAGGATTTTTTTGCCAAATATTTTTCTCCTGAGAAAATGAATTTGTTCCATAATTTGACGCGCACTTATATTGTTTTTTCCCGATTTATAACGGTGAATGTCAATACATACAGGATGTCCCAAAAATCAACGTCTAGCCGAAAACAGTTGATAAGCTAGGTGGTGATAGTTATCAGACAAATAATTAAAAAAATCTAAGATGAGTACTTTTCAAATTATTGACTTAAAAAAAATTGTACCCTGTGTTGATCTTTTGAGTACTGTGACTACAAATCTTTACTTTTCATTTTTTTTGTGAATTGGTTAACTCTCAATAACCGTTCTGTGAACTTCAGTCTGAAATAAAAACACAACAGCCTCAGTTTTAGAGAAAATATCACACCACCAAATCATTACGTCGCCCAACTTTAATTGGCTGTACTGAAAAAAAATGTACTATTCTATTTCGGCAAGTAACCTTAACAGATGGGGTATTCAGTCAGGATTCCAAAAAGTCATAATACTAGTTATTTTATTCATTAAATAAGAAGAAAATATTTTTGTTCTAAAGAAACCTTTTTGAGCGCCCTTCACTGGAGGGTTATTGAGGGTTAAAAAACCACTCACAAAAAAATATAAAAAGTAAAGATTTGTAGTCACAGTTTTTAAAAGATCATCACAGTGTGACAATTTTCTCATTTTTTTAAATGTTAATAATTTGAAAAGTACTAGCCTTAGATTTTTTCAGTTATTTTTCTGATAACTGTCACCATCTGGCCTATCAACCGTTTTCGGCTTGACATTGATTTTTGGGAAACTCTGTATAATCGAAAAGATTCTGTGGGATTTACTACAAAAGTAAATTATGTTCCTCTCAAGTTATGACAGTATACTTGATTAGAGTTATCAAAGATTAGGATTCCTGTTTTAAAAAAATGCATTTAGTCGACTTATGACAGATTTCTTTAAACAAAAATACGGTCATAATACTGTTCTAATGCTATGTATGCCAATGTTCTTCACTAATCTATTTTAAAGGGCCCACTCACTAAGAGGGAAGCGCGAAGACTTGAATGCGCGTTGTACGTGGTACAGTTAAAAGTGTGTGTGTATGGCGTAGATTTGGAATGCGCATTCATCTCCGTCGTGTGGCGTGTGCATTCTTCCCCGTACGTGGAAGAATGACCAAAAACGACCGTGTATGGGCAACAAGTCTCTGCACGTTTCATATGTTTAGCAACACAGTGTCGGGTTCGATATTTATACCTTGGACATTTTTTCCTAAATAACAACACACGCCACTGCCATTAACATCAGGTCTTTTTTCGACGTCATCTCACGCTTGTCGCACATCCAAACCAACACGCAAAAGTGTATGTGTGTGGGCAATATGAATGCACACGTTTGCGTTACCGCAAACATGCAGAGACTTAACTGCGCATTCTTCCTTCCTAGTGAGTGGGCCCCATTAGACTTCTCTCTGGATTTCGATTCATGAAATAAATGAGTTTCGCCTAATTTTGCAATGTACAAACGTTTGCATTTTTTTTAAAACAAATATCACTTTTATTTTATAGCTTTTCCCACTCATTATCACACTTCTATCATTTCCTGTTTTTATTTCAATAATTAACCTCATGATCATTAATTATCATGATGACCATAGATCGTGACTATACATATATAAATATTTCAGTATTTTCCATCTGATTTGAAACATTCAAAATAAACGAGGCTGTCATTCAATTTTAATTTCGAATCGATTGCTGTGAATGAAATTTGATTTTACCGTTTGAAAATCTCGGAAGGTTTAAATTTTAACTATCCTATTTTTTGAGCGGAATCTTCGAAAATGCCTAAGGATTATCAAAATACCGAATGAATGATACGGATGCTGAAACTCTTGGTCTCGACCATAGGACAGCAGAGTTTGGTTTCGTTCTCATAAATAGAACCTAATCGCAATACTTCATTTAAAAACTGGTAATGCAGATGTTGGGCATTCCAAAAATTAGTGCATATTTTGGGAACAGTGCGCGACAGAGAAAAGATTTCAGTCTCGATTTCAGTAATTGAAATAATAGATTTATAATACTAACTAGATGGCGAACCTGTCAAAAATTTTGATGCAAACGGCGGCCATTTGCAGTTTGGGGTGAATTTGAGAGTTGTCACTTTTTCTATGAATTGAAATATAAGAATTACCAATATTCCTTTATTTATTTTATTTCAACGAATTAAAATGATAGGATTACCAATATTGTTTAATAACTAATCACAATAATCGAAAATATTTATAATTTTAATAGACCAAAATGTCAGAGTTCACAGAACACTAATGTAGATATAGAGTTCGTTTTTCATCACTTCTTTCAAAGGAACGTCTATGTTTCAATCAAAATTCGAGCATGGGCCTATTATAAATCTATGAATTCGAGCACAAATGGCATAAAACATCAAAATATTTGTGGTTCACCCCAAACTGCAAATGGCGGCCATTTGCCTCACTTTTTTCTACGTGACAGTAAGGAAGTTCGACGTCCAGTTAGTATTATAGGTCCATGGTTGAAATCACAGAACATATAATATGTTGAAATAGTTGAAAACACAGAACAGTAACAATTCCATAGACTTATTATAAATCAATCATAAGTAAATAACTAGTTCACTGCTCTGTGGACCAACTCAAGATACTAAAATTAAAAAAATTTTATATAGAACATCTTTTGTCGTGAAAACCATTGTTCTTGAGTTATTAACACAAAACTTTCTTACCTGAAATTTAAGATGGCAAAAACTCAGACTTTTCATTAGAGCTTGGAGCCTAACAACATTCTTAATGAATCGCTGCCACCACACCTTTAGCATTCAAAAAATCACCACGTACTGGACTAATAATACCTAATATATTTTGAGTATAGTCCGTTCACAAAAGTTTGAGCGCATAGTAGGCGTTTGTTTATTTATCTGAAGTTGGCAGTATTGTGCTGTCACAACGTAAAATAGAGTCAACGTTGCCGAATGTACCCGACCTCGTCCGACGAGCTTGCGAGTTATCAGAGAACTCTATGCAGTATTGACAACATTGCGTATCAATCTGACAAGAAAATAAACAACATAACCTAAAATTTTAATATACACAGTGAAATATGCCAAATTTCCATGGCCAACCGCCGCCTCAACCTTTCGTGAACGGACTATAGGTTGTGTCTGTGTTTGTTGAAAGGTAAAATTCATTAAAGTGAACAATTTGACATAATAATTAATTAGCTTAAGTAGCAGAATGAAGATAATAAATATACTGACTTGTTGTCAGAACTATTTTGTGCTACTTCTTAGCTATTCATTTTCACCATTGATCTTTTCAATAAAATATACTGGAGTCATTCTTATCAACTTTCACAATTTTGTTCATGTAGTTGTCATATTTCACTTTTCTTAATTATAATTTAAATTTGATTCCAATTAAATTTAAAATATTCAATGTGATAATTCATATTTACTTTGAATACTGCAAGTCTGAAGATATTCTACCTATGTCTTCAAGAACAAGCATACATGCAATTTCAATTTGGTCATAATATGTTCTCATCAATTAATTTTGCATGTTCGTGAATTTTCGTATGTCGGAAAAAAAGACCAAACAATTGAAGAGATGGCTTTAAAACTTTATAGGACTAAGTTTATCCTTGCTTGTAGCAATACCTATACCGTAAAATGGAGTTAAATTGATAGTTTTTTCAAGTTTTCGAATAATGAAATCATAAAGATTGTCAGCAGAATAAAAATTCCACATGATTTGTATATCCATTCAGAATAGAACCTCAACATCATGCAATCTTTATTTGAAAAAACCAATCAAAAAAATACAATCACGGTATCAAAGTAACACATATATTGGGGTGACTTTGATAGAGCGAATTTTTTCGTGTCTTCTGTACAGGATTATCAAAATAAGTTATCAATTTCAAACGCAACCATTTTGGGGCGGACTTTTTTTTATCAAATCTGCACTGCAATAGGGTGAAATTGATAATATGTAATTATTATTTGAATGTCCTATCAAAGTCACCCCCAATCATTTAGGTTGATACATTTAACTTCACGTTGGTTAGATATACAGAATAAAAAGTAATAAGCAATTTTCGAAATAAAAATTTATTCGAAAATTCATGGAGCTTAACAAATTGCTCAAAAAATTTTTAGAATAGGGAAATAGAAAAAATCGTGAACATAACTTATTGCTGCGGAGGAAATGTCAGTAAAATTTTGAACGTTCTTTTCAAACCCAACCTCCTCCAGGTGTATTGTTTTGGAATCTTGTAAATTGTCTTCCTTGAATTGACGATCGAAAAATCATTAATTTTGTCACCGTCTGAACATCTTCTATGCTCAGTGGAATTCTCCAGTCACTAAACGTCGTGACAGTTATGATGATAGCATAATATTCCTTTTCTTGGGTTGAAGTTGTTTGTCTACCATGTTCATTACCATTATTTTTTATGGCCAAACTTCAAGGGGAGATTATACGAGTGATTTGCAACAAAAAGTATTATACAAAACATGGACGAAATGTTGTTGGTTATTCTTCAATTTAACATTTCTTAATTTCACGAAATATTTCGATTTTTTCACTAGAATGATCATCATACAGTTTTCCTTGTAGTGTCATCAAATTTAACCACATATTCGGAAAGGGCAATCTATTTGCTACAAGATCAGCCTGCGTGTTGAAAAAACTTTAATTACGGAAGTGGTAACGAGATGAATATCACAATTCTGGAGTTAACAATATTAGTCCTTTTTTCCAATGGGTTTTCGATGAAATTTTAATAATTATGCACCCGTTTTCTTTTCAGTAAAAAATCCTCATTTAGTGTACTTTCGAATGACATATCAACTTTTGTGTTAGCTGCTCATCCTCCGCCATAAGACGAATTTTGGCGATGTAACTACAGCTTACCATAGTTACATACTTGACAGTTAATGCACATATTTACTGTCAACATGTAACTATGGGAAGCTGTGGTTACATCGTCAAAATTCGTCTATAATATCATGGCTAACATGATAACATCGAAAAATTGCTCTATTTTGAAGCCTTTCGTAATTGAATTCTAATGAAATTTATGGCAATCATTCACCTGTTACCTGTACCCTTGTTTAAGTAACTCTAGTTGTCCAATGAGTTAGCTCACAGAGGGAGTTTTGGTCAACTTCATTATTTGCTTCTTCTTTTTTATACAGGTTTGGAAATTCACATCTGAAATATACGATATTCAATGCATCAGACAGAGAATTCTTCCCTCCAGTTGCACAGATGAATAATCGAGACAATCACTTGCTGTAACACACTGAATTCCGTTGTCTTACTTCAATATTCTAGTCTTGTCTCTCTCTTATCGTTTAGAGGAGCGTAATTCTGTCAGTATGGTAGGCAACAGTAAATACTTGAATCGAGTATTACGGGCAGCCTGACAAATTAAAAATTCTATACGTGTAGTGCAGGTTGCCTACCATACTGCGATAAGAGAGAGACAAGACTAGATTATTGCAATAAGACAGTTGAATTCATTCAGTTGTCGCACTTGATTATCTCGCCTATTCATCTGTGCAACTGGAGGGAAGAATTCTCTGTCTGATGCATTGTATATCGTATGTTTTCGATGTGAATTTCCAAATCTGTATATCCCCTCCTTCTTCCACACTATTTGGCAACATCTGACTTTCATATACCGTATTTCGAGCTTTTGAGTTACTCAGAAGCACGAAATACATCAAAACGAATAGGCTATTAATTCGCGCGCAACGTATTCGTAGTAAAATTCAAATTTAGTTTATGGATGGGCACATCTAAACCAAAGCTCCCTCTGTGAGCTAACTCCCCGAACTACACTTCATTGGACAACTAGAGTTACATAGACAAGGCCTGTACCTAGATGCTGATACCAGGCTAACATTTTGTAGGTGGTACCAGAATAATTTAGGATAGTCGGGGCCATAGGATATTATGAATTGATGAGGCCACTTTCACGAAATCAAATGTGATTAATTTACGAAGTAACCATGTATGAAAGGGAGAAAATCCTCATGCTACTATTGTTTCTCATTTCCAACATGAGTTAACTATCAACGCGAGGTTGGCAGTCATGAGAGGAGAACTTTTCGGACCAATTATACCTTCTGATTACTTTAATGCTGAAGAATTCATCAGATTAATCCTAAGCAACTTGACAAACATATTGGTTGAAATGCACCTGTCTAACAGATAAAATGTCTGGTTTCAAATGAATGGCTGCACAGCACATAAATAGTCGTAATGTCAAGATCTATTGAATAAATATATTTCAATAGTATGGATTGGAAGATACGGTCAGATGGCCACCCAGAAGCACCGACCTTACGCCTTTGTATTTTTATGTCTAGAATACTTTGAAAAAGAAAGTATATCTAATTTGCTTTCAGACTCAGAAGGATCTTATCGACAGAATAAAATTGTGTTGTACAGAAATGCTATGGACTTTGCAGAGTTGTAGATTCAGTGTTAAAACGATGTGTCAAATGTATTGAAGGAGGAGGTTCATTTTTTTGTGTTAATTTTGATTCAGGATGAATTGATAATATTAATAGAATTAGGGTATATTGAGATTCAATCACGAAGAGCTTCAAAATAGAGCCAATTTAGTTCAAGATTTTTTCGACTTTTATTTTGTTATTATGTTAGCCATGATATTATGGCGGAGGATGAGCTGCTGGCACGAAAGATGATATGTCATTCGAAAGTACACCAAATGAGGTAGTAGTTTTTACTGAAAAGAGAACGTGTGCAATTTTATTGATATACAGGGTCTCTATAAATGATTATAACAGCGCAGTTGGCTTTGGATTATGAAAACCACAGAATTCTGTGATCATGCTATGCTCTGATTGGTTAGAGATTGGTATTCTGCATTCCAAAGTCAACTGCGCTGTTACAATCATTTATAAAGACCCTGTATAATCGAAAAACTATCGGAAAAATAGGACTAATTTTGTTAACTTCAGAATCGTGATATTCATCTCCTTACCATGCCCGCAATAAGAGTTTTTTCTGCACACAGACTCTTTTATCTTGTAGCAAAGTTATTGCCCTTTCCGAATATGTGATCAAATTGGATGAGACTATAAGGAAAACAGAATAATGATCATTTTAGAGAAAAAACTCGAAATATTTCGTGAAATCGAGAAATCTTATATTGAAGAATAACCGTCAACATTTCGACCATGTGTTATACGACACTTTTTATTCCAAATCACTCGTATAATCCCCCCTTGAAGTTTGGTCACTTTAAAAGTAGACACCCTGTATAAGGTTCCGAAAAGAGCACCAAATTCTTTTGATGACCTATTTAGAGAGCATCGTTCATTGAACACTCAAATGATAAATAATATTTTCTTTTTCGAACCATTAGATATGTTTTGTATGATCTAAATATCCTATTAGTTTTAAGATTATTTATAGAGGACGTCACTTAATTCCACATTTAAATCAACCCTCATTCTTTTGCCTCACACTGTATGTCATTCTGGAGTAGAAAAAGCGATTCTTCTATCTTTTTTCCAAAGGTATACTTCAATGAAGTCGCTAGAACCTACGGTTTCCTGTTAAATGCATCGAGAAGTTATGATGCATGCAAATTGTCCAGAAGCGCCAAAGTAACCTACTTACAATAATAACCAACAGCAAGGAATTAAATCAAAATCACAAAATATTGAAAATGACAAGCAAAAAAGTTAGGGCTGACGAGTGTAGGTTCTGTGGGGAGGAGGAAGAAAGTCCCATTCACCTAGTCACGGAATACTTTGCGTGCCTAAGGAGAGAATGCCTTGGGCGAGAAACTTAGAAGAGTGAGGATCTAGCTTCATGAAGCCTTCGCAGATATTGGATTTCATTAGATCTCTGGAACTGGAAGGCGAGCTGTGAAGGGCGTGGCCAGAACAGCTCTGTAAGGAGGTACAATAGACCTTGAGGTCTCTGAACTCTAACCCCTTTTTAAACTAAACTAAACTAGGGTTAATTTGAATGTGAAGGAATTATTATGTGGCGCTCCCTATAATTAATCTGGAAACTAACAGGATATTTGGATTCTGCATCATACAAAACCCCCGCATATCATATTTTGTTCCATTCTTACCTCTTTGTCCAAAGTTATTCAAGAAAACACCAAATGAAAAAATATATTTTAACACCCTGTATTTCTTAAAGGAAGCAGTTTAGGACATATATTCCTGGTATCTTTTTTCATATTTTATGGCCTTCTATCGCCTGTCGCTATGCATGGTTCTCTTTTCCTTGATATCTTGTAAACGTTGGTCCAGATCGTAACCAAGAATTAACCATGTATTCTACATTTAAAATAAGCCCTAGTTTGTCATATAAACATATGTCGAGAAATGTTTCCTCTCCGAGATACGGGGTGTTAAAATTTTTAGAAAAAAAAATGTTTTTTATTATTAACTTTCACACTCCTTGAAATATTTTTATGAAATTTGAGACATATGTTTTGAACGTTAAGGAGCACTTTTTGCATAATATCATTTCTTTTCTATTCTACCAGTGGCGTCCGTACTGCAGCGAGACTGAATATTTTCAGATAAAAAAATGATACGCCTCTGGTTTTTTCGACAATAAAAATTACTATTTAAATCCTTATTTAATTTGGAGAAATTTTGGTCTCATGACTTTTTGCGGTACGAGGCACCTTTTCTGGTTAAAAAAATAAAACACATTCTCATGCATGAAGAAATAGCCAAAATTAGAAAAGGTAGGTACATAATAATAAGACAATTTATATGTTTTATTTTTTTAACCGGAAACGGTGCCTCGAACAGCAAAAAGTCAGGAGACCGAATTTGCTCCAAATTAAATAAGGATTTAAATAATAATTTTTTTGTCGGAAAAACCAGTGCCGTATAATTTTTAATCTGGAAATATTCAGTCACGCTGCAATACGGACGCCACTGGTAGAATAGAAAAGAAATGATATTATGCAAAAAGTGCTCCTTGACGCTCAAACCTATGTCTCAAATTTCATAAAAATATTTCAAGGAGTGTGAAAGTGATTAATAAAAAACATTTGTTTTCTTCTAAAATTTTAACACCCCGTATCTCGGACAGGAAACATTTCGCGACATATGTTTATATGACAAACTAGGGCTTATTTTTGATATAGAATACGTGGTTAAAATTCCTTGGTTACGATCTGGACCACCCTGTATATGCACCTAGCCTTATTTTCAAAAGGTTAATCATTTTGTTTTTGCTGGAAAGCAGAATCAATTAGGTTCTGAAAGTTGACTATATGCATGAATACCATTCAGCTATTTTAAATAAAATATAGAAGATGTTCTTGAATTCAACCGTATCAACGGAGATACAGGTACGTGCAGAAAAATCTCGGTGGGGGGCCGGGCCCCTCAGCCCCAACCTGGCTGCGCTCTAGGCTCGTGGTATGTGAATGTGTAAGAATTAAGACTTAACACTCGATAAGTGAGGTTATCCTACTGATAACAAATAATTATTCATTATAAAATCGGTAATAAACTCTGTAACATAACAATAAAACTCTAATTTTTTTCACTGTAGATTTAGCACCAAATTGCAGCACTGTATTCAACACTCTGTAAAAGATATATCAACGCTCATTTGCAACTGACCGACTCAGAACAACACTTCTCCATCTCACTTCCGACTGAACGCTGTGGCCAGATGTTCTTGAATTACTTCTGGCCCCGTATTCTCGACAAGTGATCTTTCAAAGCGTATGCGAACTTCATTGCGCCAGTCCCTCTTTTACCTGCAAAAATGCACACAGCGCAATGAAGTTCGTATTCGCTTTGAAAAATCACTTGTCGAGAATACGGCACCTGGCACGTAGTTCGAATATAAAAATGAAATTCCGCCCAACTATCAATTTCACCCCATCTTACCGGTATCATATTTTTGTGAAAATTTTTTCAATTAAGACTCCAAATTCGCTGAATAAAGCAGATCAATATTGAGTTCAAAGCAACTCGAATTCAAACATAAACAAATATGTAGTTTCAAAATTATAAAATTTTTCAACAAAATCCTATTTTCAGACAACCTTATGTAACACCGTGATCGATAATCCAAATAATTATACAAAATATGATTTAGTCAATTATATCTCCAACTATTTGGAAACTGATACTATTCTTTTTCAAACAAAGGTAAGGATTCCGAAATTCTGAATACGAAGGTATCTATGCAAAAAAAATTCTAGGATGATGAGGAGTTATATAAATTTCAAAAGACAGAATGGGATCCAGTGATCAAATGGTTTAATGAAAGGTATGGGACCAATATTGAGAAGTCAGTGATTATGGATGGGCCTAAAGTATCTCATAAGATAAGGAAACTATACAGAGACATCTTTCATCTCATAAATTTGAATCTGTTTATGGTGAGCAAAAGCAAACATTTAAAAAGATTTTTTATATTCCAAAGGATTTTTCATTTTCAGGTTTTGTTTATGCTGTAGATACTCTAAAATCAGTAATATTGTCATTAGCTTGTATTGATCGTTTAATCAGTGTAGAAAAAGCTGTACTATTGTCCAGGTTAGAGAAGAATATCAATTGGGTCATTGGGGTAGAGTAGAATGGGCACATGATTTGAGTCAACAGGACCTTCAAGCAAGATTAGCTGCAGTTGTGATTTTCATTCATTGTAATAACCAAATGTCTAAAGTACAATCCAAGCATGTGAAAAATTAAATATAATGATAAAGTAGCCTGGTCAATAATATATTAATCCTGTTGGGCTGAACATACTTAATTCACACAGGGTTAGAGGATACTCAGCTAGATTCCAAAATGATCCCACATGTAGGATCTCCAACTATTTTTTTGTACAGAGCAAATTGTAGTTATGGGTTTAATGCAGATAAAGGCAAGTGGAAATAAGGAAATTGGAAATAAATAATAATTTATCGATGAAAGTCAACAAATATAATAATAATCTTTATTTTAATGTTAAAAATACATCCATTAAGAGCATAAGGCGAAGTCTTGCATAAGCTATATACAACTGAACTGTTCAAAATACAAAAAAAACCCTAAAACTGAATTTTCTGATAAAACAAAATGCAAAAAAAATATTTTTTTCGACTACTCTGTTAAATTAACAAGAAGAAACCCCCATCCACCTAGTCACGGAATGCCTTGGCATTGCGAGCCTAAGGAGAGAATGCCTTGGGTGAGAAACTTGTAAGAGTGAGGAACTAGCTTCGTTGAAGCCTTCACAGTTATTAGATTTTATTAGATCTCTGGAACTGGAAGGCGAGCTGTGAAGGGTTTGGCCTGAACAGCTCTGTAAGGGGGCTCAATAAACCTTAAGGACGCAGTGAACTGTAAACCCTTTTTAAACTAACCTAAAAACTTGATCAACAACAGTCCTCTTGAAATTGAACTCGGTGAATATGAGTAGGCCATCATATACAGTCCGTTCACGAAAGGTTGAGTCGTCGGTTGGTCATGATAATTTGGCATATTCCACTGTGTATATTAAAATTTTAGGTTATGTTGTTTATTTTCTTGTCAGGTTGATACGCAATGTTGTCAATATTGCATAGAGTTATGTGATAACTCGGAAGCTCGTCGGACGAGGCCGGGTACATTCGGCAACGTTGACTTTATTTTACGTTATGACAGCAAATACTGCCAACTTCAGATAAATAAACGAACGCCTACTATGCGCTCAAACTTTCGAGAACGGACTATACGTATAAAGTTGTTGAACGAAAACTAGGCAACACAAGTCCATGTCTATTCCTAATCGCGATGTCACGAACAGTTCAGTTTTTCTCGCTCGTATGGTGAAATGGAAGTAGGTAAGCAATATCCGATGCACTGCAATAGCAAATGCAATTTGAAGATATTCTGGTCCCTGAGTCTCTTTATCGCCTCTCGCCCTCGTGTCATACTTTCTCAAACTAAAAATGAATTTACAACATGTATGTTGTATCTTGCAACGGTATCAAGGTAAAGATAGAAAATTCAAAAAGCACTGACGTGAAGTCAGAAGCTTTTGAGCGCTTGTTGATGTTGGTAAAACGATATATATATATATATATTGTTCTGTGGTTTACTCTGTTACTGTTATTCTAT